>CM040186.1:41291836-41650206 GCA_022606455.1 Callitettix versicolor | reverse complement strand
TATTATCTCATGTATAGACCCTTGTTGGATCACGCAATGTACTCCGACTCATGTCTTGCTCCTTATATATATATATATATATATATATATATATATATATATATATATATATATATAATATTGTACAATATTTAAAATAATGTAATATTCCAATATTGTTATTAACGAATTGCTATTGTAGCGGCCATTATGGTAGGACCAGACCAGAAATCTTATGCGATCCCAATCTATGTATTTGTGTGTATGTGTGTTTGCACTTAAGCGATCTCATTATTAATTCAAACTTGGGGAAAAATAAATTTCGCTAACAGATGGACAAGATCGTTCCCTAGGAAAATTCTTTCGAATCAAAAGGTCAAAATTTGCCTTTGAAAATTCAATCGAAAAATTTGTATTTGCAAGTGTAATGTGCTAACCTATACAGATTTGATTGAAACTTGATATAATTTTTTTTACAATTAAAAATTCTTTCTGATATTTAAATTTCTAACAGCTAAACTATATAGTTACATACTAGCCATATTGTAATAAAGTTTTGCTACATTATAAGCCCGTACAGAGGTAAAGTTTGTTACTTGTTGGTACGACTGGGGAAAGTAAAATAAAATAAACATAAACATTTAATGTTTGCAACAACTATTTATTTTATTGATAATTTTTTCGGTATTTTCAATTTCTTGACAACTGAGAGATTACAAGATTAGTTGAGGGACATCACCGTCTTCAACGCTGTCATCAACAAATTCTGCTATATTAAGTACCTCATCTTCAGTTTTAGCTTTCGGAACGTCAGTACATCCTGATTTCGAAACAGCCGTAATTTTTTTGTTCATACTGTCGGACTTGGCAATAGCATTGGCTGCATTAAATGCTGCAGCTTGCTTCTTTTGTCTTTCATATTGCTTGCTTTTATGACGATTGAGTAGGCGTCATAGCCTTTCTTTTCTGAAAAGAAAAAATAAACGAACAATAAAAGAATATATATTTTGCAAAGTAATTTAATGTGACATTTAGTATAATTTACACTTTTAAAATGTTATTGTTTGCAGGTTTTAATGGTGATTATGTTTGCCAAATTAGATTTTTTTAATAAAGGTAAAACATACTCGTAAATTTAGAATCAGATTCAAGAATGTTCAAGAAAATTTTGATACACCATTTTAAAATGGATTAAATATTTTTGCTCGGTGTTAGTTTTCTGATATTTATAATAACTAATTATAGCGTTTTCTAAATATGATTACCATTTTTTTCATTGTACGTCTATGCAAATATACAAACCAATAAAAAAGTTAATTATTTTTAATGTTGTAAAACACTTACTGCCATGATCTGAACAACGGACATAGGCCAGCACTCCGTTAGTTACATCGTAGTGGAGGAAGATGAGCTTGAAGTAGTAGATTTCTTTTGGATTTTTTTCTAAATATAAAAATAATGCATTGGAATTATTTATACGTTAAAATATTTGTACTTGTGCAATTTTATGTACATATTATTGTAGGTCATATAAATTCGATGATACTAATATACGTATTAATCTCGTTATGACGTGTCTATCGCTATGATTAGGTATTTTTAAGAGAAACTATCATATACTTTTTTCGCATCTCTGATTGTTATCGAAAAAAACCATTTAATTGAACATTGAACCAGTTGTATCACGCTGTAAAGGATAGCTCTGCAATGCAATCACAGAACAAGTCCACCGCTTAGCAAGTTGGACTGCTGTCTAGACCGGAATGGTGAGCTACAGCCGATCAAGCTGTAGGAGGAAGAGATGAGAAAAGTCGTTCTATTTATGGAACGGATCCTTTCGTTCTAACCTAACCTAGACAGGATCCCTTATTTTTTCAACTTTAGTCGTTTCTTCTAGTTTTACAAACGAGTAAACTGTAGTGTTCAAATCAAAAGATATAATTGAAAAATGTTAAACTATACGTAATGTGTTTTTTAAGTGTAAATACACAAAAACTACAAATATATCATAAGAAAAACTATTATATTACAGGATTAAAGATCTGAAAGTCAGTAATATTATAATAACAAAATGAGAAAAAATTAAATATCATGTCTATAAATATTATTTAATTGCATATGTAATACCTCCTAAGCGTCTATTACGACTACAATTAACAAACAAAGTAGAAAGTACACAGTTATAATGATATTATAATGATATACCGCATTACTAGATGCACCTTTATAAAAAGGTATTTTTTGCCTAACGTCCATACTTTATGGCAGTTAGACTAGTGGACGAGGGATTAGCGTTAACGTTAAGAGTTTCCCTCCCAGAAACTGCGGCTAGAACTAAGAACTTTAAGGTGCGCAATTTAGAGACGCAGCAGACAGCCCGGTGCTTTACACCCATCGACCACCGAGTGTCCACTGTGTAAAAGGAAGGAAACTGAACGAGAATGAATTGAGCGATATTGATAATTATACGCTGATGTTGCTGAACATAAATATAAAAGCGTCATTCTCATACGGTAAGAGGATTCAAAGAACAAGAGCAAATAATTATTATAAAATTATAAGCCCTAACGTAGAAAACGTTTAACGAATTGAAAATGAACCAACAGTGAACAGCAATAATATTCTGCACCTTGTTCAGCCGAAAATGGAAAGATCTATGCCTAATTGAAAGTTTTATTGTGTATTTATAACACCATCGTTTATGTTGTCATATAATATTTGGTGCTGTTAAGAACATCTTTCGAACAGGCAGGTGAAAGAACTTATATGAATCATATTTATGTTATCATCATCAAATTCATCATCTAGGGGTTAAAATAATTGCGTCAAAAGTAACTGTTCGTAGGTTCGAGTTCATCGTTAGCCAACAATATAAATAATACTTCTTAACCATTTTATTTAGTTTCTACCAATTTACCCCAGAAATATTTTCATATTCGTAAATTTGTAAAATTGTTATGAGTGTTCATCTTTTTAAACTGATTGGTTATAACTTCTTGTTTACATATCAAATCGAATTAAATGAATTTGCATTTTCATTTTCAAAAAACTAATAACTAATATTTAAGTTAAGGATTATACTGACTGGGGTCTGGTTGGTAGTCCTCGTAAACAACGCCATTGCTGTAATCGTGCAATTTGTATGAAGTTTTTGAACCCGTAGGTTTTGATTTACTAAAAATAACAAAAACATATATTAATAAATAATTAAAATATATATATAAGTTTTGTATTAAAATTAGAGGAGGAGTGTTGGAAGTAGAGAAGCGGTGTGGGAATAGAGCCAACTCAGGTTATACCTATCGAAACGCCGGAAAGGAAAATTTCTTAACCTACAAAACATTAGTGAATATGTTTTAAATTAATAAACGGTTAATGCAGACCCATCACGGGAAACTGCTGATGAAATCTCACCTTTATTATTACAGAAGTAGGCTACGCTGCATTTTTGTGTAGGTTTAAAAGTATAGGAGATAGAAAAACAAACTATTGAAAATACTTAAGCTTAATTTATCTGTGATTGTACACACACACACACACACACACACACATATATATATATATATATATATATATATATATATATATATATATATATATATATATATATGTGTGTGTGTGTATGTATGTGTATATATACACGAACGATACTTACGTGTAAATAGTTGCTGATCCTTCTTGAAAACCAGATTCGATTTGAGCTGTAGCGCAAGTTGCAGTACTAGGAACTGCATTGGAAAGGTAGTAGTAGAAGGCTCCTTGGCCAACAACCTAAGGCACAAACTTTCTTACTGTCAAACGGTAATTCCAAAAAGTATTTTTATGTAGCGTTCTGTTACTTAGTTACGTTTTCTGAGTCTATGCTAATCACATTAATTGTAGTGTCTTTAATTTTTATGGACAGGGTTAATTAAGGTTTATTTCAAATATTTTGATCTAAATATTACTTAGGATTGTAACACATTGATTTCTATGTACGTGTATGTGTTTGCAGTCCATTCATTAATTAAAAATTGGTTTAAAATATATTGTAATATTTACTTTTAAACAAAATTTATTAATGCTTTTCTAAATTGAATACTTTAAACGTTATTGATTACCTAATTTTTCTATCTAAGGTGTTTTTAGTATCTGCACAAATTAAAATTAAAAATTCAAAAATTATTATATGGTTTTTAAATTTAATTTTCTATAGTACTCTTATTTAGTGTAAATTATATTAATGTAGGCAGCGACACTGTCGGGTGCATCGATTATCTATGTTGCAATGAAGTGAACAAAAAATCAAGGAATGGTTGTTTTAGTGACTATACTGGATATCATAATCATCAAATATTAACTGGTTTTTTTTTTTTATCAAAACATAAGTAATTATAACCTATCTTGGCACAACAGCTTCACTGGACTTTTTGTTTACTTCAAAAAGAAGTCCATCCAGTTAAGTATCATATCATTTCTCCAGCCTTAGAACTTAGTCGAACTTTAATTGAAATTAACACTTTAAGTTGAATTCAACGAAACTTACCTCATTTGTGGGGAAATTTGTGTCAGCTTTGTTAATGAAATTTTCGCATGTATTTACGGCTGCGTAATAGTCAATTTTGCCTGTTTCTTTCCTGCATGGCAGAACACCACGAAAGTGAACAGCAAATAAACAAAGTACATGGTAGCGAAGAGTGTCGAACTGAAAATATGAAAAGTTATGTCAGTAAATAACTGTGACGAAAGGTAACAATTACAATATCAATTTACTAATAAGACATATTAGGACAATACTGTACTGTAGATATCTGTGCCTAGTGAAATGTTTTATTCATAATTATAACCGTTAGATCAGGAAAAGTCTAAATTATCAATATAATTATAGCAATACGATGTATCAGGTATGGACATTATTTGTAGTAACCAAAAACATAAATACAATTTCACTGTATCAGTAAGAACTGTTAAATAAACTGTTTTTAATGTAATTAATTAATTAATCATTTATTTAATTTTATAACTGTACTGTGATAATTATAAGAAATATTAAATAAATATCAAAATTGTATTTATTTAATAAGTAACTGATTGTCACGAGTAGAAATTCGAATATCTATAACTGTAATATAACAACAAAATTTGTATTTAACTAGTTCAAAATGGAATAGTTAAATAATTACATAACTCTGTTATTACATAACTTTCAAGTTACTAAATCACAGTGACATGATGAACAGTTACGTCATTAGCCTATAATGTAAAACTGATAAATCCTTATAAGTATATTGGGAATTGTTAAACTAATAAAATACCTTGACTAGAATATAAAATAGTGAAATATAATAATAGAGTTGTTAAAACTATTTATGCATAGTTTTTAATTTGTAAAATGAACACTCCATCATTAAGTAATAATATAATTAATGTTACTCAATTATAACGCAGCTTGTACAAGCTATTAAAAAAATCGATTTTTGTGCTGTCTTAATCATATTGGCCCAAGTTTCAAACGCAAATGTGCTGACACAATCATGTACAACGTGTTTCACAAAGTGACAAATAGAATTTCAGTGTATGTTATATTACTCAAAATAATTAACATTTATATAAACATGGGTCAGGAAACGCTTGGTTCTCGAGTTTTCATAGCTTGCTGTAGAATTGTCTTGGTTCCTACTTAAACAATGAATTAAAAGAATTCTGTAAATCTAAAAACAAAAATTAAGGGGTTAACATATGATGGTCTGTTATTGTATAATACTTGACATATTGAATAAAACATGTTTCTAAACTGTATGTGCTGTTGTTTTTTTGAAATAATTCTGATAAAATACAAAGCGTTCGGTTTCAGTGTGTGGGTTTTTTTTTACTTTTAAAGTGCACTAGCATTCTTAACGAGTAATAAATTATAATGTTTCAGGCAAAAACTTGTAGTAATTTAATTTTGAAGATAATAATATAGGCCATAAATAAGGTTTAATAAAAAATAAGTTAAAGTAAATTTTATATCTCTGCTTCGAATATTCTTGTTTATGAAATTTTCCCCAAACTTTAAAAAATTGAACATAAATTTTATTTGCTTCATTGTTCGTATTTCGAAGAAGCCACCTCGGTGGCCTAGTTGATAGCGTACTGAGCTTTGACCTTAAGGACCCGGGTTCGATTCCCGGCCAGGGTTTGTTATTTTCATACGCTATAAATCATCCCATCGTCTGCATTAGCCCAAGTGTGCACAATAGTCGGACTTTAAACACAAAAAAAACTTATTTCGAATGTTATGTGAAAGTTTAAATTACTAATTGCGATTGAATTTAAAATTGGTGTAATCATTTATTTTATTAACAGCTTCGGATAAGTTCGTTTCAGAAAAATCATATTAACCATTTCAAACCTTAGCAAAATTTATAACTTTGTTACATATACATTTTTTTGGTAATTTGATAGCACTATTGTAAACAGCGTTTATGAGCTAACATTATAAATTCTAAATTTCTAATACTTGCAGATCTGAATGATAATTGTGATTTTGAAATCCTATTTCTAAAATGTCAGATTAATTATATATTGTTGCAAATTCGCGTCCATAGTTGCTTGTCGGTAGGCTATTATTTTTACTTTAAAATTATACCTTATTGTAACTTCTAAGTTAATTTAACTTAATTTAGTATGTTCTCTTATACAGAAACTTTTGCTTCTGGAAAAGTTTTTAGAAACAATAACATTTCACTCACAGTTATTTTCCCAACAATTACAAATTTTAAGTACAATAATAAAGCCAATGAAAGTAAGTTCAGTGGAGTATCACACTTACCTTAGCGTGAAAGTAAGCTCTGTATAATGTGAACTCCAGCCCGATCGTTATATATGAAAATGTTAGCCTTGAAAGACATAAAAGCAGCTACGTATATATTTGAATTGTTTTGTTTCTCTTGGGATACAAAAAAAACCTGTATTAGAACAGTACTATTCCAAATGTCTAAAGTAAATATTGTTTTTGCATTTACGTAATTACTTTTTAAATAGCAATTTGCAAAAATTTTAAAACGGAAAATGAAAAAGAATCTGTATGTAATCTAGTCTAACACAACGTCCAGCTTGTCGGAGATAAGCATCAGTAAAAATTTTTAATAATGTCACTTTTGTGGCGATATCACAGACAAACACTTTCTTCCGGACTGTGTTGGTTTGAAAAGTATTCTTCAAAAATGTGTGGGTACCTGGTGCCCCTATGCAGGCAATTTTAAAGGATGTATTGTCGGTCATTGATCGAGTTTTAAATTGTTTACGGCGACTTAATATATTTGAAGTACTTTAGGGATGAAATTGTTGTGCATCGTTTAAATAATTGAATATAAGTTAAGGGAGGGTAAGAGTATTAACTTAGTGGTTTCTTTGATAAATCAATGGTGGTAATAAAGATATTAACATCAACATTTTTCACATTGTCCTTCCATAATTAATGACTGGTCATAAAAAGTATGTTAAATTTACAACAAACTATCTTTCTATGAAAAATTTTTAAGAAAAAAAGTAGTTTTATTTTTTTATTTTTCATTAGATCAAATAATCACAATATGTTGTTTCTCATTTAAGACTTTTCAATGTTTTCGACGCAGAGTGCACAATATATAACTTATACAATTATATTAGGATACTTTAATTGTAAGGTAGTATATATGTTTATGTAATTACATTATATGAAAAATGGTAAATAGGCAGTGTAGGATGTCTAGAACTTTTCGATATTTTTGTTACTAAAACGCTTTTATTACGTGCCCAAATGCAAGAATCCAATATATAAAAACGCGGTAACCACGAGAAGTACGATAAAAATCGTAAATAAAAGTGACAAACATAACCTCAAAATTGCTACCGCGCGAAAATAAATAACGTGTTGTAGATCGGTAAAACAATAAAAATACGACTAACACGGAGTTTTGGTGATAAGATACCCATTTTTTAAAAGAATACTCCATAACCTACCTGACACGGTTGTTAGGCCTGACACGGTGGTGCGTAAAAAAACCTTTACTTTTTTTTAAGAATACCATAAACCTAACTGACACTGTCGTTGGGTCTATCACAGTGATGTGTAAAAAAACCCTTTATTTTTTTTTTTAGTCTTTAGTGTACTCCAAGCTTTTACTGACACGAAGCAATTTTAAAAGATGATTCAACGGTCATTGACCGAGTTCTGAATTTTTTACGTCGTATAAATGTTTTTGAGTTACTCTAACTATGGTATTGTTGAACAGCATAACGGTGTAAATATGTATATAATTTTTTTTCCTAGATTTAGTTTGTATAGTGTTATAGTTTTAGTTTTAGTATTAGTTTAGAATAGTATTAAAAATGTTTAATTTTAATTTCCATCCATCCCCAATGTAGGACATTTTGCTGGACGGCGATGATAGCCTTTATGTGCTTTTCGCCAAAAGCTGTATCAAAAAAAAAAAAAAAAAAAAAAAATACTGACACGATTATTAGGCCTAAAATGGTGATGCGTGAAAAACTATATATTTTTTTAAAGAATACTCCATAAGCTAAGTAACATGGTTGTTAGGCCTAACACGGTAATGCATTAAGAAAACCTTTATTTCTTTTTTTAAAAAGTACTCCATAACCTAAGTGACACGGTTGTTGGACCTAATACGGTGATGCATTAAAAAACCTTTATTAAAAAAAAAAATACTCTGTAACTTAACTAACACGGTTGTTGGTCCTAACACTGTGACGCGGGATCTTTAATGTATATTATGATTGCGGGCTAAGCCGTGATGGGTAACAGCTAGTGTGTATATATATATATATATATATATATATATATATATATATATATATATATGAATAATATTATATTATATTATATTGTACAATATTTAAAATAATGTAATAGTCAAATATTGTTATTAATAAATTGCTATTGTAGCGGCCATTATGGTAGGACCAGACCAGAAATCTTATGCGATCCCAATCTATGTATTTGTGTGTATGTGTGTTTGCACTTGAACGATCTCATTATTATTTCAAACTTGGGGAAAAATCAATTACGCTAACAGATGGACAAGATCGTTCCCTAGGAAAATTCTTTCGAATCAAAAGGTCAAAATTTGCCTTTGAAAATTCAATCGAAAAATGTGTATTTGCAAGTTTAATGTGTTAACCTATACCGATTTGATTGAAACTTGATATAATTTTTTTTACAATAGCTTCGACACGTTCGTTTTTCAGGAAAACCCAGTCAAGATTTATAAAACTTATAACTTTTTTTGATATCTCATTTTACCTTAAACTGCGTTTATGAATTAACATGTTGAAATTTAAAATTCCAATAAATGGAATTTGTAATGATAATATCGATCGGGAATTCAGATTTCCAAAAAAACATCTAAGATAAAAACGTTGTAGCAAATTCGTTTCCATCACGTCAGCTAGACTGTTGCCTACCGCCATTATTTTTATTTCAAAATTATCCAATTGTGATCCAAAAGTTAGTTTCACTTATATTATCGTATATTCTTCAGTTACTATTTTAAAATATCGAGAGAGAAATATGACTGGCACCAAACCACAATAACCATTTTTAGTAAAAATACAATTGTGCCCACAGTAATTACCTCCAATAAGTACAAATTTTAAATACAACCAGTGTAATTAAGGTCAATATAATGTTACACTTACCTTAGCCGGAAAGTTGAACTCTGTACAATGTGAAATCCTGGTCGTGCCTTAAATATGATTATTTTATACTTGAAAAACTATGAAGTCACACTCATGTGTTTGACAGGATGCTGTTTTAAGACACTACGCAAATAAATGACTTGTTTGGTTTCACTTGGGCAGCTTTTTTATTCAGTTGTCAATAACGGTACATTTCCAAGTGTTAAATAAAGTAATTTGTGTGCTCACGTCAAGTCAATGATGACTGTGACGAAGTTTGTAAAAGTTAAAAGTTTTTATACAATTCAGTTTAACATAACTACTTCATAATGCAAAATATAGGTGAGTTACGATGGTTAGAAATTGTACTTTAAGTTGGCATTCATATTCCTTTTAGATTTAGGTGATTGGCATATTGTTTGGTCGATACTGGTCAGAAAGGGACTAAAGTCTTCTTAAATATACTGCAATAAGAACCTAAAACTATAAAACAGAAATAGTACACTGTAAACTAAATAACACTAACATGAAACAAAGCAAAACACTATGTTCTCTATTAATTTATTGCGACGACACCATCACAACACAATAACATCACAATTACTACCACTCAGTGATAAATGGGCTTGTAGACTTGGCTTTCACTTGGATGTAGTAGAATGAAGACGCAGGTAAAAACCGAATACTGTATTGGACGGTAGTCGATATTATCGATAAAATGAACGTTTTTCCTTTTCAGAATAATAACATTAATTGCTGATTGTTTCATATTACTTAATCTAATCTAACCTCAAAGTAGTTTGTTCATTAAATGTGGTTTTTTTCATCAACATATTACAGAGGATGAATCTAACAAGTTCTTATGCAAATTTTTGCTAAACATTTTCTAAAATGTTTAATTAATTGTAATTTATGTGTCTGTATATATTCTAGAGAGGGGCATCGGATATTTTATATATATCCGGACCCCTTAGAGGCCTAGGTGCCTCTTTGACCCTTTTCCTCGAAGCTATACATATAGCCTACTTCCATTTAAAGGAAAGATCTATTACATATTTTTATAATTTATTTCTTTTGCCTCGCGATCGCCCATTCGTTCTCCTCTTTAATCCGTCCTTGACGCATTAAGGGAATACTTGACAGTATTTGGCAAAAATTATACTACTTTTATGTGTGCCTCCTTATTGACGGTTCTGTCACGCATTTATCAGCATCATCATCTACTGGCGGATGGACAGTTGTCAGTTTTTTAATTCTGTATTCCTGTTTTGGCAACTACGTCTGAGTAATCGGTATTCTCTGATCTATATGGCAGCGATCACAACCAATTAATATTACATTTTGTAACTGTTCATCCGTGAAAACGCGTGCAACGTTATAATCTTAAGTAAGCAAAATGAGAAAAATTTACAAAAAAAAGAAATTGTATAACCAATCTTGAAAAGGCTGTTCAAATAATCGACTTGGTACACGATTTTACACAATATATTAAAGGTAGCTTGTTACACAATTTCAAGAAGCTCGGAATAGACATTTCGTCCACCATTTCCATAATGGAATGATAAGTAGGAGGAAGCCTAGTCTTGGAAAGCTCTGAGGAGATTTAATAAAAATCTACAATTGAAAATCTTCAACAATACAAAATCCAGAAAAATTAGAACACATACAATTTCACAAAGGTTCTTTTTATTCAGTGATATATGTTTAGCAGTGACGCATCTTCAGACATAGTGAAGTTAAAAATTATTAAGTGTATTATACATATGATGTTAAATCTAGGAGGGAAAAGGTAAAAAAGGAAAATTGACAATGTAAGAAGGTCGGTGAGCAGCAGCAGGTTAGGAATACTCCTAAACAGTAGGCTTGAATTGTCAGCCTCAGTAACACATTGAGGCCTTATTAGGATTTGCACAAATAGATCTATATATGTCCAGAATTTCTAAATTATTTAGAAGTATACCTTTTTTAGTTTTTATGGATTACAATGATATTGTTCAAATTAAAAGAATAACAAGATTCTAACAAAACGTTCGCAAAATTTGATTTACTTTTCCGTATTTCCAACAATTGTAATGTTCTTTATCAAGACTTTTTGTAGTCCTTCCAAGTTGTTCTACATATTCACAAGGACAACTTTCTGTACATCACTGTCTAGTAAAAGATCTATTTTTATCCTTATTGTTGACAATCATCGAACTTCCACATTGAAGTACTGGATTAAACACATTAAATTATTATTCTTTCTGTTCGTCATTACATGCAGATTCTTTACCTTTAATTCAACAACTTCTCCTAGCTGGAGGTTCTTTCTACATAATTTTAGCTCCAAATGCTCTTAGACTAGCTCCTCTTCTTCTTTAGTCCATCGCCGGCGGAGGCACTTGAAACGAGCAGCTGATGGGCTTAGCGACCCCACCATACCTCTAGCTCATTCTACTCTCACTCATTTACTCCACATACATACAACACACACATACACACACACTCTCTCACACACAAACACATACACACCCGCAGGGGAGTGCAGACTAGCTGCACCTATTGAGAGGACCTAGATGAACCTCGCGGCACCCGAGTCTAACAAACACACTTACACTTACATCACTACACTTACGATTTAAACACCTTACTCCGGCGGAGGCAGCTGACGTGAGCAGCTGATGGGCTTAGCGACCCCACCATACCTCTAGCTCATTCTACTCTCACTCATTTACTCAATATACACACAACACAGAACACCCACAAACACACTTTCTCACGCAAACACTTACACACTCGCAGGGGGGTTAAGACTAGCTGCACCTACTGAGAGGACCTAGACGAACCTCGCGGCACCCGACTTGTCAAAAGTGTCCCCATTCCTTATAAATAAAGCGATGTTGGAAGAGCAGGTCCCGTAACTTCAATTAAAAAGCTGCAGAACAGGACGTTACTGGTTCAGACTAGAAAAAGAAAAGCTTATCGCTGTTAAAAATGACGTCGTTTTTTGAAATGGTCAAGGTTTCTGTGGAGCTGCACAGAACCTTGAACTCAGCAAATGGAGTGATAACCTGTAAAGATCTCCTCCATGTAGATCTGGAGGAGATTAAATCAGAGTTAGCAAATCAAGCTGTTGTAGACGTGTGCCGTATTACGCGCAACGATAAGGGGAAAAAGTACGTACTGCCTCGTTGATATTGACTTTTGGTAAACCAACTGTCCCAGACCACATCTATGCCGGATACCAGCGCCTTTCGGTAAGGCCATACGTTCCAAACCCGAGACGGTGTTTTAAATGCCAGGGTTTTGGACACGTGAGCTCCACATGCCGGAAGGATCAGGTATGCGGTAACTGTAGTGGTAATGGTCATGATAGTGAGCAATGTAAAAATGTTCCAAAGTGCTCGAATTGTGGTGGAGACCATCCTACTCGTTCCTTTGACTGCCATAAGTTTAAGGACGAGAAAGCAATTCTTTCTATCATGGCCAAGGATAAGATATCTTTTTCAGAAGCAAGGAAGGTTTTCAAAAGCTCAAAATCAACAATTGAAGGTAAATCGTTTGCTGCTACCACTTCTACTAGTAAATCATCGTGTGCTAATTGCGAAGAGCTAACTAAAACGATAAAAGTATTATCGGAACAAGTAGCTCAATTGCTAACTCTGATTTCTGCGGGTTCCACTCCTGATTTGCTACCTAAATCGCCTGAAACGTCTTCCTCTCAAATGTCTTTAAAAGGAAAGGATACTCACCTTTCGAAAGTCGCTAGTAAAACCCTTGTGACAAAGAATCTGAGGCCTGTAATTCTGGAAGCAAATCCATCTTCTTCCAATCTAGGCGTAAGAACTAAGTCGCAAGTGTTAAAGTCTTCGTCTAAAAACGTTCCTTCTGGACTAGTCCATTTTGTAAGAAAATCAAACACATACCCACCAGTGGTTGTGTCTAAAAAGGAAAAAAACAAAGTAGGAAAAAAATCTAAGGAAGGAGTTGCTTCCAAGGTGGCTCCTTCCAAAACTACTATCTCTACAGAGTCGGACATCAGTCACAGTAGTGATTCTATGTCCATTGATCCTGATAAAGCTACGAGTGATAATCTTGAATCCGAAATGAATCCAGTTATATTTTAAACCTAAGCATTCAATGTCTGCATGTTCCAAAAATAATGTAATACAATGGAATGTTAATGGAGTAAGAAACCATATTGAAGATCTCAAGGTTCTTGTACGAGATATTTCACCTTTAATAGAGCCTTCATGTGACTCACTTGCGTGAATCTCACATTTTCAGTATCAGGGGTTATTCTGTTTTCAGAGCAGATTTCATAGCTGAGGAAAGAGCCAGAGGTGGTGTAGCCATTCTGGTTCACAACTCAGTCGAGTCGGTTGTTGTGAATATAGTAACTCCTTTACAAGCTGTTGCCGTTCAAATATCCGCACCATTCAAACTTACAATCTGCAGCCTATATTTACCGCCTAATTACAATTTCCAAAACCATGAAGTACGTGACTTAATATGCCAGTTGCCATCGCCGATATTATTATTAGGCGATTTTAACGCTTATCATACTGCATGGGGTTCATCAACCTGTAACTCTAGAGGAGTACGCATTGAGAGGATAAGGTCCGAATTGAATTAATGTCTTCTTAATAACGTTTCCCAAACGCATTTAGCGGCATCTACTGGCAATTGGACCGTTGTTGACTTGTCATTCTGCAGTCCAATTCTGGCAACGAAGTTTGAATGGTCGGTATTACCTGATCTTTACGGCAGTGATCATACTCCCATTGGAAATTAATAACACAACGTAATTACCCTCGTCCGGATCAGCGTCTGCCGCGCTGGATTCTGAAAAAAGCAAATTGGGAGGAATTTTTGAAGAAATTTGTATCACCAGACATTGAATATAGTGACTGTATAAACACAATAGTGACAAAATTTACTGAAAACATTTTACAAGCAGCTGAGAAAACTATTCCAAAAACTTCAGTACGGCCTTCATGTCCACCTGTCCCTTGGTAGAACGAGGAGTGTAAGAAGGCGTTACGTCTACGTAGAAAAGCTCTGAGGAGATTCAACAGAAACCCGACAAGTGAAAACCTTGAACAATATAATGTTCTTCGTGCAAAAGCTCGTAGAATATTCAGGTAAAGCAGAAAGGATTCTTGGACCCAATACATTGGAACAATATGTAGAACAACACCTACATCTGTTGTGTGGAAGAAATTACATTCAATTTCTGGTCCTCCTCCATCTCTAGGATTGATGGACTTCAACAGGCGAACGGATTATTGGTTTCTGACGGTTCCGACATTGTAAACCTTTTAGTGTCATCCTTTGCAAGTTTTTCCTCTTCTGCAGCCTATAACACTGCCTTTTGTACATACAAAAGCGCATCAGAAAAATTGCCTATCACTGTCGGTAATTCTGATGATCCTCCTCTGAACAGTCTGTTTACTTGACTGTTGAGCTAGAATCTGCACTGCTATCCACCAAGGATTCAGCTCCAGGTCCTGACAACCATGTTTACCCAATGATTAAAAATCTTCCACCGTCAGGTAAGCTATTTCTTCTCGAAATATACAATCGTATGTACGAGGAGCGTACATTCCCTGGCGATTGGTTGGAAGCTACAGTAATTCCCGTTCTTAACCAGGCAAAGAGAAACCTGATCCAAGTAGCTATCGTCCTATTTCTCTCACCAGCGTGCAATGCAATCTGGTAGAAAAAATGATAAATCGTCGCCTTGTTTGGTATTTAGAAACTAATAAATTACTTTCCAAAGAACAGTGCGGTTTCAGACAAGGGCGATCTTCGATCGATCAGTTTGTTTTGTTAGAATCTGCAATTAAAAATGCCTTCCTCTTGCGTCAAACACTTGTTGCAGTATTCTTTGACCTAGAGAAGGCATACGACATGGCCTGGAGAAGAGGAATACTGAACATTTTAAAATCATGGGGTATACAAGGCAGAATTCTTGCTTTTATTACAAATTTCCTGTCTAGTAGATACTTTAGGATACGTCTTGGAGCTACAGTTTCATATCGATTCCACCTAGAGAATGGTGTTCCACAGGGGAGTGTACTTAGTGTTACCTTGTTTGCTATCGCAATCAACGGAATTATCGCTAATGTGCAGTCACCTGTCCGATGTTCGCTCTTCGTGGACGATTTTGCTATTTATGTAAGCACCAGAAACATGGCAACAGCTGAAAGAACTCTTCAGCTGGTAATAAATAGGTTGCAGACATTGACGAAATCTACTGGCTTTAAAGACTCTGCTGCTAAAACTCAGTGCATTGCCTTCAGTCGCCGTCGACAGATCCAAGCTCCTTCGTTATATCTTAATGGTATATAGCTCCGGACTTTCCAATCCGTTCCATTTTTTTGTCTAATATTTGACGAAAGGCTATCCTGGAGCCCTCACGTTCGTGATTTAAAGTTACGATGTAACAAAATTCTCGATGTGTTGGGGTTCTTAGTAGTTCTCGATAGGGCGCTGATAGGACCAGTATGTTTATGTTTTATCGTGCTGTAATTCGTTCGCGAATTGATTACGGTAGCATTGTATATTCATCTGCTAGACCTTCGATTTTAAAGAAACTAGATTCCGTTCATAACTCTGCAATCCGTCTTGTGTCTGGTGCTTTCCGCTCAAGTCCCGTCGTGAGTAATCTCGCTGATGCTGGCGAACCATCACTCTCTCGTCGGAGACAACAGTTACAACTGAGTTACGTATGTAATTTATCATATAAACCGTGGCACCCTGCTTATAATACAATTTTCCACAATCAGTTGCTCCAACAATATGAATCCCGACCGCATGCTACTGGACCTGTTGGCATTATAACATCCCGGTTTTTTCTAGACTTACGTATTAAACTACCCCCAATGTTTGAAAGGTCCTTTTGTCTTGTCCCTGCATGGAAAATCAATATGCCGAACTTTGTTTTCTCCTTGTGTATATACCTGAAAGACAACACTCCAAATATTGTGTATCAACGTGAGTTTTCTCGACTGACTAGTTCATATCCATCTTTTAAATTTATTTTCACAGATGGTTCTAAGATGAATAACAATGTTGGGTGTACATTTTACTCACTGTCCGAAACGTATAAGTATGGATTACCCTCAACTTGTAGTGTCTTTACAGCCGAACTCTTTGCCATCGTAAAGGCTCTAAACACTATTGAATTCGGTAGTTTGCATTACGTAGTTTGTTCCAACTCAAAAAGTGCACTGCAGGCAATCCAGGATATGTATTCGGTAAACCCTGCATGTTCTGTGTTCTGTCCATAGACTTGAACTACGAGGTGCAAGATTATCATTTATCTGGATTCCTGGCCACTGTGGAATATTTGGAAACACTGCAGCGGATAATGCGGCAAAGGAAGCTACCTTCCTGCCGCCATGCACTCAACGTGTAATTTTGTCTGACTTTCTTTGTCACGTAAAACATTTAATTCTTCTACAGTGGGAAAATGAATGGGCAGCTACAAGCAGTAACAAATTGATGGTAATTAAAAATACTGTTCGTCCTTGGGGGTCGTCAATATGTGGAAGTCGCAGAGAAGAGGTTGTGGTTACCCGCCTTCGCATTGGCCACTCCATGCTAACACATGGATTTCTGATGGAACGTGGGGACCAGCCTCGGTGCGGTTTTTTGTATAGAAACCATCACAGTAAGACATATATTGCTAGACTGTGATGGTTTCCAAAATATACGGCGTGTATGTGGTCTGGGGAATAGTATGCAGAGGACGTTGGGAGATAGTGTCTCGGCCTTTGACCGGACACTGAAATTCTTTCATCGTCTGAATTTGTTAAATAAAATTTAACTTAAAATAATATTGCAGGGCCTCTTTACTGCCCTGCAACAAGTTGTATATTTGTGGCTATTTATTTATCTTAATTTGTTATTGTTTTTTTATTGTTAATCTAATGCTTTGTTTTCCTTGTTGTTTAGTTTTATTTATTTATTTATTTGTTGTTATATTTTATTGTTAACTAGTTTTAGGAATAGTATTTATAGCTGTTATTTTATATTGTTTTAATTTAGTGTTATTTTCATTCTGTGATATACCTAAATTTTATTTTATTAATATCGTGCCTCGGCGATGATAACCTTAACGGTTTTTCGCCGGAAAAAAATGAAAATGATCCCCAGCAGTATTTACGCAGATAGAACGGTGACGTTTCGTCCTCTCTCACTCGATGTGATCTTGTTGACTTGCTTCTTTCCTTTTTGACATGTGACTTTGACATCATTGTCTTGCTCAATAGAAATACCAGTCTTTTCGCAGTTACGTATTCGGCTCTCAGTGAAATTGTATTTCGGAAGCAACTTTATATTTACTAAAAAAGAGATAAACTTGATAGGTCAACCCTTGAACAAGTTTGATAGATCAAACTCTACGGCTCTCTCAAGGCTAGTGGACTCGGGAAGCCATAAAATCGTAATAAAATTGCTTACCAGCAGATTTCTTTTCATTTCTGAACTGGAGAGGTATTTTTAAATGTTCTGCCAAAGCGAATACCAATTGCAAAAATTCCTTCTTACTTAGAGGCATGAAGTTGTTGTCCACTTCTTTCATATATAAAACTAATTGATTTCCTATTTTTTCGTCGCACTTTTTTTTAAATCTATTCATATGAGAAGTTATTCACAAGATTACCTAACCTAATTTCCCTTAAACAGTCTCCTAAAGAACTGAAAATGACTCATCTGCATGCCTGCCTACTGGTAATTCTATGGGTTATAACCACGTCTACCACCATTTTCATAGATTCCTCAGTCCACTTCCTCTTTTCGTCTTTTCAGTGTCCGCCATTTCACTCTGAATAGAAGTAAAAATAAGCTTATACCCTTTTCGTTAAAATGTATAATGGCCGATATTGTACGATAACCACGTGGTAGCGTAACTCTTCATAACTCATAAAAATATGTTTTAACATAATATTTTTAAATTAATATGTATTTTCGTAATAAGAGAGAATGCAGATAATCCTAATTTTTAATTTCAATTATCTTCTTACTTTGAAAAAGTGTAATTGATGCTCAAATATACGTCTTTATCAGAAATATTTCATGAATCAACTTAGTACTGTCACTGAATACAAAACACTGATCAAAGACGTTGCCGGGCCGTAGTGCACAGTGACACAAGAGCTTACTTCAGGCGACCGTATTCTTCTACCACCTATTGCCAAAATCGAAAATTAGTACCGACCCGATACTGTAAGACTCTCCCTTATTTGAAAAACTGTTATAGCCAACAATTTTTAAAAATATTTCTTCTAATGAAACGGAATTTTAAAAAATTTGTACACACCTTAAGCTGAAACCGAAATTCTGTTATTTAGCAAAAACTGACACTGTGGGTAATATTATGACCTGAACTTGACACTAATGTAATATTATTTAAATGAAGCTATATTTATTATATAAAACTGTTTATATAAGTAATATTTTTTTATTGTACAACTACATCTAAGAATAAACATAACTAACAGTATTCATTAAAATACAATAACATTAAAAATAAAATTATTCCACTAAACCCGGGATAGATGGCCATGATTTTTTGAAAAGCTAGTTTCATAAGAACGACCTGAAACTTTCCATAAAGTGCCTTTTCAATTCATAACAAACAAAAGTCGACTTTGTTTACAAAGGTAAACCACATTTCACACTAATTAAAAATTCTAAACAAATATGTAACATCTGGCCATCTCACCCAAGTATCAGGGTTAGATGGCCAGGTATGTAAGGGATAGACGGCCATGGGACAAAAATCTTTAAAATCAAAAAAAAACTTTGTACACTTTAAACATGGTTTATTAAATTTCATAATGTAAAAAAATATTTTATAAAGTTATTAATTGTAGTTAAATTATAACTTAATCAGAACCCCATTTGTAAAATTATTTTACACGTCTTGAATCTTTTGAAATTTTTATTAACTCGTTGGAACATACTAGTTTTATACAGAAAATAATGAAAAATCACCTCAATTATTCAGTTAGTTGAATTTATAACTTTTAGTATATTTCATAAAAAGGGAATGTTTATTTACAGGAATAGATTCATTTTTAAAAAATTTCATTACCACATCGATGACACACATCAACATATGATGTGCAGGATTCGTGTAACCAACCCTTACACGTAACACACTTAATCCAGTCACAGGTTTTATTTGTTTTTGAGTAGTCTTCCCCGCATCCAACACACTCCTCCATTTCTTCAAGAAGTCGTAACTTGAGCCTTCCTTGTAGTGAACTTAATCTGACAAGGTCTGAACTGTCTGAAATTTCTTCACCCTTCTTGATCCGAACCTTTCTCACTAGTTTTTTCCAATAGGCCTTGGGTTTTTTCCTTTTGCACCAAGTTTCCATTTTAACTTTTTAATATATTTTTTTTACGAATAGTATTTGGAAGGAGAGTTGTATCTATGCTAAACGAGGTGTTGTGGGATCAAAATATTTCAAAAGAGAATAAATAAAGAATTTATGACACAATTGTAAAAAGCATTATAACATATGATAGTGAGGTATGGCCAATTAAGAGCAGAACAGAAAGAATGCTGTTGGCTACTGAGATGGACTTTTGGAGAAGAGCGGCAGGAAGATCGAGAAAAGAGAGAGTGAGAAATGAAAGTATACGGAGGATAATGGACGTAAGGCATAAAATTGTAGAAGATATAAGAACAAAACAACTGGTTTGGTACGGGCTTGTACAAAGAATGCCGGATGAGCGAATTCCCAAAAAAATCATGCAATGGCGAACACCTGGAAGAAGAAAACGAGGAAGGCCGAGACTGAGCTGGAGAGAGGGAGTCGAAAAGGAAATATATAAAGGGATCTACCAGAAGACCAGTGGTGGGACCGCGATCGGTGGAGGTTGGAGATCGGAAGACGGCGTAGAACGTTGTAGACCGAATTATAGATAGATATATTTTTTTGATGTCAAGTTTGTACCTTTAATTTTTCTACGTTTGTTTGAGTTTTGGGTTTAGTTGAGAGAGGTGAAATAGTATTCAAAATTTTGGTAGGGGTGACTTGGTTCGTTTCATTTGAAATCAAAGGCCAAATATCATTTGGTCTTGTAGAAGGTCCTGGTAGAGGTGACGTTGCTCTTTCAGGGGATTTTTGGTCACATTTTTCAGCTGAAATAGAGTGAATCTAGTAGTGGATTTCGTGAGGAGTTTGGCCAGCTATGCTGATGTTTTCATTTCCTGTAAGTCTACCTGGATCACATCTAAAATCGTAATATGGAATTGCATCTAGATTAAAGAGGTATATTCCCGTTGCTTTGAACCCAGAGACGGCGTTCCTTGGTGTTGCAGCTTTTCCCCAACAATCTTGTAGTAGCACGCCAAATTGTAGCCTTCCTAGCTCCCGATTTGGGTGATTCCTTTATCATTTTTGAACTGTACTGTAAAAATGATGCTTTAATGATCTGAAGACAGATCGGTCTAGCAGTTGCAGATAATGGATAGTGTGGCTAGGGAGGCACTTTAGAATGATATTATTCATCTCAGCAAACTCCAACATCTGTACCGAGCTAGAGGGTGAAGTATGACCATCCAAAATCAGCATGACTGTTCCAAGAGGTTTGCGGGGCAAAAAATGATCTCTTAGCCATTCAAAAAAGATCTGCGTAGACAAGTTTCTTTGACATGACAACTTTACTTCCCGCTGGCATGTTGTCCTCTTACTTCTTTTTTTTCTTAACTCCCTTCATGACAACATAAGGAGGAAGAAACATCCCTTCTGCAAGTACATTAAGCATGCAAGTACTGTAGTAGTTTCTCCCTTTTCAGACGAAGTTATATCAGGAACTGTTTTTGACTACTTTTCATCTATAACAGAACCTGGTCGGCTATTTAACTGAAGGCCTGACTCATCCATGGTAAATATACTTCTCGGTTTATTGAACAAATCATTTTCTTCCACTAGGGTTAAAAGTAAGTTAAAATATTCCTTGACTTCATCTCGATTCATTCCCTGGACTCTGGCAAAGATACTCCTTCACTTAGATCTGGATGTCAAGATGAAAATAGTTGTAACCAATCGTAACTTGCTTTTCCTTTTTCGTTATTAAATTTTGTTTTAATCCAAGCTGCACAGCAAAATCATAAGCTAGAATTTGTTCACAGTTCCTTGTTAAGGGAAACCCATGGGCCTGCATTTTTTTATGTGGCGGACAAGTCGTAACTAGTTAGCTGTACACAGACAAGAACTAGGACCCATTGGAATTTTGAAATCACAGCCAGTCTTTAATTTTCTCTCAAGAGTTTTCCGTGGAATATTAAAGTCTATGGAAGCCTTTCTCACAGAATAATTGTTTACTTTATTAATATCATTTTAAGGTCTTCTTTTTCCATGATCCTCTAGAAGAGCCGGCCTTTGGAATGTACTTATTTGACATCTGTAAAGAAATAACGATGCCATCAAAATTTGATTTATAACGTGTTCAAGGGCTGGCCATATATCCCGATAAGAGTGTGGCCATCTCTTCCAATCGGCTGGGAGAGACGGCCATAGCGCATCATCAAACATGGTGGAAAACTCAAAAAAAACCTACGTACCGGTATGCAGCTAGGCATAAACAACTCAAAAACTAAAGTTTCCATCACTACTCACAGCCTAAGTTATGTTTAAATCGAAAAATTATGACATGCTACGTAATTTCAAGGTATTTTGAAATAGAAAATCATGAAAATTACTTACTTTTAGTTGAAATATAAAGAGTTATCCGAAGCAACAACACTCATTCACGTTTGTAACTAATTACCAACTGACCGGCAGAGTCGTACAGGGGATTGTGGAAAAACTACAGGCATATGGCCATTTATTCCGGGTTTACCCTATAATAACTCAACGGCTTCTTCCTTTTAAGCCTTTTGTTTTTTCTATTATAGTTTGTTTTTTTCTTATTAAACATAATTTTTTTTATTATTATTTTTTATTTCATTCTATCTTTCGTATCTTCATTTTGAGTATCGGCCATAATAACCCCATCGGTTTTTCGCCAGCAAAAAAAAAAAAATCTTTTGAGCCTCCTCTTAGTGTCACTGCTATTGATTTAGCAAAAGTCTCTTCTTGTGTCAAGCTGCAGTAGACCTTATCACTTCTTCATCAGTTTCAATGTTGGACACTTTGGTGCAGCCCCATAACTGCAAACCATACGTCCACACCGGTCTTAGCACTTGTTTATACAAGAGAAATTTATTATAATTCTATAATTCTGATCTTCTACCGAGGTTCCAGTACAATTTTCTGTACCTCACATCAAGTTCTTTTTTCTTCTTTTTAATATGTGCCTTCCAGTTTAACCTAGCATCCAATGCCATGCCTAGGTACTTCACTTCATTCCTACAAGGAATTATTTCACCGAATTAAACATAGGCACTGCATTTAATTCTTTTGTTTGTAAAATTTACGAGTTGATTTGGACTCGTTCAACTCTGTGCGCCACTTCTTTATATAAGTAATGTGAATATAAATTAATTATTATCTTTTTCTCTTACTTTCTTATTTATGAATCAAATAAATATTTTAGAAGATCGCCAAATGCTCAAAAGGAGAAATAATTGTTAATAAATAACAAATATTCTTAGTTTATTGTCAAAATTTAAAATAATCAGATTAAATAAAAAAAATGTTATTACATCAATATAGCTGATACAATACAAACATAAATAAATGTCGTGATTGAAGGAGATTGGATTTAAAAAAAAATTATCCTTCCATATAACAGATGTTTCTTCAGTTTTTGGCCATTGTCACCCATTAGGCCAAATTGTTGTCATGACAGTAACTAAATGTTTGATTCCTTTTCAGTCGCCATTTTCACGCATGTCTTTTATTTACTAAGGAAAATATCTAAGGAAAATACAGACGGAATTTTCAGTTCTGTAATTATGTTCTATGTAGGAAAAGATTTGCCGTCACAATTTTGGACTGGATCTACATATACCTACAGGATCAGGTGTGTAACGGAGTGTTTTGTTAATGCAAAATTTAGTTATTTATTCAATATCTTATTTTATTTTTAGACTTAAAAGTATCTTTTAATTTAACTTACGCTTTGAACACTTTACACTCACACTTATATTTAGGAATCTGCTGTTCTTGTTCCGTTATGTCTGGGAGTGGCGATACTGCTTGGTATCCTTTGGCGGGGACCAGTATGTGGAATCTGACGTGTGCCTGGCATTGCCGAGGACCTCTGATGGAACACCTATAGGCGCCTGGCAAGCACATAGGTGTTGAATTATGAGTGTCGGAGCCTATTGGGTCTATCGAAACAAATGTTTGCATTCTGTGAGTACATAGAGGGCGGCTGCTAGTAGTACTTGGGTTTGGGGAACCGTAACTTTGTACCGGAACCCATTCCTAAGATTCTGGAGTGCTGACAGACATGTATTTCGGCTCCAGGATATATTTATTTATTTTGTCTAAATAACTTTATCTCTGTTATGTTTATATATTCTTTTACGAATTGTTATTAAATTTTATTCATTATTCATTGTTATTTAATTCTTAAGTATTCGTTTTTGTAATATAGTTATACATGTTATTTAACTTTTTTTAAATTTATTTTTACTTTTATAGTTTGTTGTTGTTTTTTTTCCTTATTTAAGTAAATTTTGTAAATTTTTTTATACTTTCATTTTGCTTGACGGCGATGATAACCTTAACGATTTTTCGCCGCAAAAAAAAGGCTCCAGGATATTGGAGGTCCTCCCCAATTTATTGGGAATTCTCCTTTTAGTTCGAGTATCCTGGGCTGCTGGTGGTCATTTGGGTGCACTCTGTGCCACTTGTTCGAAAAATCTTCGTTCATGAATCGCTCGGCAAATTAACTATGGAAAATAACAAACAAAACGCCAAAATGAGTTTAAAGAGGCATCGTTTGACCTTGTCAAATGAGTCTGTAGAAAGTGATGTTAGTGCAGCAAAGGGAAAAGATATGGATACTACACCAAACCTACAAGGAGATGGTAACTTTACGTTACCTTCTCCGAGATTCTTAGTTTTCAAAAATTCAACGGAAGGAGCGGATTTGTCCAAGGTTTCACCCTTTGTTATTAATTAAGCTATTGTTGGTAGGACAGGTCCCATAGTATCTATCAAGAAACTACAAAACGGGACATTACTTGTGCAAACTAACAGCGACAAACAGACCCAGTCGCTGTTAAAAATTACTTTCTTTTTTGAAACAGTCAAGGTATCTGTGGAACGCCACAGAACCTTAAATTTTGAAAAAAGTGTCATAAGTTGCTGAGATCTTCTACATGTAGATTTAAATGAAATAAAGACGGAGTTGACTTCAGAAGCTGTAATCGATGTCTGCAGAATAATGCGAAGGGACAAAAAATTCCCATAACCTCCTTGATCTTGACATTTGGAAAACCTAAAATACCTGATTATATCTATGCTGGTTATCAAAGGCTGTCGGTGAGGCCATATGTTCTGAATCCAAGGCGTTGTTTTAAATGTCAAGGCTTCGGTCATATGAGTTCGTCGTGCACAAAGCCTGAGGTTTGCGGAAATTGTGGTATTCAAGGTCATTCTGGTGCAGGTTGTCAAGTTAGCCCGCAATGTGTGAATTGTGGCGGTGATCATCCCGCTCGATCTCCGATCTGCCCCAAGTTTGTAGAAGAAAAATCTATTCTTACAATAATGGCCAAAGATAAGGTATCCTTTTCTGAAGCCAAGAAGATCCTTAAAGCTCTAAGCCTCTTATAAGTGGAAAATAGTTTGCTTCTGCTACAGCCAATCAAAAAATGTCTTGCGTGAATTGTGATGAGCTAACCAAAACTTTAAAGTTTTGACTGATCTAGTTGCTCAGTTGTTAGCTATGTTAACGTCCAGTGTCGCACAAATTTCGGTTGCGGTTGTGAAGGAAGGTCCTACTTTGCTTTCTCCTGTAAAAGTAACTCCTGAGCCTACTTTTAAAAAAGAGCCTGACCAAGCCACGAATGACAACGTCGCAAGTGTTGAAGCCTGTTGACAAAAAACCACTCCAGGACTGGAGTACTTTAAAAAAAAATCAAACACTTGTCCACCGACAGTTGGACGTAAAAATAAAAATTCTACTGTAGGAAAAAACCTTGTTTAGAAGAATGAAGAAACTTCTAAAGGAGGTTCTACTACTAAATCTCTTGTAAACAAAACCAAAAAATCATCAGAGTCTGACATTAGTCACAGTTGTGACTCTGTGTCTGTTGATTCTGACCAATCTAAAGTATGCTCTATTGAAAATATGAATCCTATCATAAACTAAATTATTAATTTTCAATGTCAACGCCTTCCATTTACAACAATGTAATACAGTGGATCATTAACGGAGCCAAAAGTCATATTGAAGATTTAAAACTTCTTGTATGAGATACGTCTCTATTATTCATTTGCCTTCAAGAGACGCACCTTCACCAATCCACTCTTTCAATTTAAGAGAGTATTCTGTTGTCAGGGCCGACTTCATAACGGAAGAACGAGTGAAGGGTGGGGTAGCCATACTCGCTCGTGACTCTATTGATGCCGTTCCTGTGGACATAATAACTCCTTTACAAGCTGTCGCAGTTCAGACTACAGTACCATTTAAACTTACCATATGTTGCATTTATTTACCGCCTAGCTATGCCTTCCAAAACAACGACTTAGTTAACTTATTAATTAAATTACCTGTCCGCTTTCTATTGATGGGTGATTTTAATGCTCACCACACATCGTGGGGCTCTACTACCTGTAACTCACGAGGAAACCGAATTGACAATACAAGGACTACATTAGATAATGTAGTCTTTTAAATAATGGTTCCCCAACACACTTATCGTCTTCTACAGGTGGTTGGACAGTCGTTGATTTGACCTTTTGCAGTCCAATTTTGGCAAGGAAGTTCGAATGGTCAGGGATTTCTGATCTTTACGGAAGCGATCATACTCCTATTAATGTGTCATTTTGTACATTCCACCGTCCGAATCAACTCCCTCCCCTGGGGATTCTACAAAAGGCACAATGGGTGGATTTCACACTTGAAGATTTTAACTCTATTAATGAAATAGTACAAGCTTTAACTGAAAATATTTTAGATGTAGCACATAAAACTATTCCTCAAACCTCGACTCATCAATCTCGTCCCCCCGTTCCTTGGTGGACTGAGGACTGTAAGCATGCCTTGCTTTTACGTAGACGAGCTCTAAGAAGGTTCAACAGACGACCAACGAGTGAAAATCTTGAGAGGTATAAAATTCTCCGAGCTAGAGCTCGTAGAATATTTAGACAAAGTAGAAAAAAATTCTTGGACCCAGTATATTAACACAATATCAAGAACAACACCAGTATCAACTGTTTGGAAGAAACTCCGTTCCGTTTCTGGTTCATCTCCATCAACTCCCTTGATGGGCACCAAACAACGGAACGGAATAATAAGTTTTGATCCTCGTTAATTAGTAGTTGTGTGTAATCGATGATAGCCTTAATGTGCTTTTCGCCTTAAAAAAAAATCTATCCACTGGCTTCAACTGCGAAGTGTTGGTGTGTCATTTTGCTGGATACCTGGTCACTGTGGGATAGCTGGAAACACTAGAGCAGATAATGCGGCGAAGGAAGCTACCTTGCTGCTGCCAAGTACACAGTTTGTGATTTCATCGGATTTTCTATGTTATGTAAAGCACTTAAATCATATGCATGGGGAAAACGAGTGGGCAGCTATCGGTAATAATGAACTGAGGGTAATTAAAAATACTGTTCGTCCTTGGATGTCGTCTGTACGTAGAAGTCGTATGGAGAGGTAGTGGTTACCCATCTTCGCATTGGACATTCCTTTTCACTCATATTTTCTTGATGTGAGGCGGGGACCTGCACCTTTGTGAGTTTTGCCAAGCACTCATTACCATTGAATATGTTCTGCGAGATTGTAATGGTTTAAGGAACATGTGCCGATTATGTGGACTAGGTGTTAATTTAGAGGAAATATTAAAAGGTGATTCTACGGCTATTGACCGAGTACTAACATTCTTGCGTCGCTTGAATCTTTTAAATAAAATTTAACTTATTGTTGTTATAGTTATTATTTTCATTAAAAATTTTTGTTTTGTACATTTTACTTACATTTTATTTTATTTTTCATGGACAATTTATATCCCTTTTTATTTTATTTATTTATTTTCTCTAAATAACTTTATCTCTGTTATGTTTATATATACTTTTTCGAATTGTTATTAACTTTTCTTCATTGTTATTTTGTTCTTAAGTATTCGTTATTGTAATATAGTTATACCTGTTATTTAAATTTTTGTTTTTTTTTATTTTTACTGTTATAGTTTGTAGTGGTTTTCTTTTTTCTTATTTAAGTAAATTTTTGTTAATTTTTTTATACTTTCATTTTGCGTGACGGCGATGAAAACCTTAACGGTTTTTCGCCGCAAAAAAAATTATCGAATACCTGCTTTCTATACAACAAAATTTTATTTCTTCTTGTTATCATCGTGGAAACGTGGGCTGCAATGACGTCATTTCGCGGCTACATCTTTTTCTTATTTGGCCTCAGTGTCACAATGCTCTTCAATAATGGAGCTTAAGTATTAAAACCTGTTGTAAAGTAATTGTGCCGATAACATATTCTCATAATTTATACAATAATAATACACACAAAAATAGTACCTATTTACAGAAGCTATACGTACACATCTATCCGGGGGGGGGGCACCGGATTATAGAAGTTGATTGATTATAGTAGGCCTACCTAACAGTCTAGATTTAAAAAAATGTTTAGGTTACTAAACTGGAATGTAGGCAAAACATAGAAGGAATAAAATAAGCATTGATTGATTAGAAGTAGGCTTTCCTAACAATCTAGCTATTAAAGTAGAATGCAGGCAACCTAACAATCTATCAATCTGCCTAACAATCTAGATTTTTAAAAAAAGGTTTGACTACTAAACTGGAATGTAGGCAAGACATGCAAAGAGTAAAATAAAAATTGATCGAAAAGTAGGCCTACCTAACAATTTAGCTATTAAAATAGAATGCAGGAAACATGCAAGGAATAAAATTTAAAAAATGATTGATTATAGTAGGCCTACCTAACAATCTATTTTTTTTTTAAATGTTTAGGCTACTGAACTGGAGTTTTTGCAAAACATGCAAAGAATAAAATGAAAATTGATTGATTATGTTAGGCCTACCTAATAATCTAGATTTTAAAAAAATGAATACTTAACGAAACTGAAAATTGAATTGAAATTTTGACCAAGTGCCTTTTTTTGATAGGATTATCCTTTTTAGATGAAACTTGTGGCTCCTTACTCAGAAAAATAGCTTTAAAATTTTGAGCCTCTCAACACAGAAACAATAACAAAATTTTAGGCATCCTCAACGGGCCGTTCCTTTATGTTTGAAAACATTTTCGTTAAACGCCAAAAGATGCGTGAGAACTTTATAAAGCCGTACACTTAATTCCAATTTTGTTGTCTGTACGCATTCTAGAGATGAAGATATTCCATACTTTTTTTTAATTAACACGCCTTTTATCGAACTCAATTTTTTGATTTCTTTCTAAAATAAAACACATTCTGTACATAAAATATTAAGAAATGTTTGGATTCGTACATAAGTTTCATGTAATCATGCCTACCGTTTTATTCAAACATTTCTCAACTCTAACTACATTTGTGCACATAAAAAAATGGCGAAGATGGCATCAAATAGACCTTATTGTAAGAAAATATTTGAGGGTAGGTAGAAAATACATTTGTGTTTGATCTGTTAGACGCTGTAAAAAGCAGGAACAAGTCCTTCGTGGTTACGCTCCAGGAATCTGGATCGGTGAATTGATATTGGTCCCATGCTTCATTCCAAACGTAATGATGCAATATTTATTTTACTTGTGAAATGATCCTAAAACCAACACGTGTACAGTGTATTGATATAAAAGTGATGAAATTTTCAGCATGTTTAAATAATTTGACGGCCTAATGTCAAATTGATTGCACAGCTGTCTGTACAGATCAAATAATTTATGTTACGTACTTTAGACTTTGATCAGCTTTTCCTACTTTCGTTATTCAAATAATATGTTAGTTAAAAATACAACAGGCAAAATAGAAAACGAAACTTTGCTGTATTTAATTAAGTGTATCGAATGTAATTGAAATTTCATATTTTCAATTTAATGTTTCACCTTTTATTGATTGCGGTTCTTTCATATTTTTATTTTGAGTATCGGCGATAATAACCACATCGGTTTTTCGCCGGCAAAAAAAAGGTTTTCACAATTCGAAATTTTATCTTTTTAGTACTCATAAACATAAACAAAATTGTAAATATTGCACCAAAATGTTTTTTTTTACAACTCGGTGAACGTTTTTAGTCGTACTTTTCTACAACAATTTCTACAAATAAGATTGTTGTTGAAATTAAAAAGCATTAATTACAATAGGCGTCCCCGCAGGGGGCTGCAGACTAGCTGCACCTCTTGAGAGGATTTAGACGTCCTTCGCGGTACCAGAGTCTGACACACACTTACGTTTAGGAAGGCCATAATAGCCTTAATGTGCTTTTCTCCTTGAAATATTTAAAACAAAAAGTGCAAGTAGGCATAATTAATAAGTTGTAGGCTTTGGATACATATGCTGAACACAGATACCATAATGGATATAAGCTATACTAGCTTTCATTAAAAATTTCCTTGCTGATAGGTATTTTAGGGTGCGTCTTGGTAGTACGTTATCAGATCGCTTCTACTTAGAGAATGGTGTTCCACAGGGGAGTGTACTTAGTGTTACTTTGTTTGCTGTTGCAATCAATAGCATACCTTCTAATGTACGGTCCCCTGTCAGATGTTCTCTCTTTGTGGACGATTTTGCTATTTACGTAAGCACCAGAAACATGGCAACAGCTGAAAGAACCATTCAGCTGGTAATAAATAGGTTGCAGACCTGGACGAGAACTACTGGCTTTAAATTCTCTGCTGCTAAGACTCAGTGCATTACCTTCAATCGCCGTCGACAGATCCAAGCTCCTTCGTTATATCTTGATGGTATATTGCTCCGGACTTTCCCATCTGTTCAATTTTTGGGTGTAATATTTGACGAAAGGCTCTCCTGGAGCCCTCACGTGCGTGATTTAAAGTTACGATGTAACAAAATTCTCGATATGTTGAGGGTTCTTAGTAGTTCTCGATGGGGCGCTCATAGGACCATACTGGAGTTGACCATAGGAGTTGATGTTTTATCGTGCTGTAATTCGTTCGCGAATTGATTACAGTAGCATTGTATATTCATCTGCTAGACCAGGGGTCTCCAAACTTTCCAACCTTATGGCCATACTGATTACTCCAGTAAGTTCCGAGGGCCAAAACCATATTATCATTGTTGCCGGTGGTAAAAAGTGAAATAGTCCACTGATGAAAAAAAAAGTCCGAAAAAGTACGCAACGTTTAAAAAAGGCTGCAAATCGGACTAAAGTCTGCAAAACGGCAACACTGCATATTATTAATTTTCCTGTCATTATCTGTAATTTCTAGATTAGTCGTAGAGTACGAGCCATGAGGAGTAACGTGACACGACATCTGGTGGACACAAGCGTACATCTGGTGGAAATAGGTAGTACCTTCTATCGCTAACAGATGGCGCTAATAGCACTTACAGAATAATCTCGTTAATTCGAGAAAGTTCTGGTGTCTTCCACTCACTTCTAGATGGCAGTAATTGGAATATATAAGAAGGCTAGTGGCGCAATCACAAGTCAGTTCCTATGACACTGTTGTGAAATAAAATAGTGCGTACCTCCTTAAAACGTGTTTGTGCGTGTTTAAGTTTAAGACATCTTTGTAACAGTATTTTGATTTGAATTGTTGCTTTTGTGTGTGATTTAGTAGTATGGAAAAGAAGCGAAAAATTGATAGTGAATGCAGAAAATTCAAAGATCAGTGGAACATTCAGTATTTCGTAATTGAGTCCAGTAACAAGGCGCTATGTTTGATTTGCAATGAAAGCATAGCCGTTCTCAAAGAATATAACATTAAACGTCATTATGAAACAAAACATTTTCAAAATTACTCAAAATATACAGGAAGTTTGCGGACAGAAAAATTCGAAGCTATGAAGCGCGGATTGAAATCGCAGCAATCTTCATTTACAAAACTCAAAACTGAACAAGAGGCTGCAACTCGTGCCAGCTTTCGTGTGGCTCTTGAAATTGCAAAACGTGGAAAACCATTCACCGATGGAGAAATGATCAAAGAATGCATAATTGCAGTAGCCGAAGAAATGTGCCCTGAAAAGGTAAATTTATTAAAAACTGTCAGTATGTCAGCAAACACTGTGGCTCGAAGGGTAGAAAACATCGCTGAAAATATATCCTCTCAACTGTTCGACAAAAATGGACATGTTGAGTGGTTTTCTTTGGCCTTGGATGAGTCAACGGGTGTGTCAGATACTGCTCAGTTGTTGATTTATATTCGAGGAGTAGATAAAAGCTATGAAGTGCATGAAGAACTTCTTGATATGTATAGTATTCATGGCACAACTACTGGTACAGATATTTTTAAAGGAGTTGAAATGGCCATTAATCAAAAGAACCTTCGATGAAAAAACTTGAAATGTATTACAACTGATGGAGGCAAAAACATGAGTGGGAAAGATAAAGGAGTGGTCGCTCTTGTGTCTAAGGCTGTAGAAAATGACGGTGGTTCAAAACCATTAGTCTTACATTGTATCATTCATCAACAGTCTTTGTGCGGAAAATGTTTGGATATGTCTGAAGTTCTGAAACCAGTCATATCAACTGTTAATTTTATCAGATCTTTTGGGCTGAATCACCGACAATTCCGACAATTTATTGAAGAGATTGGAGAAAATGACTTACCTTATCATACTGCCGTACGTTGGCTTAGTTGTGGAAAGTCCTTCAGCGCTTTTTGAACTTCGAGCAGTGATCGAAATTTTTTGAATGAAAAGCATCGCCCTCTTACTGAATTACAAAACAACGCATGGCTGTGGAAGTTAGCATTCTATGTTGATTTGACAAAACATGTGAACGAACTGAATTTGAGATTGCAAGGAGAAAACCAGCATCTTCCTGATTTATACACTAATATCAAATCATTCCGGAAGAAATTGATACTGTTTCAATCACAACTACGAAGTAAATGTTTTTCACATTTTAAAACATGTGTAATATTCAGCCACACCACTGAGACTGAGTTTCCTATCGATTTTGCAATCGAAACTTTGAGTGCTTTGAAAATAAATTTTGATACTCGTTTCTCGGACTTTGATGCCATTGCGAATCAAATTAAGGTTATTCAGAATCATTTTGATACTGACATTGAAACCTTGGCCCCGGAACTTCAAATGGAAATGATTGATCTACAGTGCAGTGTTATAATTAAGAACAAATATCGAAACTCATCTTTGTTGGAATTTTATAAGAGTCTTCCACTGACACAATTTGATAATTTGCATAAATTTGCTCGTGGGCTGTTTTCTGTTTTTGGTACTACTTATTTGTGTGAGAAGACCTTCTCCAAAATGAAGTACACAAAAAATGTTTACAGATCTAAATTAACTGATGAGCAACTTAAATCTCTTTTAATAATTGGTACAAGTAAAATTAGTCCACAACTACAAACTATTGTCAGTGGAAAATCTCAATTACATAAATCTCATTAGTATTTCATATGTCATTATGCTTGTTATAAGTTATGTTTTTATTTAAAATGTATAAAATGTTAGTTGGATTCATTTCAATAATTTGTTAGTTATTATATACTGAAGTTAAATTTTCTGCATATTATACATGTCTTTACTCATTACAATTCTGTGTTTCTTTATCCAACTTATCACAAAAACAATAACAATAAGCCTACAACAATGTTACGAGTAGTTAGCCCATGACCATATCAATGTAGATGTCATATTAATAATTATTCAACATAAAATTAGAATACTTCAGTAAACTAAATTTAATTTGCTATAAAAAATATGTTCTCTAAAAGGAGTTTTCAAGTATGCTAGCTCTCCGCGGGCCGGAAAAATCTGTCTGCGGGCCGGATGTGGCCCTCGGGCCGTAGTTTGGAGACCCCTGTGCTAGACCATCGATTTTAAAGAAACTAGATCCCGCCCATAACTCTGCAATCCGTCTTGTTTCTGGTGCTTTCCGTTCAAGTCCCGTCGTGAGTATTTTCGCCGATGCTCTCTCGTCGAAGACAGCAGTTACAAGTAAGTTACGTATGTAATATATTATGTAAAACATGGCATCCTGCTTATAATACCGTTTTCCATAATCAGTTGTACCAACATTATGAATCCCGGCTGCAGGCCACAGCCCCTGTTGGCATTAGAACAACCCGTGTTTTGAAGACTTGCGTATTGAACTACCCCGAATGTTTGAAAGGTCCTTTTGTCTTCTCCCTCCATGGATAATGAATATGCCGACCTTTGACTTCTCGTTGTGTACATACCTGAAAAACAACACTCCTAACATTGTGTATCAACGTAATTTTTCTCGACTGACTAATTCATATCAATCTGCTAAATTTATTTTCACAGATGGTTCTAAGGTGAATAATAATGTTGGATGTGCGTTTTATTCAATGGACGAAACGAATAAGTATGGATTACCCTCAATTTGTAGTGTCTTTACAGCCGAACTCTTTGCCATCTTAAAGGCTCTGCACACTATTGAATTCGATAGTTTGCATTACGTAGTTTGTTCTGATTCAGAAAGTGCCCTCCAGGCAATCTGGGATATGTATTCGGTAAACCCTCTGGTTCAAGATATTCTGTGCTCTCTCCATAGACTTGAACTACGAGGTGCAAGAGTATCATTTAACTGGATTCCTGGTCACTGTGGAATATTTGGAAACACTGCAGCGGATAATGCGGCAAAGGAAGCAACTATTCTGCCGCCATGCACTCAACTTGTCTGACTTTCTTTGTCAAGTAAAACGTTTAATTCTTCTACAGTGGGAAAATGAATGGGCAGCTACAAGCAATAACAAACTGTTCGTCCTTGGGGGTCGTCAATACGTGCAAGTAGTAGAGAAGAGGTGGTGATCACCCGCCTTCGCATTGGTCACTCCATGTTAAAGCATGGATTTCTGATGGAACGCGGGGACCCACCTGAATACGAGTTCTGTAGGGAAACCATAACAATAAAACATATATTGCTCGATTGTGATGGTTTCCATAATGTGCATGTTATGTGTGGTCTGAGCAACTGTTTGCAGACGATGTTGGGAGATAGTGCCTCGGCCGTTGACCGAATTTTAGACTTCCTTCATCGTCTGAATGTTTTAAATAAAATTTAATTTTATATTTTGTAATTTCTTGTGTTCTTTTATTAATTTATTTTATTTAAATAACTTTATTTCTGTTATGTTTATATATACTTTTACGAATTGTTATTAAATTTTATTCATTATTCATTGTTATTTAGTTCTTAAGTATTTGTTATTTTAATATAGTTATACCTGTTATTTAAAATTTTGTTTAATTTATTTTTACTATTATAGTTTGTTGTAGTTTTATTTTCTTATTTCAGTAAATTTTGTTAATTTTATTTTATACTTTCATTTTGCATGACGGCGATGATAACCTTAACGGTTTTTCGCCGGGAAAAAAAGGGTCTGTTGTTAGCAATGAAAGTGAGATATATCAAGGAAATGAGGAGACTCAAGCTGTAACTCTACAACTGCCGTCTCCAAAATTTTTAATTTTTAAAAGCTCGGTGGAAGGGGCCGACTTGTCAAAAGTGTCCCCTTTCCTAATACATAAGGCGATTGTTGGAAGAGCAGGTCCCGTAGCTTCAAATAAGAAGCTACAGAACGGGACCTTACTGGTTCAGACTAACAGCGATAAGCAGAGCCAATCGCTTTTAAAAATGACATCGTTTTTTGAAATGGTCAAAGTTTCTGTGGAGCCGCAAAGAACCTTGAACTCAGAAAAGGGAGTGGTAACCTGTAAAGATCTTCTCCATGTAGACATGGAGGAGAGTAAATCAGAGTTAGCAAATCAAGCTGTTGTAGACGTGTGCGCTATTACGAGAAATGATAGGGGCAAAAAATACCTACTGCTTCATTGATTTTTTTTTGGTAAAAGTACTGTTCCAGACCACATCTGGATAGCAGCGTTTTGCCGGCATAGACCACGTACTATGCCGGATACCAGCGCCTTTCGGTAAGGCCATAGGTTCCAAACACGAGACGGTGTTTTAAATGCCAGGGTTTTGGACACGTGAGCTCCACATGCCGGAAGGATCAGGTATGCGGTAATTGTAGTGGTAATGGTTATGATAGTGAGCAATGAAAAAATGTTCCAAAGTGTTCGAATTGAGGTGGAGACCATCCCCTCGTTCCTTTGTCTGCCCTAAGTTTAAGGACGAGAAAGCCATTCTTTCTATCATGGCCAAGGATAAGATATCTTTTTCAGAAGCAAGGATGGTTTTCAAAAGCTCAAAATCAATAATTGAAGGTAAATCGTTTGCTGCTGCCACCTCTACTAGTAAATCATCGTGTGCTAATTGCGAAGAGCTAACTAAAACGGTAAAAGCATTATCGGAAGAGGTAGCTCAATTGCTAACTCTGATTTCTGCGGGTTCCATTCCTGATTCGCTGTCTAAATCGTCTGAAACGTCTTTGTCTGAAGTGTCTTCAAAAGGAAAGGATACTCACCTTTCAAAAGTCGATACTAAAACCCTTGTGACAAAGAATCCGAGGTCTGTAAATCCGGAAGTAAATCCATCTTCTACCAATCTAGGCGTAAGAACTAAGTCGAAAGTGTTAAAGCCTTTGTCTAAAAACGTTCCTTCTGGACTAGTCCATTTTCTAAAAAAATCTAACACATACTCACCAGTGGTTGCGTAAAAAAAAGAAAAAATACAAACAAAGAAGGAAAAAAAATCAAAGGAAAGAGTTGCTTCCAAGGTACCTCCTTGCAAAACTACTATTTCTACAGAGTCGGACATCAATCACAGTAGTGATTTGATGTTCATTGCTTCTGATAAATCTACTACTCATAATCGTGAGTCGTTATAAAATGAATCCAGTTATATTTTAAAACTAAGCATTCAATGTCTGCTTGTTCAAAAAATAAAGTGATACAATGGAATATTAATGGGGTAAGAAGCCATATTGAAGATCTGAAAGTTCTTGTAATAGATAAGTCGCCTTTAATACTATGTCTTCATTAGACTCACTTGCGTGAATCTCACATTTTCAGTTTCAGGGGTTATTCTGTTTTCAGAGCAGATTTCATTGCTGAGGAAAGAGCCAGAGGTGGTGTAGCCATTCTGGTTCACAACTCAGTCGATTCGGTTCTTGTGAATATAGTAACTCCTTTACAAGCTGTTGCCGTTCAAATAACTGTACCATTCAAACTTACAATCTGTTGCCTTTACTTGCCGCCTGGTTATAATTTCCATCATGAAGTATATGTTTTAATACCTCAGTTGCACAACCGATTCTATTGGCAGGCTATTTTATCGCTCACCATACTTCATGGGGTTCCTTATCCTGTAACTCAAGGGGAATACGAATCGAAGGAATACGGTCAAACTTAGATTTGTGCGTTATAAATGACGGTCCCCCGACTCATTTATCAGCATCTACTGGCGGATGGACAGTTGTCGATTTGTCATTTTGTAGTCCAGTTTTGGCAACAAAGTTTGAATTTTCGGTGTTACCAGATCTGTATGTCAGTGATCATAATCCCATTAATATTTCATTTTGTACTTTCGCTCATGTGCAACGACGCCTGCCGCATTGGATCCTTAAAAAAGGCAAATTGGGAAGAATTTGCAAAAAGATTTGTACCTGCAGACATTGAAGTGAACTGCATTAACACAGTGGTTAAGAAATTCACCAATACGATTTTAAATGTAGCCGAGGATGTTATCCCTAAAACATCCGCATACCCACCTCGTCCATCTGTTCCTTGGTGGAACGAGGACTGTAAGGAGGCTTTGCGTCTACGCCGAAAAGAACTACGGAGATTCAACAAAAGCCCGACAGATGAAAATCTTGAGCGGTACAAAATTCTAAGAGCTAAAGCTCGAAGAATTTTTAGACAAAGTAGAAAGGAATCATGGTCGCAATATATCGGAATAATATGTAGAAAAACGCCAACATCTGTCGTCTGGAAGAAACTGCGCTCTATATTTGGCCGTGTTCCATCCACGGAGTTGATGGGTCTTAAACGGCCGAATGGAGAGTTAGTTTCTCAGTGTTCCGATATTGTAAATTTATTAGGATCATCTTTTGCTAGCTATTCCTGTTCTACGGCGTATAACGCTGCCTTTTGTAAATACAAAAGCGCAATGGAACCATTGCCGTTCACCATCGGTAGTTCTGACGACTCTCCTCTTAATAAGCTATTTACTCTGCATGAGCTGGATTCTTCATTGTCTTCAACGAAGGACACAGCTCCCGGTCCTGACAACCTCGTATATTCCATGATCAAAAACCTTCCAACGTCAGGTAGGCTTGTCCTCCTCGAGATATACAATCGTATATTCGATGAAAATACTTTCCCTGACGCTTGGTTGGAAGCAATAGTAAATCCTATTCTTAAGCCAGGTAAAGATAAAACTGATGCAAGTAGCTATCGTCCGATTTCTCTTACCAGCGTTCTTTGCAAGCTGGTAGAAAAAATGGTAAATCGTCGCCTTGTTTGGTATTTGGAAACCAACAATTTACTGTGGAAAGACCAGTGCGGCTTTAGGCAAGGACGATGTTCTGTGGATCAATTACTATCTTGAGAATCTGCAATACAAAATGCTTTTGGGATGTTAGAAAAAAGTCCACGTTGACGATGGTCCAAACCTCGATGTTAGTACTGAGTTTGGACCATCGTCTATTTGGACTATTTTCTAATCAACGATTGGACCATATTCTAAAAGAGTGTTAATACTCGTTTAGAAGATGGTCCAAACTTCGATTAGAAAATAGTCCAAATAGACGATGGTCCAAACCTCGATGCTAATACACATTTAGAAGATGGACCAAAGGATGTAATATGTATATATATATATATATATATATATATATATATGCAAAAATAATCTGTTTATACGCTGATTACATATAGGTAGGTGTGAATATTTCGTGTTTAAATTATTTTAAACGAAATTATACTACTTACCCAGGCCAACATAATTATTTAGTATTCAAGTGTTAATTGTATAACAGCGATGTTTTATTCGTTTCTTATATATTTGAAGGTGTGAATAATAAAATGTTTAAATTATTTTAAACGCAAACATACTACTTACCCAGGCCAACTTCATTATTTAATATTCAAGTGTTAATTGTATAACGGCAATGTTTTATACGTTTATTACATATTAGGAGATTATATTAAAACAATCTCGATGTTAATACACCTTGATATAAGTCCACCTAGAAAGTGGTCCAAAACAAGATGTTATTACACCATGAGGTAAATCCACTTTGAAAATGGTCCAATCGTTGATGTTAACAAACATTAAAGTTAAAAAAAAAAATATTTTATACGTTTATTGCATATTGGTAGGTGTAAATAATACATGTTTAAACTATTTTAAAGCCATCATGCTACTTACCCAGCTCAACTACAATATTTAGTATTCAAGTGTTAATTGTATAACAGCGATGTTTTATACGTTTATAACAAATGTGTAGGTGTGATTAATAAATGTTTAAATTATTTAAAACCCCATCATACTACTTACCCATTTTTTTTCTTGATCACGTTACCTTAAATATAAAGAGAAGATCTATGATTCAGTCATTCATCTCGTATTTGTACATATAATTTTGCTTATAAGACGGCGTCCAGTAGATTTCAAGTATGCAATTGTACGGAATTATTATAGGCTAACATTGATAAACATGACGAACTTCTTGATATGGTGAAAGGTTACAATTTACCTAAGGAAAACTTGGAAAATTGCCAAAGGTTTCACATATTTTATTTTCCTGGATAAAATTTGGAGATTGTACTAATTGTACTTACTCCTCAAATGAAGCAGGCGATGGGCAGTGTCCTTTGTTTAGGAAGGATGTGGTTCATAATTTAGCCTTTCAGATTGCACAAAAATAAAGCCAAGTGAAAGCCTAAAAATTATTGATCGAAGTGATGCATCTTAGAAGGCCTGCATTGTTAGTCTGCGGGAGAAAGTAGAAGTAGTTCGGGCGATCACCAGGTCGGCCGTAGGATGGCGAGCACTGTGAAATATCTTCGCTCGGTGTTGCTTGTTGGCCGGATCCCTCCTATTTCCTCCCGAGCTAGTTATGGTATCTGTGCAGTTGGTCCCGGTGTTGGTAGGCTGCTAGGTTGTTGTAGTGTAATGGATGGTCTTCGTTGATGTTCTGTCAAACAACCCCTTGGTCAGTGGCGGGAGATATAATTCTCCCCATGTAACGATTTTGTTTCTGTTAAAAACATTTACAAAATATGTTGTGCAAGTGGCTTTATTGCGTCTTGTCTAGATGAGAAATGAAGATGTGGGTTGGGCTTGGATTTTATTGAGAATTTATAATTGAAGAAAAGTGACTATGTGAGTGTCACATGAGTCGCTTCATGGAGGTTCGTAGACTAGATACAGAGGCCTTTTTCTGTATCTTAGTGGGGGAGCGGGATCTGTCACAATGGCGGACAGATGCGCGTGCGTGGAGCTTTCTGCTCGCGGAACTAGATTTTTGGTGAGTGTGAGGGTATATTCCTCGAGTGTGAGGACTTTAAGGCCGTGGCGTATGATCTCGTTTCTGACGAACCACGGAGATTCAGTCAGTAAACGTAGGGAGCGGTTTTGGAAGGATTCCAGCCGTTTCCTTCGAGAGTTAGAGATGAGGGAGTACCAAGCCGGAGCTGCATGAGTAAGAATGGGTCTGATGTACATTTTATACATAGTCAGCCTGATTCTTAGTGGTATTGGGCTTTTGTTCGCAAGAACAGGAAAAAGCTTACTGCGAGCCGCAGTAGCTCTGCCTATAGTTTGCTTACAACTGTTTTCGATCTGTATTTATACTGGAAATTATGGCGTCACCATAATTTCTCGGAATTCCATTGTTAAAATGGGAGAAAGAACGCACCAATATGAATGCAGCTTTTGTGCACGGAAGACGGGATGTGATGTGCCGGCAGTAGTGCCTGGGCAGAAGTGAATTAGGCCCGAATAGAGACCCGAGATACGCGTGCACTGCGAAACAGTCGGGAGTGAGTCTTGGCTGACGGGAGTGAATTAGGTTTCGCAGGCCACGGCCTTTTTCAGGGCCGAGAGAGAAGTACAGGGATTTTGGTGTGGTTGTTTAGGTGTTAGTAAGCGGAACTAGATATTGTAACTTAGTTCCTATGTTGTATGGACGATGACATTAGCAAGCACGCTAGGGCACTCGTTAACTGTACGTAAAAACATTACGAGTCGCCTATTGAGCATTCTTCAGTAAATTTTGATTTACTTGTGCTAAGTGAACACAAACAGAAGAATGGAACAAAACTGCCGTATTGACCTACGTAGCCCTGAATTCCTGAACAAAGCACATATAAATCCCCATGTAATTCTAAGGAGTAGTACGAATGTATGGAGGTCATTACTAAAATGCACTAGAAAGCGATGGACTTTCTTTAGAAGAAGAGGCGATAGTTCTAAGAGAATTTTTCTGAGAAAATTCTGAAGAAAGAACCTTCAGCTAGGAGAAGTTGTTGAATTCATAGTATAGAATCCAAATGTAATGAAGAACAGAGAGAACAATAGTTTAATTTAAATACAGTACTTCAATGTGGAAGTTCGATCTACTTATCCACATTATCAACAATATACAGAGCGTACTCCACGAGGAAGCCTCCTCCTCATTTAATCCGTCCTTGCCCTGTGCACATCCTCATTGTCTCGCAATCTCACTCATAGCTCTACATATGGGCGGCATAGTCTACTGCTAATCCATCTTACAATGGTTCATTCAACACTATTGGGAAGAGGGGTGAACTGCTGGTGTTCAGTTCACTGTAAACACATTAATAATTTACAGCTATCCAGAGTCAACCAGCTCTGAATCCGAAGCAGACCACTTTATGTTCAAGAAGTACGAAAGCCAGAAAAGAAGTAAAATTCATGCTACTGCAGCATTGTACCCTTAACAACGCTGAATGCTGCAAATTGGTTAGAGACAACGTTTAGTTGGTGTTATATCCAAGATATTGTGTATTGCTTAACATCCATACTTTGTCAGTTAGATTAATGAGGAAGAGAGATCAGCGTTTAAGGAAAGGGTAAGATAGCGGCTCTAGTTACCCCGTTTTACCCTTACTTTGACACTAAGTCAAATACAAAACAAATGTCTATATATCGAAAACGTCTGCAGAATCTCTTATTTTTCGTAAATTTCTTTTATTTCAATTTAAAATTTCTTACACTGATAACCTAAACGAGTTTTAAGATACGAAGTAAAATTCCCAGTTTACTGTAAATAGCATCTGAATCAGATTTTTATTTCTGGGGGGATTTAAACAACACATATCCTACTGTGAGAAAATAAGGGATTTCTCACAAAAAAGATTTTAATTTTTAAACCTTTTTTAAATTTTGGTAAACTCGTCTTAACATGCACTCCAAACATCGAATTTAGTAATTTTGTACTCTCTCTCTTTCTCTCTCTCTCTCTCTCTCTCTCTCTCTCTCTCTCTCTCTCTTTCTCTCTCTATCTCTCTCTCTCTCTCTCACACACACACACACACACACATGATTTAAAAACAAAACAAATAAAAAAAACAATTACAGGTTTTTAAAAATTTGATCCGAAATTTTGGAATAAAAACACTAAACGAAAAAATACAGCCGAAGTCTGACTTGTATCATTTTGGTAATAGCAAAAAGTTGCGGAAATGATTTATTATTGTACGGCCTTTACTGTCATTGTGACTTTCCAGCAGCTAACGCCCTAGCGGAGAAAAATATAAATAACGTATACTTTAGTTAGCACTTGCTGCTATCTTGTGGCGTCACGAGAAACTCTGTTCATAAATGGGAATGATACAGTACTTAATTTTCATTTTCAGTTGTGGATCAGTAAGAAATATAGTCAATCGAACATTTCGATTAGTGAAAACAAAACTATCCGCAAAAATTGCTTTTTGTTACTAGCTTGAGTATATCGTTATTCAACGAAATCGGTTTAGTGTCACGATATTTATTTAATACACAAACATAAAATATTAAAAAAACACATATTATCGGATATTTCTTCTCGTACTAATTACAGTAACTCGAACTATTAAATGTACAAAAAGTGTAGCCTTTTGAAAAAAAATAAATTTTATTCATAAAAATGCATGTTGCGAAAAAAATGTTTTCAAATTTGGATGATCAACGGTTTCCAAGATAAAATACAAAGTGTAAAATTATCAATGTTGAGCTCTAGTTTATATTGTTTAAAATTAATATGGTTATTGAAACATACAAGAACTATTTTAAACTATTAATAAGACAAATTTGTAAACTACAAAAGCTATTATATAGGGATATGGTATAGGTTCTGTCTTTCTAGTAAAACTTGAGTGTCAGGTAGAACATTCAATGCACAAACTTTTGCTGTTACATAATTTGTTTTGTTTTTCACATTTTTATTCCTGTTAATCGTTGTTATCTAGTTTTAGTGTTTACTTTCAATTTTATGTATTATTAATTTTGTTTATTAATATAAAGTAATTGTTTTAAATATGAAATTAAAGAAAGTTATGCTTTAAAAATAAATCGTGGAGAAGCACTAAAACAAACAACAATTATAAAGAACGCTCTCTTCAAGGTTTCTTTCTAGGTGTTACCACGATGTCCACTCCAACAGCTGTTTTCCTGATAGAAATTCGTTAATAATGTTAACATGTACTGTTTATACTTGGGCCGGCTTGTCAGACACTCCTGACTGACCTCATTCATAGTGACTAGTGTTCCCGAATGTATTCAATGTACAATAATTAGGGTATTAAATTCGTGTTTCATACACAATATACATTTGGTGTACACTCTAATGATCTGATTAAGCTGTCCATAATTGTGGAACACTTCCAGTCTTCAAGCAAAACAAGAAAAGGAAAGAGTCCTTCAGGCGATGCGATAAAAATAAACTCTGAAATTAGACACTTTTGGGAGGTTATAAAAGAATTTCATTAGATTTTCGCGAAATAAATTTATTCTTTCAAGAACTATTTTTTTACAACTACTGTTTGTCCCTTGTCATGCCTAAAATTCCGCTCGTATTCAGTTGCGTCAGGTCGAATAATTAAGAAAGGAGGACATGTCTTCGACGAAAATGCCTCGGACAACCGGAAGATTCCACTAGAGATCCGTCTCCTTTATCGCGTTTTATGAAATCCTTCGCAATAGTCTCGGCCGAAGCGCGAGAGTTCTTTCTTCTCATAAAATATTCGTTGATACAACTGAGTAGACACCAAAATCAGGCCCTTCTCTGAAAATACAAACGAAACTCGTCATTACTTCAGAGTAATTGAAGCTAAAAATAAGTCACTTAATTAACTGATTAACTTAGCCTATATAATTCAAGTCCTGTTAAAACTTATGACCGCATCAAATCTCTTCAGCGTCTGCGTTGCCTTTGTTTTGACAAATGCCAATTTATTTTACATATTTATATCACTTTCACGCATTTTTCTTGCGGTTTCCGCAGTGTGCACTACTCTAAAACATGTAATACCTGTATATACTTGCTATTATTTGAACTTTAACTACGTAAAGTTTAACTAGAAAGTAAAAATTAAAATACGCAAAATCTACGGTTTTTACAAAATATAATCTACTTACTCCCTTTATCTGCACAACAGAAGAAGGATAAAACTTTGTAAGTCTCATTGAAATTGAGGAAGATGAGTTTGAAATTGCGGACCTCATCAGGTTTAACCGAAATTAAACAAAAATAATTCGTTGTGTTTAAGTGACAATAATAAGTTGAAGCATAGAGTGGTCACAAATGTAATTAGTGTGGAAATCGAAGACAGTTCAGTTCAGTGATGATACTGTGTCTGAAACAAGTGGGCGCTGGACAACAAGTTAAAACCAGTGATTTGATGTTATGTGGAAAGTAAGGAGGAAATCGGAGACAAGATCAGTTCAGTGCTGATATTATGTCTGAAGTAAGTGGGCGCTGGACAACAAGTTAAGCCCAGTGACTTGATGTTATGTAGAAAGTAAGGAGGAAATCGGAGGCAAGTTCAGTTCAGTGCTGATATTGTGTCTGAAGTAAGTGGGCGCTGGACAAAAACTTAAGTCCAGTGACTTGATGTTATGTAGAAAGTAAGGAGGAATTCGAAGACAAGATCAGTTCAGTGCTGATATTGTGTCTGAAGTAAGTGGGCGCTGGACAAAAACTTAAGTCCAGTGACTTGATGTTATGTAGAAAGTAAGGAGGAATTCGAAGACAAGTTCAGTTCAGTGCTGATATTGTGTCTGAAGTAAGTGGGCGCTGGACAAAAACTTAAGCCCAGTGACTTGATGTTATGTAGAAAGTAAGGAGGAATTCGAAGACAAGATCAGTTCAGTGCTGATATTGTGTCTGAAGTAAGTGGGCGCTGGACAAAAACTTAAGCCCAGTGACTTCATGTTATGTAGAAAGTAAGGAGGAATTCGAAGACAAGTTCAGTTCAGTGCAGATATTGTGTCTGAAGTAAGTGGGCGGTGGACAAAAACTTAAGTCCAGTGACTTGATGTTATGTAGAAAGTAAGGAGGAATTCGAAGACAAGATCAGTTCAGTGCTGATATTGTGTCTGAAGGAAGTGGGCGCTGGACAAAAACTTAAGCGCAGTGACTTGATGTTATGTGGAAAGTAAGGAGGAATTCGAAGACAAGATCAGTTCAGTGCTAATATTGTGTCTGAAGTAAGTGGGCGCTGGACAAAAACTTAAGCGCAGTGACTTGATGTTATGTGGAAAGTAAGGAGGAATTCGAAGACAAGTTCAGTTCAGTGCTGATATTTTGTCTGAAGTAAGTGGGCGCTGGACAAAAACTTAAGCCCAGTGACTTGATGTTATGTAGAAAGTAAAGAGGAATTCGAAGACAAGTTCAGTTCAGTGCAGATATTGTGTCTGAAGTAAGTGGGCGGTGGACAAAAACTTAAGTCCAGTGACTTGATGTTATGTAGAAATAAGGAGGAATTCGAAGACAAGATCAGTTCAGTGCTGATTTTGTGTCTAAAGTAAGTGGGCGCTGGACAAAAACATAAGTCCAGTGACTTGATGTTATGTAGAAAGTAAGGAGGAATTCGAAGACAAGATCAGTTCAGTGCTGATATTGTGTCTGAAGTAAGTGGGCGCTGGACAAAAACTTAAGCCCAGTGACTTGTTGTTTTGTAGAAAGTAAGGAGGAATTCGAAGACAATATCAGTTCAGTGCTGATATTGTGTCTGAAATAAGTAGGCGCTGGACAGAAACTTAAGTCCAGTGACTTGATGTTATGTAGAAAGTAAGGAGGAATTCGAAGACAAGATCAGTTCAGTGCTGGTATTGTGTCTGAAGTAAGTGGGCGCTGGACAAAAACTTAAGCCCAGTGATTTGATGTTATGTAGAAAGTAAGGAGGAATTCGAAGACAAGATCAGTTCAGTGCTGATATTGTGTCTGAAGTAAGTGGGCGCTGGACAAAAACTTAAGTCCAGTGACTTGATGTTATGTAGAAAGTAAGGTGGAATTCGAAGACAAGATCAGTTCAGTGCTGATATTGTGTCTGAAGTAAGTGGGCGCTGGACAAAAACTTAAGTCCAGTGACTTGATGTTAGGTGGAAAGTAAGGAGAAATTCGAAGACAAGTTCAGTTCAGTGCTGATATTGTGTCTGACGTAAGTGGGCGCTGGACAAAAACTTAAGCCCAGTGACTTGATGTTATGTAGAAAGTAAGGAGGAATTCAAAGACAAGTTCAGTTCAGTGCAGATATTGTGTCTGAAGTAAGTGGGCGCTGGACAAAAACTTAAGTCCAGTGCCTTGATGTTATGTAGAAAGTAAGGAGGAATTCGAAGACAGGATCAGTTCAGTGCTGATATTGTGTCTGAAGTAAGTGGGCGCTGGACAAAAACTTAAGCCCAGTGACTTGATGTTATGTAGAAAGTAAGGAGGAATTCGAAGACAAGTTCAGTTCAGTGCTGATATTGTGTCTGAAGTAAGTGGGCGCTGGACAAAAACATAAGTCCAGTGACTTGATGTTATGTAGAAAGTAAGGAGGAATTCGAAGACAAGATCAGTTCAGTGCTGATATTGTGTCTGAAGTAAGTGGGCGCTGGACAAAAACTTAAGCCCAGTGACTTGTTGTTATGTAGAAAGTAAGGAGGAATTCGAAGACAATATCAGTTCAGTGCTGATATTGTGTCTGAAATAAGTAAGCGCTGGACAAAAACTTAAGTCCAGTGACTTGATGTTATGTAGAAAGTAAGGAGGAATTCGAAGACAAGATCAGTTCAGTGCTGATATTGTGTCTGAAGTAAGTGGGCGCTGGACAAAAACTTAAGCCCAGTGATTTGATGTTATGTAGAAAGTAAGGAGGAATTCGAAGACAAGATCAGTTCAGTGCTGATATTGTGTCTGAAGTAAGTGGGCGCTGGACAAAAACTTAAGTCCAGTGACTTGATGTTATGTAGAAAGTAAGGAGGAATTCGAAGACAAGATCAGTTCAGTGCTGATATTGTGTCTGAAGTAAGTGGGCGCTGGACAAAAACTTAAGTCCAGTGACTTGATGTTAGGTGGAAAGTAAGGAGAAATTCGAAGACAAGTTCAGTTCAGTGCTGATATTGTGTCTGAAGTAAGAAGGCGCTGGACAAAAACTTAAGCCCAGTGACTTGATGTTATGTAGAAAGTAAGGAGGAATTCGAAGACAAGTTCAGTTCAGTGCTGATATTGTGTCTGACGTAAGTGGGCGCTGGACAAAAACTTAAGCCCAGTGACTTGATGTTATGTAGAAAGTAAGGAGGAATTCAAAGACAAGTTCAGTTCAGTGCAGATATTGTGTCTGAAGTAAGTGGGCGCTGGACAAAAACTTAAGTCCAGTGCCTTGATGTTATGTAGAAAGTAAGGAGGAATTCGAAGACAAGATCAGTTCAGTGCTGATATTGTGTCTGAAGTAAGTGGGCGCTGGACAAAAACTTAAGTCCAGTGACTTGATGTTAGGTGGAAAGTAAGGAGAAATTCGAAGACAAGAACAGTTCAGTGCTGATATTGTGTCTGAAATAAGTGGGGCCGGCGGAGGCAGCTGAAGTGAGCAGCTGATGGGCTTAGCGATCCCACCATACATCTAGCTCATTCTACTCTCACTCATTTACTCCACATACACACAACATCCACAAACACACTCTCTCACACAAACACTTACAGACCCGCAGGGGGGTGTAGACTAGCTGCATCTAGTGAGAGGACCTAGACGAACCTCGCGGCACCCGAGTTTAGCAGACACTTACACCTACAGCACTACACTTACGATGTAAACACTTCACACTCACACGTACATTTAGGGATTTGCTGTGCTTGTTCCGTTACGTCTGGGAGTGGCGATTCTGCTTGGTTTCCTTTGGCGGGGCCAAGTATGTGGAACCTGATGTGTGCCTAGCACTGCCGAGGACCTCTGATGGGACAGGTTCTGGAACCGAGCAGCCTATAGGCGCTTGGCAAGCGCATGAATGTTGAGTTATGGGTGTCGGAGCCCATAGCTGGGTCTATCGAAACAAATGGTTGCATTCTGTGAGTACATAGAGAGCGGCTGCCAGTGGTACTTGGGTTTGGGGAACCGTAACGATGTACCGCAACCCATTCCTAAAATATTCTGGAGTGCTGACAGACCACGTATTTCGGCTCCAGGATATCTGGAGGTCCCCCCCATTTTTTTTTTTTTTTTTTTTTTTTTTTTTTTTTTTTTTTTCTTGGGGTTCTCGCTTTAGTTCGAGTATCCTGGGCTGCAGGTGGTCGTTTGGGTGCACCCTGTGCCAGTTGTTCGAAAGTCTTCATTCATGAATCGCTCGGCAAACTAACTATGGAAAACAACAAACAAAACGCCAAAATGAGTTTAAAAAGGCATCGTTTGACCTTGTCAAACGAGTCTGTAGAAAGTGATGTTAATGCAGCAATAGGAAAAGAGACTACACCAAATGTTCAAGGAAATGGTAACTTTACGTTACCTTCTCCGAGATTCTTAATTGTAAAAAATGCAACGGAAGGAGCGGATTTGTCCAAAGTCTCACCGTTTTTAATTAATAAAGCCATTGTTGGTAGGGCAGGCCCCGTAGTTTCTATCAAGAAACTACAAAACGGGACTTTACTTGTACAAACAAACAGCGACAAACAGACCCAGTCGCTGCTTAAAATGACATCCTTCTTTGAGAATGTGAGGGTATCTGTGGAACCCCACAGAACCTTGAATTTTGCAAGGGGTGTCATAACATGCAGAGATCTTGTTTACGTTGATACCCAAGAAATAAAGACAGAATTGGCTTCGGAAGGAGTAATCGATGTAAATCGAATAATGCGAGTAGATAAGGGACAAAAAATTCCCAATGCCTCCTTAATTCTTACATTTGGAAAACCCACTGTACCCGAGTATATCTATGCCGGGTACCAAAGGCTGTCGGTCAGACCTTATGTTCCGAACCCAAGGCGTTGTTTTAGATGTCAAGGTTTCGGCCATATGAGTTCCTCGTGTTCGAAGCCCGAGGTTTGCGGCAATTGCGGTACTGCGGGTCATAGTGGTGAAGGTTGTCAGGCTAGCCCACATTGTGTGAACTGTGGAGGTGGTCATCCTGCCCGATCTCCAAACTGCCCCAAGTTTCAAGAAGAAAAGTCAATTTTATCGATAATGGCCAAAGATAAGATTTCCTTCTCCGAAGCCAAGAGAGTTCACAAAAGCTCTATGTCTGTTCTCAATGGAAAATCTTTTGCAGCTGTCACATCTAATCCAAAAATATCATCTTGTATGAATTGTGATGAGCTAACCAAAACTGTCAAAGTTTTGACGGATCAAGTAGCTCAATTGTTAAGTCTGTTATCTACCAATGCCACACCTATTTCGGTTCCGGTTGCTAAGGAAGGTCCTTCATTGATTTCTCCTACTAAAGTTACTTTTGGGTCTAGTTCATGTAAAGAGTCTAAATCTCCAGTGACGAAGCCTCTAATGACAACGTCGCAAGTACTAAGAAACCTCCTATCGCCCGTTGATAAGAAAACCACTCCGGGTCTAAAATATTTCTTAAAAAAAAAATCAAACAGTTGTCCACCTACAGTTGGACCTACAAATAAAAATTCTGCCACAGTAAACAAACCTGTAAAGAAAACTGAAAAAACTTCTAAAGGAGGTTCCACTACCAAACCTCTTGCAAACAAAACCAAAAAAAACAGTTGTGACTCTGTGTCTGTTGATCACAGTAGTGATTCGATGTCGGTAGACTCTGATAAATCAAAAGTAGTAAATGACAAAAACGAACAGAACCCGCTGCTATATTAATTTATTTTATTTCAATGTCTGCATTTCCAATTAATAGCAATGTGATACAGTGGAATTTTAATGGGATAAGAAGCCACATGGAAGATCTCAAAGTTCTTGTGCGAGATTCATCTCCTCTAATAATGTGCCTCCAAGAGACGCACTTGCATGAATCCCACACCTTCAATTTTAGGGGTTATTCTATTTTCAGAACAGATTTCGTCACTGAGGAAAGAGCCAGAGGTGGCGTAGCCATATTGGTTCACAACTCTGTCCAGTCCATATCTGTCAATATAATAACTCCTTTACAAGCTGTTGCCGTTCAGATTACCGTTCCATTCAAAGTTACCGTCTGTTGCCTTTACTTGCCGCCTAGTTACAATTTCCAACATCATGAAGTATATGATTTAATATCTCAGTTGCCACAACCGATTTTATTGACAGGTGATTTTAACGCTCACCATACTTCATGGGGTTCCTTATCCTGTAACTCAAGGGGAATACGAATCGAAGGACTACGGTCAAACTTAGATTTGTGCCTTCTAAATGACGGTTCTCCAACTCATTTATCAGCATCTACTGGCGGATGGACAGTTGTCGATTTGTCATTTTGTAGTCCAGTTTTGGCAACAAAGTTTGAATGGTCGGTGTTACCAGATCTGTATGTCAGTGATCATACTCCCATTAATATTTCATTTTGTACTTTCGCTCATGTGCAACGACGCCTGCCGCATTGGATCCTTAAAAAAGGCAAATTGGGAAGAATTTGCAAAAAGATTTGTACCTGCAGACATTGAAGTGAACTGCATTAACACAGTGGTTAAGAAATTCACAAATACGATTTTACACGCAGCCGAGGATGTTATCCCTAAATCATCCGCATACCCACCACGTCCATCTGTTCCTTGGTGGAACGAGGACTGTAAGGAGGCTTTGCGTCTACGCCGAAAAGCACTACGGAGATTCAACAAAAGCCCGACAGATGAAAATCTTGAGCGGTACAAAATTCTTAGAGCTAAAGCTCGAAGAATTTTTAGACAAAGTAGAAAGGAATCTTGGTCGCAATATATCGGAACAATATGCAGAACAACGCCAACATCTGTCGTCTGGAAGAAACTGCGCTCTATATCTGGCCGTGTTCCATCCACGGAGTTGATGGGTCTTAAATGGCCGAATGGAGAGTTAGTTTCTCAGTGTTCCGATATTGTAAATTTATTAGGATCATCTTTTGCTAGCTATTCCTGTTCTACGGCGTATAACGCTGCCTTTCGGAAATACAAAAGTGCAGTGGAACCATTGCCGTTCACCATCGGTATTTCTGACGACTCTCCTCTTAATAGGCTGTTTACTCTGCATGAGCTGGAATCTGCACTGTCTTCAACGAAGGACACAGCTCCCGGTCCTGACAACCTCGTATATTCCATGATCAAAAACCTTCCAACGTCAGGTAGGCTTGCCCTTCTCGAGATATACAATCGTATATTCGATGAACATACTTTCCCTGACGCTTGGTTGGAAGCAATAGTAATTCCTATTCTTAAGCCAGGTAAAGAAAAAACTGATGCAAGTAGCTATCGTCCGATTTCTCTTACCAGCGTTCTTTGCAAGCTGGTAGAAAAAATGGTAAATCGTCGCCTTGTTTGGTATTTGGAAACCAACAATTTACTTTTCAAATACCAGTGCGGCTTTAGGCAAGGACGATGTTCTGTGGATCAATTAGTATCTTTGGAATCTGCAATACAAAATGCGTTTCTCTTGCATCAAACACTAGTAGCTGTTTTTTTCGACCTAGAGAAGGCATACGACATGGCTTGGAGAAGGGGAATTTTGAACACATTAAAATCATGGGGTATACAGGGCAGGATTCTGCATTTTATCAAAAACTTCCTCAGTAATAGGTATTTTAGGGTGCGTCTTAGTAGTACGCTATCAGATCGTTTCTACTTAGAGAATGGTGTTCCACAGGGGAGTGTACTTAATGTTACTCTGTTTGCTATTGCAGTCAATAGCATAACGTCTAACGTACGGTCCCCTGTCAGATGTTCTCTCTTTGTAGACTATTTTGCTATTTACGTAAGCACCAGAAACATGGCAACAGCTGAAAGAACCCTTCAGCTGGTAATAAATAGGTTTCAGACCTGGACGAGAACTACTGGCTTTAAATTCTCCGCTGCTAATACTCAGTGTATTGCTTTCAGTCGCCGTAGACAGATCCAGGCTCCGTCGTTATATCTTGATGGTATACAGCTTCGGACTTCTCCATCCGTTTGATTCTTGGGTCTAATACTCGACGAAAGGCTCTCGTGGAGCCCTCACGTGCGTGATTTAAAATTAAGATGTAATAAAATCCTCGATATGTTGAGGGTTCTTAGTGGGTCTCGATGGGGTGCTGATAGGACCTGTATGCTGATGTTTTACCGTGCCGTAATTCGTTCGCGAATTGATTATGGCAGCATTGTTTATTCATCTGCTAGACCATCGATTTTAAAGAAACTAGATCCCGTCCATAACTCGGCAGTCCGCCTTGTTTCTGGTGCTATCCGTTCAAGTCCCGTCGTGAGTATTCTTGCCGACGCTGGGGAACCTTCACTCTCTCGACGGAGACAGAAACTACAGTTAACTTATTTAAGCCATTTATCATCTAAACCATGGCACCCTGCTTTTAATACAGTTTTCAAAAATCAATTGGTGCTACAGTATGAAACTCGACCGAATGCTACTGCTCCTCTTCGTATTAGAACTTCCCGTATTTTTGATGACTTACGTATTGAACTACCCCCAATGTTTGAAAGGTCCTTTTGTCTTGTCCCTCCGTGGAAAATCAATATGCCGACATTTGATTTCTCCTTGTGTGCATACCAGAAAGACAACACTCCTAACATTGTGTATCAACGTGAGTTTTTTCGACTGACTAGTTCATATCCATCTTCTAAATTTATTTTCACAGATGGCTCTAAGATGAATAACAATGTTGGGTGTGCATTTTACTCACTGGACGAAACGTATAAGTATGGATTACCCTCAACTTGTAGTGTCTTTACAGCCGAACTCTTTGCCATCTTAAAGGCTCTGAACACTATTGAATTCGATAGTTTGCATTTCGTAGTTTGTTCTGATTCAAAAAGTGCCCTCCAGGCAATCCGGGATATGTATTCGGTAAACAATCTGGTTCAAGATATTCTGTGTTATGTCCATAGACTTGAACTACGAGGTGCAAGAGAATCATTTATCTGGATCCCTGGTCACTGTGGAATATTAGGAAACACATTAGCGGATAATGCTGCAAAGGAAGCAACTTTTCTGCCGCCATGCACTGCACGTGTAATAGTGTCTGACTTTCTTTGTCACGTAAAACATTTAATTCTTCTACAGTGGGAAAATGAATGGGCAGCTACAAGCAGTAACAAATTGAGGGTAATTAAAAATACTGTTCGTCCTTGGGGGTCGTCAATACGTGCAAGTCGTAGAGAAGAGGTGGTGATCACCCGCCTTCGCATCGGTCACTCCATGTTAACGCATGGATTTCTGATGGAACGCGGGGACCCACCTAAATGCGAGTTCTGTAGGGAAACCATTACAATAAGACATATATTGCTCGATTGTGATGGTTTTCAAAATGTGCGTTTTATGTGTGGTCTGAGCAACTGTTTGCAGACGATGTTGGGAGATAGTGCCTCGGCCGTTGACCGGGTTCTAGACTTCCTTCATCGTCTGAATGTTTTAAATAAAATTTAATTTATTGCATTTGTAATTTCTTGTGTTATTTTATTTATTTATTTTATTTAAAAACTTTATTTCTGTTATGTTTTGCATACTTTTACGAATTGTTATTAAATTTTATTCATTATTTATTGTTATTTAGTTCTTAAGTATAATATATCTATAATTGTTATCTAAATTTTTAATTTATTTTACTGTTATAGTTTGTTTTTGCTGTTTTTGTTGTTGTTTTTTTTCTTAAGTACAATTTCGTTTAATTTTCTTTGTATATATTTTCATTCTTCGTGACGGCGATGATAACCTGAACGGTTTTTCGCCGGGAAAAAAAAATTAGAGGGCGCTGGACAAAAACTTAAGTCCACTGACTTGATGTTATGTAGAAAGTAAGGAGGAATTCGAAGACAAGTTCAGTTCAGTGCTGATATTGTGTCTGAAGTAAGTGGGCGGTGGACAAAAACTTAAGTCCAGTGACTTGATGTTATGTAGAAAGTAAGGAGGAATTCGAAGGCAAGTTTAGTTCAGTGCTGATATTGTGTCTGAAATAAGTGGGCGCTGGACAAAAACTTAAGTCCAGTGACTTGATGTTATGTAGAAAGTAAGGAGGAATTCGAAGACAAGTTCAGTTCAGTGCTGATATTGTGTCTGAAGTAAGTGGGCGCTGGACAAAAACTTAAGTCCAGTGACTTGATGTTATGTAGAAAGTAAGGAGGAATTCGAAGACAAGTTCAGTTCAGTGCTGATATTGTGTCTGAAGTAAGTGGGCGCTGGACAAAAACTTAAGTCCAGTGACTTGATGTTATGTAGAAAGAAAGGAGGAAATCGGAGACAAGATCAGTTCAGTGCTGATATTGTGTCTGAAGTAAGTGGGCGCTGGACAAAAACTTAAGCCCAGTGACTTGATGTTATGTAGAAAGTAAGGAGGAATTCGAAGACAAGTTCAGTTCAGTGCGGTTATTGTGTCTGAAGTAGGTGGGCGCTGGACAAAAACTGAAGTCCAGTGACTTGATGTTATGTAGAAAGAAAGGAGGAAATCGGAGACAAGATCAGTTCAGTGCTGATATTGTGTCTGAAGTAAGTGGGCGCTGGACAAAAACTTAAGCCCAGTGACTTGATGTTATGTAGAAAGTAAGGAGGAATTCGAAGACAAGTTCTGTTCAGTGCTGATATTGTGTCTGAAGTAAGTGGGCGCTGGACAAAAACTTAAGTCCAGTGACTTGATGTTATGTAGAAAGAAAGGAGGAAATCGGAGACAAGATCAGTTCAGTGCTGATATTGTGTCTGAAGTAAGTGGGCGCTGGACAAAAACTTAAACCCAGTGACTTGATGTTATGTAGAAAGTAAGGAGGAATTCGAAGACAAGTTCAGTTCAGTGCTGATATTGTGTCTGAAGTAAGTGGGCGCTGGACAAAAACTTAAGTCCAGTGACTTGATGTTATGTAGAAAGTAAGGAGGAATTCGAAGACAAGTTCAGTTCAGTGCTGATATTGTGTCTGAAGTAAGTGGGCGCTGGACAAAAACTTAAGTCCAGTGACTTGATGTTATGTAGAAAGTAAGGAGGAATTCGAAGACAAGTTCTGTTCAGTGCTGATATTGTGTCTGAAGTAAGTGGGCGCTGGACAAAAACTTAAGTCCAGTGACTTGATGTTATGTAGAAAGTAAGGAGGAATTCGAAGACAGGATCAGTTCAGTGCAGATATTGTGTCTGAAGTATGTGGGCGCTGGACAAAAACTTAAGCCCAGTGACTTGATGTTATGTAGAAAGTAAAAAGGAATTCGAAGACAAGTTCAGTTCAGTGCTGATATTGTGTCTGAAGTAAGTGGGCGCTGGACAAAACTTAAGCCCAGTGACTTGATGTTATGTAGAAAGTAAGGAGGAATTCGAAGACAAGTTCAGTTCAGTGCAGATATTGTGTCTGAAGTAAGTGGGCGCTGGACAAAAACTTAAGTCCAGTGACTTGATGTTATGTAGAAAGTAAGGAGGAAATTGGAGACAAGATCAGTTCAGTGCTGATATTGTGTCTGAAGTAAGTGGGCGCTGGACAAAAACTTAAGCCCAGTGACTTGATGTTATGTAGAAAGTAAGGAGGAATTCGAAGACAAGTTCAGTTCAGTGCTGATATTATGTCTGAAGTAAGTGGGCGCTGGAAAAAAACTTAAGTCCAGTGACTTGATGTTATGTAGAAAGTAAGGAGGAATTCGAAGACAAGATCAGTTCAGTGCTGATATTGTGTCTGAAGTAAGTGGACGCTGGACAAAAACTTAAGTTCAGTGACTTGATGTTATGTAGAAAGTAAGGAGGAATTCGAAGACAAGTTCAGTTCAGTGCAGATATTGTGTCTGAAGTAAGTGGGCGCTGGACAAAAACTTAAGTCCAGTGACTTGATGTTATGTAGAAAGTAAGGAGGAATTCGAAGACAAGATCAGTTCAGTGCTGACATTGTGTCTGAAGTGAGTGGGCGCTGGACAATAAGTTAAGCCCAGTGTCTTCACGTTATGAGGAAAGTAAGGAGAAATTTGGAGACAAGTGCAGTTTTGTGATATTATGTTTAAAGTAAATGGGCGTTGAACAAGAAGTTACGCCGGAAGTAAAGAGGAATTTTAATTCTAGTTCCTTTAATTGGCGATGTGGTTTTGAAGATGCAGGTTAAGAAAACAGGTTATATGTGAAGTACACATGGTTAGAGGCCTGGATAAAAACGGTTAGTTGATCATGTATTTAAAAAGATAGCTTTTTTGTACTTGGTTTTAAAATGATCTTGTAGTGTTTTTGTTTAAAATAGTTTTTTTTATTAAGAAGTCTCGGCTTATAGTAAAATGTTAAAGTTCTCATTGCCTGAGTAAATTGTATATTCCGCCTTAAATCAATCATCTTTCCCCCACACAAGTTACTTTTAACTGAATCATTTTTAGCCATCTATTTACTAGTCATTGTTGTTCGCTTTGTGAACCTTCCACAAGCAATATTAAATTCTAAGGTGAAAAATGTGATAGGCATACTTGTATCATGTCTTAGGGTTGGTTTTGTTGGGTTTTACGCGTCGCGTGTTGCGAGTACACAAATTTATATTGATAATAGCTGTTAACCGTCACGGAGTCGCCTGCAGTTATAATATGTAGATAATCAAGTTTATAGTCAATTTTAAAAATCAGAATAGGTTTATTTCAGTTTAATATATTTCTATATAGAATATTATACGATTTATGGTTTTCGGCTAAGACATAAATTTTTGCTATTCGACACAAGAACAGGCGACATATTGTGGGAAAAGCACGGAGTTCCCAAATGTCTGAGGGTGCAAACTAGCTGCATCTATTGAGAGGATTTAGACTTCCCTCGCGATACCCGTGTCTAACACACACTTACACTTATAACACTACACGTACGACTTTAACACTTTACACTCACACTTACATTTAGGGAGGCGATAATAGCCTCAATGTGCTTTTTGCCTTAAAATTAAAAAAAAATGTTTTTTAATAATGACACCTAAATATTCACTTATTTATCAGTAATTTACATTTGTTATTACATCATCACTTTTTTTGGAACACCATCCAGTGATGGAGATGCTGTAACACTCTTCAACTTCTTGCTGTACATTGTTGTATATTATCAGTTTCTTTTTTCCCATTAATATGTAATAATATGGTCTCGTATCTCGTTATGCATTTGAAAGAGTTTGTACAATTTTTTCGGAGCGTAAATGTATATTTTATTTTTATTGTAAATAATATTAATTGAACAAGGAGATATATGAAGGAATAGAAGACCTGGAAACAGCGATCAGGAAAAGAAGGCTGATGTTTTATGGACACATGGTCAGAATGGATCCAACGAGGATGAATAAACAAATTCTTGACAAGATATTCAACTTGAAGAGTCAGGGAGGATACACCAAGCAGATGAAAGAAGTACTCAGGAGACTAAGAATCACGAATGAGGACTTTCAGATCAGAGACCAATGTAGGAAAGACTTTCAAATATAAGGGTTCTTGTGAAGGAGAGGAAGGAGTGGAAGGGAGGGGGATGGACAGATGAGAGAAGGGCGAAGAACTCTGAGAGAATGGAGGAAGAGGAAGGAAATGAAGTGATATTTGGGTGGTTCTTAGTTTGGCCTGTCCGCAGAGGAGAAGAAGAAGAATATTAATTGAATCTGAATCTGTAATACTAACGTGCATTTGGTGTTAAAACCTCATTCACGACGCCATTTTTGTAACCTTGCAATTTAAACGTGGTTGTTTGGCCTTTACGGTGTTGATTACTGTACAATAAGAAACATAGAAAAATATTAGTAAATAAATATTATTATACATACATAAACTGCATTTGAATTAAAAAGTTGTTTCCTGGTTACCCCACCTCTTGATTACAATGGTTTGAATACAAAAATGGGCTTCATGCTTGGCAGCTAAACCAACATATAAATTAATTGTTCTATTGTTATGGAACTTTCGTTGACAAAATGAACTACTCAGAGTCAGGACCTTGAAATACTTTTTTGAATGTTCGAATATATATATTAATATACACACACACACACACACACACACACACACACACACACACACACACACACACACATATATATATATATATATATATATATATATATATATATATATATATATATATAAACAACTGGTGCACTTAACTGAACCCACGTTCTGATTCAATGCGCTATCGATTGCTTTTCCCATGTGGTGATTCTGGATGGACTGATGGTCATCCACACCGTACAACCACATAAAACTGTGCTCATACCCCAGATTAACCTTACACCTTCTGATCCAAATGTATCAGTAAGGTGCCTTACACCATACTGTACAAACAGTTCCCCGTACAAATTGCTTTCGCTATAACCATTAACAAAGCGTAAGTTAAAACACTTCAAAAGGCAGGATTGTATTTAACAGAACCTGTTTTTTCCACATACGTGGCTTCTTCACGAGCCTGCAAGTTTAAAGATATCTGTGAGTGTGTGTGTGTGTGTGTGTGTGTTTTGTTTTGGGTGAAAAACCTGAAAGATTATCATCACCCAAAAACAGGATTGGAAAGAGATTGCCAATTATAAAATTATCCAACTCAAAGAAAGAAAATTTTCCAAAGTTCAAACAAAAATTTCAAAAGGCTCAATTTTAAGGAGTTAATAATAGTTAATAAAACACCATAAGGTCAAAAGGTTAGGATATCTAAAATAAAGTATAGTAATATTAATTATAATAATGTTTAAACAATAAAATACGAGAGGGCTGTAAATAATCCCTGGAAAAATAATATAACAATTATAATAAATATTAATTAAATTTTATAAAATATATTTAAACGACGTAAGAAATATATGTTTGTGTTAAAGATTCATACGGACGAAAAGTGACCTGATGATCATGTCATAACTTCCAACATTGCTTTTAAAGAAGTTTTGCGAAATTAATTTTTTCAAAAATACTCTATATAATGTTAATATCATTTACAATAATACTAATTTTGTAAATATTTTTTTAAATAAAATATTTTGAAATTACAAATATTTATATTTACTTACTTCCACTTTATTATATTACGTAACTGACCGCTAACTGTGCGAAGTGTTCCCATGGGCACTTGATGTGTGTTTATATATATATATATATATATATATATATATATATATATATATATATATATATATATATATATTGGTTTAATTTTATAATTAAAATCATTTTCGTTCCTTTTCGAAAAAAATCATTTACACTCGTATTATTTGTTGGGCTTTTTTATAGAACCTCATAGACTTCCATCTTTTTAAAATTTAATTTTTTAACGAAAACATTAATTTAAATATATTTACTTATTTTTCGTTAACATAGAGGAAAATACTCTTCAAAATGGCCTATCAAACATTAATTTTGATACAGAATTAAGGGGGATATTTCATACCGGCAAAAACACCTTTGAAATTACATATACAGCCCTCGTATATGAGTGTAAGAGGGACGTCTTTGCGCATGCGCACTTCGCTTTGATTCGGTTCGTCACATAATTCCTTTATAATAAAGGGGAGAACAAGTTAGTTTACCAGCAATATTCGTTCAGCAGTTTTTTTTTTTTTTATTAATTACAACTGAGGCATGCCCCATCTAGTAATTTTTCTTTAACATTGTGTTCACGGTGTGCTGGGGTGCAGTCCGACGGCTGGTCCCAATGTGTTTACGGCCTGGAGAGGTCAATTGGCTTGGTCCTCTTCAGCCTTCTTGTGATGTTGTCACTGCGGCATAGTAGTTGGACAATCTCTGTATTATTATGCTGTTCTAACCTGCAATAATGCTTAACCGAGAGCTTTTTAATGACTTCCTGAACAGATTCAACACCTAGGTCCCTATGTATGTTTTCATTTCTCACATACCAAGGGACGTTGACAATCGTTCTCAATACTTTATTTTGAAAAACTTGAATAATTTTACTATTGCTTTTTCTTGTACATCCCCAGAGTGGTGCACCATAGGTCCATATTGGTCTTAGAACTTGCTTGTATAGCAGTATCTTGTTGACTATCGAAAGTTCTGAATTTCTTGCAATAAGCCAAAACATTTTATTGAATTTGAGCTGTAGCTCCTCTTTTTTCTTTTTTACATGCACCTTTCATCGGAGCTTTGCATCGAGTGTCATTCCTAGATATTTAGCACTGTTTGCATATGTTATACTCCTTTCGTTTAATATTATTGGTAATGGTTCATATTTTCTATTCGTAAAATTAATGTGTACAGTTTTCGCTTCATTAAGCTTTACTCTCCATTTTTTTGTCCATTGACTTACTGCATTGGTGGCATTCTGTAATTTCTCTGTGACTTCTAAAATATTTTCCCCAACTGTTAAAATTGCTGTGTCATCTGCAAACGTTGCTACTGTGGAGTTCCCAGTAACTGGTATGTCTCTAGTGTACAGAAGGTACAGTACAGGGCCAAGAACACTTCCCTGAGGTACTCCAGCATTAATTGTTTTAATTTGTGAGTATTCGAGTTCGTATCTAACCCGAAAATGTCTCTCACAAAGGTATGACTTTAAAATTCTGAAGAATTGCTCTGGTAAGTCCCTTTGTAGTTTATGTTCCAGCCCACAGTGCCAGACTCCATCAAACGCCTGCGCCACGTCAAGAAATATACCTGAGCAGATTTGCTTCCTCTCCATAGCTTCCTCTATTATATCCACCACTCTATGAACTTGTTCAATTGTAGAATATTTTGCCCGAAAACCGAACTGATGTGCAGGTATGAGCTGCCTATCTTCTATAATAACCTTCAGTCTTTTTAAAAGGAGTTTCTCAAAGAGTTTAGCTAGTATTGGCAATAATGAAATTGGTCGGTATGAGGTTACCTCATGTAGTGATTTACCCGGCTTAGGTAACATAATTACTTCTGCTACTTTCCATTGATTCGGAACATACTGTAACCTGAATGGTGCATTGATAATGTACAGCAGTCTCCTCAAGGCTTTCTCTGGAAGTTCTTTGATTATTTGCCCTGTAATTAGATCATATCCTGGAGCTTTTTTAGGATGTAAATTCTGACTGATTTCGTTTATTAGTTCTTGTAGCGTTACTGGTCTAATGTCTAGTTTATCTATTTTGTTTACTTTTGGTAGATGTTCATCTGCCGTTTGCCTGGGGAGAGGACGGAATATTTGTTCCAGATGATCTGCAAATAGCTCAGCCTTTTCATATGCACTTCGAGCCCAGGTCTCTTCGTTTCTTTTAACTGGTGGTATCTGCACAACAGGTCTCTTGATTCCCTTGGTGGCACGCCATAAGGAGTAGTCAGTGTCTTTTTCAGCTGTTAGGTATTCTAAATATTTATTAATTGTTTTTTTTAACTTCTTTTATCAATTCCTTAAGTTTATTTGTTAAATTGTTAAGTCTGCTTTTATTTTCAGCGGTACGACTAATTTGCCATTTTTTTCGGGCTCTCCGTTTCAGGTCTACTAATTGTTTTACTTCAACAGGATAGTATACGTCATTGTTTTTGTTTGTTTGTAGAACTGGCGTACTTTCCCATGCTGCTTGTTGTATGTTCTCTATCAACGTTTCTGTTTCCCAGTTGGTTCTGTTGTTAGTAAGCCTGACTGTATTTTCTTTCTTGATTATTGTGTCACTAATTGTCATTATAACAGGTGTGAACTTAGCCCATCGTAGTTTTTAACGTCAATATATCTGTCTGAAAGGCCTCTGGTCACAAAGAAGTCAATTGTATCAGGTATTTTATTTGTATCAGATGGCCAGTATGTCGGCTTACCACCGGAGTGAAAGCTACAGTGGCACTCTTGACCAGCTGCCTACCTCTTGATCTCTCTACCTTTCGTTGTAGTTAGTCTTGAACCCCAATAAGTATTTTTAGCGTTGAAGTCTCCACCAATGATACATCTATTCCCTAGAGATCTGAACAAAGTGATTCTTTTTTAATACTATGTTTCGGAGGGCAATATATTGCTGAAACAGTGAATTTCTTGTTTTTCCCTATCTCTACATTCACAGTTGTTATCTGCATTGATTTTTCTTCGACTCTGACGTCTTCCCAGTGTTTCAGATGCTGTTTTATTAGTATTGATGATCCCCCTCTCGCTCTGTTAGCTGGGTGTATAGAATGATAACAAAAATATCCTTTTATTTGTACTCGAGTTTCTCTGGTGAAGTGGCTCTCCGATATCAGGCATATATCTATTTTTTCTATTTTAAGGAATATCTCCAACTCAGAGATGTGTCGCAGTAGTCCATTGGCATTCCAACAGGCTATATTAATCGTGCTGTTCATTCACGGTTTCTTGTTCACTTTACCTGCTCTCGATTCCAGATACTGCAGCTTTGTGAAAATATTCTTATTTATCTCCGTTTGCTCCTCTAATCTTTCCGTCAATAATGTGAGTTTTCTTAGTATATTTTCAATCATGTTTTTGTCGTTGCTTTCATTTGTCTCTTTCCTTCTTGGGTTTTTAACTATTTCTACATATGACTTGCCCTCATTGCTTTCACTCTTTCGTCACTTCTTTTATTTTGTATTTCTTTTGTTTTTGAAATGATTTTTCTGTATTGTATATTTCTGTTTTGGTTTCTTATTTTCTGTAAGTGCTTAGCTACCTCACATCCACGGTAGTTAGCAGGATGTTGCCCACCACAATTCACACACTTTGGGGGCGTATCTTTCCTCACTGGACATTTACTTGTGTCATGTTTACCAACACATTTCACACACCTGGGTTCCTTTTGACAATATTTTTGGGTGTGGTTAAAACCTTGGCATTTCTTGCATTGCGGTATGGTGTCCGTTGTTTTACGCAGCGGTTCTATTTTGACTTTCATATTTAAAATAGTTTTTATATTATAGATATTATCTACCTTTTCTTTATTGTCAAACGTTAACATGAAAAGTGGCAAACCTCTCTTTGTAACCCTTTCATTTCCATGTTCATCCACTTGTCTTTCTTTCTTCAAGATATTAACCACGGCTGTTATACTCAGGTCTTTTGCCCTCAGATCTTCTATTATTTCTTCTATTTCACAAGTTTGATGAAGCCCTCGAGCCATTACTTTAATAGGCCTATCTTGTTTATTTTCATATGTGAACCACTCATATTTTTCTTGTGACAATTTATTTGCTAGTGCTCGGTATGTTTCTGAGTCTGGTGTGTTGATTTTCCAGATATTGTTATTTATCGAGACTACCTTATAATCTTTGTCTGTTATGGACTTCATCAAGGTTTGTACAGTGGCATATTCCTTGATTCCGCTAATGTTAATCGGAGGTGGCGGTCTTTCTTTAGCTTGTGTTTTGGTGTTTCCAGTCTGTTTTGAATCACTTCTAAGTTTTGATTGATCAAGTTCAGGAGAGAACTCTGCTCGTCTTTTTTTACCTGGTCTTTTCTTTTGGAGCAGCCATTCAGTTTCTTTACTTAATTCTTCTTCATCTGTCACATAATCTACAGTTTCAGCTCTTACATTACTGTAAGATGTTTCCTGCATAGGATTTGTATAACCCGCCATCTTCAAGGCCTGATTTTCCTTTTTCAGCTCTATTATTTCATTACTCAGTTTCATCTAATCTGCTCTATTTCATCAAGTTTCTTTCGCAATTCCGCATTTTCCTCTTCATAATTCCTAGTGGTCCCCATCTTGGACGGAGTTCTTTGTGTTGTAGAACTTCTAAGGAATGGATCCTGTTTGAGCTTCGATAAGACATCGTGTGTCTGGTCGCCTCCAGAATCCATGCGACCGGCGCCGGCCACCGGGGCTTTCACCCGATCGGAACCGACGGTGAGATTCCGTTCAGCAGTATCAAAATGCTGCTATTTCACATTTCCAAAAACCCGTTTTTTTCATTCTTGAAAATATTATTTCCCTATCGCAATGACGGTGCCAGAAGCCACCCAAACTTCGTACCACTAGGAACGAATTTAATTGTAAGCCTGCAGGCATTATGCCCTAGTAAGAACAGAAACACTTACTTGTATATTGTACGTGGCGCTGTTATTATACCATGTGAGATTCATGCATGTGGTACTAGGAGGTAGTGCATTGGAGTAGTAAGAGTAGAAATCACCTTTACCAGCTGCCTATAAACAAAAACAAGCATTAATGCACGAAATTTGAGCACTGGCGCATGTGGTACCAGGAGGTAGTGCATTGGAGTAGTAAGAGTAGAAATCACCTTTACCAGTTGCCTATAAACAAAAACAAGCATTAATGCACGAAATTTGAGCACTGGCGCATGTGGTACCAGGAGGCAGTGCATTGGAGTAGTAAGAGTAGAAATCACCTTTACCAGTTGCCTATAAACAAAAACAAGCATTAATGCACGAAATTTGAGCACTGGCGCATGTGGTACCAGGAGGCAGTGCATTGGAGTAGTAAGAGTAGAAATCACCTTTACCAGCTGCCTATAAACAAAAACAAGCATTAATGCACGAAATTTGAACACTGGCGCATGTGGTACCAGGAGGCAGTGCATTGGAGTAGTAAGAGTAGAAATCACCTTTACCAGTTGCCTATAAACAAAAACAAGCATTAATGCACGAAATTTGAGCACTGGCGCATGTGGTACCAGGAGGCAGTGCATTGAGTAGTAAGAGTAGAAATCACCTTTACCAGTTGCCTATAAACAAAAACAAGCATTAATGCACGAAATTTGAGCACTGGCGCATGTGGTACCAGGAGGCAGCATTGGAGTAGTAAGAGAGAAATCACCTTACCAGCTGCCTATAAACAAAAACAAGCATTAATGCACGAAATTTGAACACTGGCGCATGTGGTACCAGGAGTTAGTGCATTGGAGTAGTAAGAGTAGAAATCACCTTTACCAGCTGCCTATAAACAAAAACAAGCATTAATGCACGAAATTTGAGCACTAGCGCATGTGGTACAAGGAGGCAGTGCATTGGAGTAGTAAGAGTAGAAATCACCTTTACCAGCTGCCTATAGGAAAAAACAATCATTAATGCACGAATTTTGAGCACTAGCGCATGTAGTACCAGGAGGCAGTGCATTGGAATAGTAAGAGTAGAAATCACCTTTACCAGTTGCCTATAAACAAAAACAAGCATTAATGCACGAAATTTGAGCACTGGCGCATGTGGTACCAGGAGGCAGTGCATTGAGTAGTAAGAGTAGAAATCACCTTTACCAGCTGCCTATAAACAAAAACAAGCATTAATGCACGAATTCTGAGCACTAGCGCATGTGGTACCAGGAGGCAGTGCATTGGAGTAGTAAGAGTAGAAATCACCTTTACCAGCTGCCTATAAACAAAAACAAGCATTAATGCACGAATTCTGAGCACTAGCGCATGTGGTACCAGGAGGCAGTGCATTGGAGTAGTAAGAGTAGAAATCACCTTTACCAGCTGCCTATAAACAAAAACAAGCATTTATGCACGAAATTTGAGCACTGGCGCATGTGGTACCACGAGGCAGTGCATTGGAGTAGTAAGAGTAGAAATCATCTTTACCAGCTGCCTATACACAACAACAAGCATTAATGCACGAATTTTGAGCACTAGCGCATGTGGTACCAGGAGGCAGTGCATTGGAGTAGTAAGAGTAGAAATCACCATTACCAGCTGCCTATAAGCAAAAACAAGCATTAATGCACGAAATTTGAGCACTGGCGCATGTGGTACCAGGAGGCAGTGCATTGGAGTAGTAAGAGTAGAAATCACCTTTACCAGCAGCCTATAAACAAAAACAAGCATTAATGCACGAATTTTGAGCACTGGCGCATGTGGTACAAGGAGGCAGTGCATTGGAGTAGTAAGAGTAGAAATCACTTTTAGCAGCTGCCTATAAACAAAAACAAGCATTAATGCACGAAATTTGAGCACTGGCGCATGTGGTACCAGGAGGCAGTGCATTGGAGTAGTAAGAGTAGAAATCACCTTTACCAGCTGCCTATAAGCAAAAACAAGCATTAAAGCACGAAATTTGAGCACTAGCGCATGTGGTACAAGGAGGCAGTGCATTGGAGTAGTAAGAGTAGAAATCACCTTTACCAGCTGCCTATAGGCAAAAACAATCATTAATGCACGAATTTTGAGCACTAGCGCATGTAGTACCAAGAGGCAGTGCATGGGAGTAGTAAGAGTAGAAATCACCTTTACCAGTTGCCTATAAACAAAAACAAGCATTAATGCACGAAATTTGAGCACTGGCGCATGTGGTACCAGGAGGCAGTGCATTGGAGTAGTAAGAGTAGAAATCACCTTTACCAGCTGCCTATAAACAAAAACAAGCATTAATGCACGAAATTTTAGCACTGGCGCATGTGGTACAAGGAGGCAGTGCATTGGAGTAGTAAGAGTAGAAATCACCTTTACCAGCTGCCTATAAACAAAAACAAGCATTTATGCACGAAATTTGAGCACTGGCGCATGTGGTACCAGGAGGCAGTGCATTGGAGTAGTAAGAGTAGAAATCACCTTTACCAGCTGCCTATAAACAAAAACAAGCATTAATGCACGAATTTTGAGCACTGGCGCATGTGGTACCAGGAGGCAGTGCATTGGAGTAGTAAGAGTAGAAATCACCTTTACCAGCTGCCTATAAACAAAAACAAGCAATAATGCACGAAATTTGAGCACTTGCGCATGTGGTACAAGGAGGCAGTGCATTGGAGTAGTAAGAGTAAAATCACCTTTACCAGCTGACTATAAACAAAAACAAGCATTAATGCACGAAATTTGAGCACTGGCGCATGTGGTACCAGGAGGCAGTGCATTGGAGTAGTAAGAGTAGAAATCACCTTTACCAGCTGCCTATAAACAAAAACAAGCATTAATGCACGAAATTTGAGCACCAGCGCATGTGGTACCAGGAGGCAGTGCATTGGAGTAGTAAGAGTAGAAATCACCTTTACCAGCTGCCTATAAACAAAAACAAGCATTAATGCACGAAATTTGAGCACTAGCGCATGTGGTACCAGGAGGCAGTGCATTGGAGTAGTAAGAGTAGAAATCACCTTTACCAGCTGCCTATAAACAAAAACAAGCATTAATGCACGAAATTTGAGCACTAGCGCATGTGGTACAAGGAGGCAGTGCATTGGAGTAGTAAGAGTAGAAATCACCTTTACCAGTTGCCTATAAACAAAAATACGTATTAATGCGCGAAATTTCTCACTACTACGTTCTGTATTTCGAATTGACCAAATAATGTTATCAATAAAATTTATTTTCAATAAATTATGTAAATTAATAAATTAATTTATTGTTTGATTTATTACTAAACATTATTATTGGTACATATTGTTGCGTTAGCCGGCGGAGGCAGCTGAAGTGAGCAGCTGATGGGCACAGCGACCCCACCATACCTCTAGCTCATTCTATTCTCAATCATTTACTCCACATACACACAACATACACCCCACATACCCACACACACACACACACTCTCACACAAACACATATACACCCGCAGGGGTGTGCAGACTAGCTGCACCTATTGAGAGGACCTAGGTGAACCTCGCGGCATCCGAGTTTAACACACACTTACACTTACAGCACTACATTTACAATTTAAACACTTGACACTCACACGTACATTTAGGGATTTTTTGTTCTTGTTCCGTTATGTCTGGGTGTGGCGATACTGCTTGGTTTCCTTTGGCGGGGTTAAGTACGAGTTTTAGTTTGAGTATCCTGGGCTGCTGGTAGTCGTTCGGGTTCATTCTGTGCCACTTGTTCGAAAAATCTTCATTCATGAATCGCTCGACAAACTAAGTTTGGATAACGTAACCAAAAACGTGAAAGGAGTGTTAAAAAGGCCTCGATCGGCTTCGAACGGGCCTGTTGATAGTAGTGGAAGTGATTTAAGTCCGGGAAATGAGGAGATGCAAGCTGAAACGCTACAGTTACCATCTCCAAAATTTTTAATTTTTAAAAACTCGGTGGAAGGGGCCGACTTGTCAAAAGTGTCTCCTTTCCTTATAAATAAAGCGATTGTTGGAAGATCAGGTCCCGTAGCTTCAATTAAGAAGTTGCAGAACGGGACGTTACTGGTTCAGACTAACAGCGATAAGCAGAGCCTATCGTTTTAAAAATGACATCATTTTATGAAATGGTCAAGGTTTCTGTGAAGCCGCACAGAACCTTAAACTCAGCAAAGGGAGTGATAAGCTGTAAAGATCTCCTCCATGTATACCAGGAGGAGATTAAATCAGAGTTGCCAAACAAGCAGTTGTAGACGTGTGCCGTATTACGCGAAACGATAAGGAGCAAAAAGTACGTACTGTTTAATTCATTTTGACTTTTGGTAAACCAACTGTTCCAGACCACATCTATGTCGGATACCAGCGCCTTTCGGTAAGGCCGTACGTTCCAAACCCGAGACGGTGTTTTAAATACCATGGATTTGGACACGTTCGCTCCACATGCCGGAAGGATCAGGTATGCGGTAATTGTAGTGGTAATGTTCATGATAGTGAGCAATGTAAAAATGTTCCAAAGTGTTCGAATTGTCGTGGAGACCATCCCGCTCGTTCCTTTGACTGCCCTAAGTTTAAGGACGAGAAAGCCATTCTTACTATCATGGCCAAGGATAAGATATCTTTTTCAGAAGCAAGGAAGGTTTTCAAAAACTCAAAATCAATAATTGAAGGTAAATCGTTTGCTGCTGCCACCTCTACTAGTAAATCATCGTGTGCTAATTGCGAAGAACTAACCAAAACGGTAAAAGCATTATCGGAACAGGTAGCTCAATTGCTAATTCTGATTTCTGCGGGTTCCACTCCTGATTCGCTGTCTAAATCGTCTGAAACGTCTTGCTCTGAAGTGTCTTCAAAAGGAAAGGATACTCACCTTTCAAAAGTCGCTACTAAAACACTTGTGTCAAAGAATTCGAGGCCTGTAATTCCGGAAGCAAATCCATCTTCTTCCAATCTAGGCTTAAAGATTATGTCGCAAGTGTTAAAGCCTTCGTCTAAGAACGTCCGTCTGGATTATCTTTTTTTCTAAAAAAAGCTAGTACTTGCCCACGAACAGTTGGGTCGAAGCTCACAGGTAACAAACCTGTTAAACCTACAAATAAAGAAGGGAAAAGGTCTAAAGACGGAACCGTTCCCAAGACGTCTTAATTAAAACCAAAACAACTATTGGAATCTGACTTAAATCACAGCAGTGATTCAATGTGTATGGATTTCGATAAACTTAATGTTGATAATAACAATGAATCTGATGTTAATCCTTTAATGTACTAGTATTTTACATTTCAATGTCTACACCTTCAATTAACCATATTGTGATACAATGGAATATTAATGGGGTACGTTGCCATATTGAAGATTTGAAAGTTCTCGTGAGGGATACGTCTCCTTCACTGGTATGTTTATAGGAGACGCACCTACGTGAATCGCACACCTTCAGTTTTAGAGGCTATTCCACTTTCAGAACAGATTTCATAACGGAGGAAAGAGCCAAAGCCAGTGTCGCCATATTGGCTCATAACTCTATCGAATCGACTCACGTTAATGTTGTAACCCCTTTACAGGCTGTAGCCGTTCAAACATTAGTCCCATTCAAATTTACCATCTGTTGTCTTTACTTGCCTCCGAGTTACAATTTTCAAAATCATGAAATATATGACTTGCTGTCCCAGTTACCGCCGCCAATTCCACTGATAGGCGATTTCAATGCTCACCATTTTACATGGGGTCCATTGTTTTGTAACTCAAGGGGAATACATATTGATCGAATACGGTCCAACTTGGATTTGTGCCTACTTAATGACGGTTCTCCTACACATTTATCAGCATCTACTGGTGGATGGACAGTTGTAGATTTGTCATTCTGTAGTCCAGTTCTGGCAACAAAGTTTGAATGGTCGACATTACCTGATCTATATGGCAGCTGTCATAGCCTATTAATATGGGAATGTGTAATAGCTTAGAGAATTATTAATTTAGAGAATCGTTTTTCCTTGGACAGTACTGTGTTAAAATTTAGAGACCGACTTGTGTAATAAGATAGAGAATCCGTACTGTGTATTAACTTAGAGATTACAGTTCCGTAAAGTGTTGTGTATTGTTGCCGACGCCGCTGTTTGAAGGCGCTTCAGTATCCTTCCGTAAAGTACGTTGTACCGTGTGTTGCCGACGCCGCTGCTTGCAGGAGCTTCAGTATCTTGTATCTAACAAGTAGAACTCATAAAAACCAGTTCTTTTATTATTATATATAGTTTCAATATTAAATATCTAAATAATAAATCACGCCATCACACTACATACTCAGTCTAATCATCACTATATTTCTACAGAATATACTGTTTTCAAATACATTTTAAAAATCAAATAATAAACATTAAAACTGTGAATAAACGCCATTATGCTACATGCCAGCCACTGTTAGTTTTACAGTTGAATATATGGTATGTTAGAAAAAAGCACGTTGACGATGGTCCAAACCTCGATGTTGGTAATTATACTACTTACCCAGCCCAACTTCTTTATTTAGTATTCAAATGTTAATTGTATAACAGCGATGTTTTATACGTTTATTATATATTGGTAGGTGTGAATAATAAATGATTAAATTATTTTAAACTCCATCATACTACTTACCCAACCCAAATTCATTATTCAGTATTCATGTTAATTTTATAACAGTAATGTTTTATACGTTTATTACAGTATGGTCCAAACGTTGATACTAATATACTTTAATGTTAAAAAAATGTCTTTATATGTTTATTACATATTGGTACGTGTTAATAATACTTGTTTAAATTATTTTAAAGCCATCATACTACTACCAAGCCCAACTTAAATTACTTAGCATTTTATTGTTAATTGTAAAACGGCGATGTTTTATACGTTTATTACGTATTAGTAGGTGACGTTAATACACCATGATATAAATCCACCTAGACAATGGTCCAAAACTAGATGATAATACTGCACGAGGTAAAACCTCTTTTAAAAAGGTCAAAACGTTGATGTTAACATTATTGTTAAATCTTTTTATACGTTTATTACATATTGGTAGGTGTAAATAATACATGTTTAAATTATTTTAAAGCCATCATGCTACTTACCCAGCCCAACTTCATTATTTAGTATTCAAATGTTAATTGTATAAGAGCGATGTTTTATTCGTTTATTATATATTGGTAGGTGTGTATAATAAATGTTTATATTATTTTAAACACCATCATACTACTTACCTAGCCTAGTTTCATTATTTAGTATTCTAGTTGTAAATGTGTAACAGCGATGTTTTATACGTGGAGGTAAATCCACTTTGAAAATGGTCCAAAGCTTGATGTTAATATACATTAATGTTAAAAAAATCTGTTCTTACGTTTATTACATATTGGTAGGTGTGAATAATACTTGTTTAAATTATTTTAAAACCATCATATTATTTACGCAGCCCAACTGCATGATTTAGTATTCAAGTGTCAATTGTATAAGGGTGACGTTTTATACATGTCGGTAGGTGTAAATAATACATGTTAAAAATATTTTAATGCCATCATAATATTTAGTATTCCTGTTAATTGTAACGTTTTAACATTAACAGTATATTGGTGTTATTAATAAATGTTTAAATTATTTTGCATCCATAATACTACTTTCCCAGCCTAACAAGTATTTCGTATTCAAGTGTAAATTGTACAGCTGTTTTGTACATTTATTACATATTGGTACAGATTACGGTAGCATATAGCAACTGTCACATCATAATTTATGGTAAAAGTTGTAGTGGGATATTGCAACATTAAACTTGAATATCAAAAGGCATAACATTTTAGATACTACATTATTTACTACAAAGAAATTTGTTAAATCACAAAATAAAAAAAGTATAGAATTATCTACTTTAAATTGAAGAAAAAGTTAGGTCAAAGAAATATAGCACATATTGAGTTTATGCGGGTCACATACATTTGATTTTCAATCATACTGGTCTTTTGCTTTTTAGCACGTAATGAAGCGGTTTAATGAAAATGTACCAAAAGGACCTATAGGTCCATATTAGCCTTGTTACACAAGGTTTCTGTACTCTGACATTAAAGTTAAATACTGCTTATAAGTCCATACAACAACAAAAAATATTCTAGAATGGGACATTTATAGTTACATCACACTAATAAGAACACTGTGACTAAATGAATAGGAAAAGGAATTTTGAGGTTAGGCGAGTCACATATTTTGATTTTCATCATACTTAGTACTTTTGTTTTTAAGCATGTAATAAGGTGTTTTAGTGAAAAATTACCAAAAGATATTCCATATATACCTACCTTGTAATCAAATTACACAAAGTTCAGAATTATGACATTGAGAGCTGCTGTAAATCTTATAAGTAGATTTTAAAAATTAAAGGCTGTTTATAACATTCAATAAAATAAAAAGAAATATATTTCTCATTCTAAATTATTCCCAAAATGAAATAAATTGAGATACATCATACTAATAAGAACATTGTTACCAAAAAAAATTAGTTCTAAAAAAAACTTTAAATTGGAAAAATCTTGATAGAACTTTTTGACAATCAATATGAACTTCATATGCTTAAAACTTAGGTCCACCTAATTTTACAAATCACAATGGAGTTGCAACATACTTACCTCCTATTTCAGTGTTAACCATATATATTGTAAATAATTTCATTTTAACAAAATTCTTTTATTTAAACTAATAAAATATATTTACCTACTTGGTTTAAATATGTCAGTTAACCCTTTACACCAGTAATTATGAACATTCTATATTTTCAATGTTGATGTAGAACATGAATATTCACAAAGCATGATTATTTACATTGGGTCATTCTTTTTTTTCAATAAGATAATTTTTCAAGTATTAATTGTTTTTAAAATACAGGGATATGTTAGAATTTTAAATGGTAGCAACCTGAAAATTTGTAGCAGAAATGATTTAAAATGAAATATCATCCATCCAAATAGGTCGAAAAAATACATAAAAATGCCGAAAAAATTTCTTTAGTGACAATATAGGCGCATGCACGCGCGCGCGCGCGCACACACACACACACACACACACACACACACACACACACACACACACACACACACACACACACACACACACACACACAGTAATAAGAGCATCAATCACTCCCACTTGCCTACCTGCTTCTTTATAAACTTCCACAGGAGAATTATATTTTTTTACTTATAATATCACATATAACACAAGCATGTCAAGAAAAGGAAGAGGGAGTTTTTGACTTTTAATACATCAAAGAAAACAAAATCATAAACAAATCAAATAACAACAATATAAAATGTACATATTAGAGAAAAACTTAAAACAATTAAACATATTATAAATAAGTACATGTACACATTCTTTATTGTGTTGTATTATTTAATTGTAAATAGAAGGCCATATTAATTTATTCTATTTTGGTTAAAACATTTTATAATTAGTATTACCATAAAAATAATTTGAAACAGCATCAACCATCTTCTCCATAATTCAATGAACTGACCACTAGCTCAACACTGTAATAAAGTATATAAAGCGAAAAGAAAAGAATGTGGGAATTTTTGACTTTTAATTAATCAAAGAAAACAAAATCGGCAAATCAAACAACAACAAAATAAAATGAACATATTCGAGAAATATTTAAACAATAAAACATATTAAAAATAAGTACATGTACACATTCTTTACCGTGTTGTATTATTTAATTATAAAGAATAGGCTATTAATTTATTCTATTTTGCCTAATACATTTTATAATTAGTATTACCATAAAAAAAATTTTGTCAGAGGATGTAACTGTTAAAGGCGTCTAATATCAAATGACGTAAACTAAACTAATCTCGAGTATCAGTTCTGACAAGATCAAATATATGACTGAACTGTTTCGGTTATGAAACAGCTTCAAATCAGCCTTTCATGTAACTGTTAAAGGCGTCTAATATCTAATGACTTAGTAAACTATAAAGTAATCTCGTGTATCACTTCTGACAAGATCAAATGTATGACTTATCTGTTTCGGTTGTGAAACAGCTTCAAATCAGCCTTTCATGTAACTGTTAAAGGCGTCTAACATCTAATGACTTAGTAAACTATAAACTAATCTCGTGTATCACTTCTGACAAGATCAAATATATGACTTAACTGTTTCGGTTGTGAAACAGCTTCAAATCAGCCTTTCATGTAACTGTTAAAGGCGTCTAATATCTAATGACGTAGTAAACTATAAACTAATCTCGTGTATCACTTCAGACAAGATCAAATATATGACTTAACTGTTTCGGTTGTGAAACAGCTTCAAATCAGTCTGACACGGTTGTTGGTCTTAACACGGTGATGCGTGATCTTTAATGTATATTACGATTGCGGGCAAAGCCGTGACGGGTAACAGCTAATCTATCTAATTCATATTATATTTCTGAAAGTTTGTGTTTGTTTGTTTGTTATTCAATCACGCTTTAACCACTGGACCAATTGAGACGAAGTTTGGTAGGAATATGGTTTATGTATCTGAGATACATATAGGCCTATTCCCGTTTTACAAAACGTCATTATACTACTTACCCAGCCCAAAATAACGTCTCAGAAATGGCGTCTCACTGCTATCTCTTTAAGCTTTTTTATTTTGATGTCCTGATTTTCCACGTGTTTTCCATTTGTTTCCTTTCTTTTTCCAAATTCAAGGATAGTTTGACCTTTAAAGGATAGTTCAAATGGGAAGCCTTAAAAGGTCCAGTTCGAATAATATTAATTCATTCAGTGCAATAAATGTAGTTTTATCTTTTCATTTGGAAAAATGTTGTGAATTTATCACAGACAATTTTTTGAAAAAGAAACAAAATGTACATATTGTAAATATACAAACATTAATAAATTTCAATATAGTTTTTGAAGTGTTGGCTAAATACGTGTTAATAATTACAACTTTATAAAGGATAAAACTGGTAGGTTACTTGCTTTTATTAGTGTAAATCTTAGTGTAAACTACTGAAAAAATTCAGTACTGAAGCGTTTTATTGTTATTCAAACAATAACATGTTTGTAAAATTCAGTTTCCAATGGGTTAAAAACTAGACTTCATTAAAAGTTATGCTAACTGTCACAGTTGTTAGGCCAAACACAGTTGCAGGCAATTATAATGTAAGCAATAAAATTTATAGTCGATTTTTAAAAAATCAGAATAGGTCATTTCATTTTAATATATTGCTATATACAATATTATACGATTTATGGTTTTCGGCCAAGACATATAAATTTTTGCTACTCGATACGCTAAAACAAGATCATGTCATATTTTAATAAAATACTGTATTATTAAAAAGTTATTATTATATAATTAAACTGGAATAGTATTGTGTTTATCTCAGATACCTAAAACGAGTTCACACCAAATGTAATCTCATTTGGTTCAGTAGTTAAAGTGTATTTGAATAACAAACAAATAAACAAAAACAAACTTTCAGAAATATAATATGATTAGCTGTTACCCGTCACGGCTTTGCCCGCAATCATAATATACATTAAAGATCATGCATTACCTTGTTAGGACCAACAACCGTGTTAGTTAAGTTTTGGAGTACCCTTTAAAAAAAAATAAGGTTTTTTTCCTGCATCACCCTTTAACCCAACAACCGTGTCAGTTAGGTTTGGAGTACTCTTTTTAAAAAAATAAATAAAGTTTTTTTTAATGCTTCACCGTGTTAGGCCTAACAACCATATTAGTTTGCTGATGAATTATTCTGTAAAAAATATAAAGATTTTTCACGCATCACTATGTTAGGCCTAACAACCGTGTCAGGATATGTAGCCTAGTATTTTTTAAAAAAATATAAAGGTTTTTTGACACATCACCGTGATAGGTCCAACAACCGTGTCAGGATATGTAGTACTCTTTAAAAAAATATGAAGGTGTTTTCACGCATCACCGTGTTAGTTAAGTTATGGAGTACTCTTTAAAAAAATATAAAGTTTTTTCCATGCATAACAGTATTAGGCCCAACAACCGTGTCAGTTAAGTTATGAAGTACTCTTTTGAAAAAAATAAATAAAGTTTCTTTTAATGCATCACCGTGTTAGGCCTAACAACTATGTTAGTTAGCTTATGGAGTATTCTTTAAAAAAATATAAAGATTTATCACGCATCACTATGTTAGGCCTGACAACCGTGTCAGTTAAGGTTTGGATACTCTTTCAAAAAATAAAGGTTTTTTTCACACATCACAATGATAGGCCCAACAATCACATCAGTTAGGATATGCAGTATTCTTTAAAAAAATATAAAGGTTTTTTTACGCATCACCGTGTTTGGCCTAACAACTGTGACAGTTAGCATATGTAGCCAAATAATATTTAAAAAAAAAAAATATAAAGGTTTTTTCACGCATCACCGTGTTAGGCCTAAAAACCGTGTCACTTAGGTTATGCACTATTCTTTTAAAAAATGGGTTTCCTATCATCCAAACCCGTGTTAGACGTATTTTTATTGTTTTACTGATCTGTAGATCAGTAAAACAATAAAAATACGTCTAAAATCAGTAAAACACGGTACCGATTTTCGCCGGTAGCAATTTTGAGGTTATGTTGGTCACTTTTATTTTCAATTTTTATCGTACTTCTTGTGCTTTCATATTTTGGATTCTTGCTTTTGGGCACATAATAAAGTGTTTTAGTAACAAAAATATCGAAAAATCCAGGATATGCTACACTACATATTTACCATTTTTTCATATAATGTAATTACGCAAATATATATACTACCTTACAATTGGCACTCTGCGTAGGGATTTTTTAAATTTAATATTCAAAATTCAACACAAAGTAACAAATCAATATCAGTTTTGAAAAAAATTTCAATTAAAATATTGAAAATGTTACATTAAAAGCAATAATTTTGCAATAAATAAAACACAGATTAAGATTCTTAAAATAAGATTGAATCTATGTTCATCTCAGGTACCTAAATCTCAGGTACAGTAAATAACTACAGTTAACACATATTACAATAGTAAATACTAATAGTTATTTTGGGCTGGGTAAGTAGTATAATGACGTTTTGTAAAACGGGAATAGGCCTATATGTATCTCAGATACTTAAACCATATTCCTACCAAACTTCGTCTCAATTGGTCCAGTGGTTAAAGCGTGATTGAATAACAAACAAATAAACACAAACTTTCAGAAATATAATACGAATTAGATAGATTAGCTGTTACCCGTCACGGCTTTGCCCGCAATCGTAATATACATTAAAGATCACGCATCACCGTGTTAGGACCAACAACCGTGTCAGACTGATTTGAAGCTGTTTCACAACCGAAACAGTTAAGTCATATATTTGATCTTGTCTGAAGTGATACACGAGATTAGTTTATAGTTTACTACGTCATTAGATATTAGACGCCTTTAACAGTTACATGAAAGGCTGATTTGAAGCTGTTTCACAACCGAAACAGTTAAGTCATATATTTGATCTTGTCAGAAGTGATACACGAGATTAGTTTATAGTTTACTACGTCATTAGATATTAGACGCCTTTAACAGTTACATGAAAGGCTGATTTGAAGCTGTTTCACAACCGAAACAGTTAAGTCATATATTTGATCTTGTCAGAAGTGATACACGAGATTAGTTTATAGTTTACTACGTCATTAGATATTAGACGCCTTTAACAGTTACATGAAAGGCTGATTTGAAGCTGTTTCACAACCGAAACAGTTAAGTCATATATTTGATCTTGTCAGAAGTGATACACGAGATTAGTTTAGTTTACGTCATTTGATATTAGACGCCTTTAACAGTTACATGCTCTGACAATTTTTTTTTTATGGTAATACTAGTTATAAAATGTATTAGGCAAAATAGAATAAATTAATAGCCTATTCTTTATAATTAAATAATACAACACGGTAAAGAATGTGTACATGTACTTATTTTTAATAAGTTTTATTGTTTAAATATTTCTCGAATATGTTCATTTTATTTTGTTGTTATTTGATTTGCTGATTTTGTTTTCTTTGATTAATTAAAAGTCAAAAATTCCCACATTCTTTTCTTTTCGCTTTATATACTTTATTACAGTGTTGAGCTAGTGGTCAGTTCATTGAATTATGGAGAAGATGGTTGATGCTGTTTCAAATTATTTTTATGGTAATACTAATTATAAAATGTTTTAACCAAAATAGAATAAATTAATATGGCCTTCTATTTATAATTAAATAATACAACACAATAAAGAATGTGTACATGTACTTATTTATAATATGTTTAATTGTTTAAGTTTTTCTCTAATATGTACATTTTATATTGTTGTTATTTGATTTGTTTATGATTTTGTTTTCTTTGATGTATTAAAAGTCAAAAACTCCCTCTTCCTTTTCTTGACAGGCTTGTGTTATATGTGATATTATAAGTAAAAAAATATAATTCTCCTGTGGAAGTTTATAAAGAAGCAGGTAGGCAAGTGGGAGTGATTGATGCTCTTATTACTGTGTGTGTGTGTGTGTGTGTGTGTGTGTGTGTGTGTGTGTGTGTGTGTGTGTGTGTGTGTGTGTGTGTGTGTGTGTGTGTGTGTGTGCGCGCGCGTGCATGCGCCTATATTGTCACTAAAAAATTTTTTCGGCATTTTTATGTATTTTTTCGACCTATTTGGATGGATGATATTTCATTTTAAATCATTTCTGCTACAAATTTTCAGGTTGCTACCATTTAAAATTCTAACATATCCCTGTATTTTAAAAATAATTAATACTTGAAAAATTATCTTATTGAAAAAAAAGAATGACCCAATATAAATAAACATGCTTTGTGAATATTCATGTTCTACGTCAACATTGAAAATATAGAATGCTCATAATTACTGGTGTAAAGGGTTAACTGACATATTTAAACCAAGTAGGTAAATATATTTTATTAGTTTAAATAAAAGAATTTTGTTAAAATGAAATTATTTACAATATATATGGTTAACACTGAAATAGGAGGTAAGTATGTTGCAACTCCATTGTGATTTGTAAAATTAGGTGGACCTAAGTTTTAAGCATATGAAGTTCATATTGATTGTCAAAAAATTCTATCAAGATTTTTCCAATTTAAAGTTTTTTTTAGAACTAATTTTTTTTGGTAACAATGTTCTTATTAGTATGATGTATCTCAATTTATTTCGTTTTGGGAATAATTTGGAATGAGAAATATATTTCTTTTTTTTTTTTATTGAATGTTATAAACAGCCTTTAATTTTTAAAATCTACTTATAAGATTTACAGCAGCTCTCAATGTCATAATTCTGAACTTTGTGTAATTTGATTACAAGGTAGGTATATATGGAATATCTTTTGGTAATTTTTCACTAAAACACCTTATTACATGCTTAAAAACAAAAGTACTAAGTATGATGAAAATCAAAATATGTGACTCGCCTAACCTCAAAATTCCTTTTCCTATTCATTTAGTCACAGTGTTCTTATTAGTGTGATGTAACTATAAATGTCCCATTCTAGAATATTTTTTGTTGTTGTATGGACTTATAAGCAGTATTTAACTTTAATGTCAGAGTACAGAAACCTTGTGTAACAAGGCTAATATGGAATATAGGTCCTTTTGGTACATTTTCATTAAACCGCTTCATTACGTGCTAAAAAGCAAAAGACCAGTATGATTGAAAATCAAATGTATGTGACCCGCATAAACTCAATATGTGCTATATTTCTTTGACCTAACTTTTTCTTCAATTTAAAGTAGATAATTCTATACTTTTTTTATTTTGTGATTTAACAAATTTCTTTGTAGTAAATAATGTAGTATCTAAAATGTTATGCCTTTTGATATTCAAGTTTAATGTTGCAATATCCCACTACAACTTTTACCATAAATTATGATGTGACAGTTGCTATATGCTACCATAATCTGTACCAATATGTAATAAATGTACAAAACAGCTGTACAATTTACACTTGAATACGAAATTCTTGTTAGGCTGGGAAAGTAGTATTATGGATGCAAAATAATTTAAACATTTATTAATAACACCAATATATTGTTAATGTTAAAACGTTACAATTAACAGGAATACTAAATATTATGATGGCATTAAAATATTTTTAACATGTATTATTTATACCTACCGACATGTATAAAACGTCACCCTTATACAATTGACACTTGAATACTAAACCATGCAGTTGGGCTGCGTAAATAATATGATGGTTTTAAAATAATTTAAACAAGTATTATTCACACCTACCAATATGTAATAAACGTAAGATCAGATTTTTTTAACATTAATGTATATTAACATCAAGCTTTGGACCATTTTCAAAGTGGATTTACCTCCACGTATAAAACATCGCTGTTACACATTTACAACTAGAATACTAAATAATGAAACTAGGCTAGGTAAGTAGTATGATGGTGTTTAAAATAATATAAACATTTATTATACACACCTACCAATATATAATAAATGAATAAAACATCGCTCTTATACAATTAACATTTGAATACTAAATAATGAAGTTGGGCTGGGTAAGTAGCATGATGGCTTTAAAATAATTTAAACATGTATTATTTACACCTACCAATATGTAATAAACGTATAAAAAGATTTAACAATAATGTTAACATCAACGTTTTGACCTTTTTAAAAGAGGTTTTACCTCGTGCAGTATTATCATCTAGTTTTGGACCATTGTCTAGGTGGATTTATATCATGGTGTATTAACGTCACCTACTAATACGTAATAAACGTATAAAACATCGCCGTTTTACAATTAACAATAAAATGCTAAGTAATTTAAGTTGGGCTTGGTAGTAGTATGATGGCTTTAAAATAATTTAAACAAGTATTATTAATACGTACCAATATGTAATAAACATATAAAGACACTTTTTTAACATTAAAGTATATTAATATCAACGTTTGGACCATACTGTAATAAACGTATAAAACATTACTGTTATAAAATTAACATGAATACTGAATAATGAATTTGGGCTGGGTAAGTAGTATGATGGAGTTTAAAATAATTTAATCATTTATTATTCACACCTACCAATATATAATAAACGTATAAAACATCGCTGTTATACAATTAACATTTGAATACTAAATAATGAAGTTGGGCTGGGTAAGTAGTATAATTACTAACATCGAGGTTTGGACCATCGTCAACGTGCTTTTTTCTAACATACCATATATTCAACTGTAAAACTAACAGTGGCTGGCATGTAGCATAATGGCGTTTATACATAGTTTTAATGTTTATTATTTGATTTTTAAAATGTATTTGAAAACAGTAAATTCTGTAGAAATATAGTGATGATTAGACTGGGTATGTAGTGTGATGGCGTGATTTATTATTTAGATATTTAATATTGAAACTATATATATAATAATAAAAGAACTGGTTTTTATGAGTTCTACTTGTTAGATACAAGATACTGAAGCTCCTGCAAGCAGCGGCGTCGGCAACACACGGTACAACACACTTTACGGAAAGATACTGAAGCGCCTTCAAACAGCGGCGTCGACAACATACATCACACTTTACGGAACTGTAATCTCTAAGTTAATACACAGTACGGATTCTCTATCTTATTACACAAGTCGGTCTCTAAATTTTAACACAGTACTGTCCAAGGAAAAACGATTCTCTAAATTAATAATTCTCTAAGCTATTACACATTCCCATATTAATAGGCTATGACAGCTGCCATATAGATCAGGTAATGTCGACCATTCAAATTTTGTTGCCAGAACTGGACTACAGAATGACAAATCTACAACTGTCCATCCACCAGTAGATGCTGATAAATGTGTAGGAGAACCGTCATTAAGTAGGCACAAATCCAAGTTGGACCGTATTCTATCAATATGTATTCCCCTTGAGTTACAAGACAATGGACCCCATGTAAAATGGTGAGCATTGAAATCGCCTATCAGTGGAATCGGCGGCGGTAACTGGGACAGCAAGTCATATATTTCATGATTTTGAAAATTGTAACTCGGAGGCAAGTATAGGCAACAGATGGTAAATTTGAATGGGACGAATGTTTGAACGACTACAGCCTGTAAAGGGGTTACAACGTTAACGTGAGTCGATTCGATAGAGTTATGAGCCAATATGGCGACACTGGCTTTGGCTCTTTCCTCGGTTATGAAATCTGTTCTGAAAGTGGAATAGTCTCTAAAACTGAAGGTGTGCGATTCACGTAGGTGCGTCTCCTGTAAACATACCAGTAAAGGAAACGTATCGCTCACGAGAACTTTCAAATCTTCAATATGGCAACGTACCCCATTAATATTCCATTGTATCACATTATGGTTAATTGAAGGTGTAGACATTGAAATGTAAAATACTAGTACATTAAAGGATTAACATCAGATTCATTGTTATTATCAACATTAAGTTTATCGAAATCCATAGACATTGGATCACTGCTGTGATTTAAGTCAGATTCCAATAGTTGTTTTGGTTTTAATTAAGACGTCTTGGGAACGGTTCCGTCTTTAGACCTTTTCCCTTCTTTATTTGTAGGTTTAACAGGTTTGTTACCTGTGGGCTTCGACCCAACTGTTCGTGGGCAAGTACTAGCTTTTTTTAGAAAAAAAGATAATCCAGACGGACGTTCTTAGACGAAGGCTTTAACACTTGCGACTTAATCTTTAAGCCTAGATTGGAAGAAGATGGATTTGCTTCCGGAATTACAGGCCTCGAATTCTTTGACACAAGTGTTTTAGTAGCGACTTTTGAAAGGTGAGTATCCTTTCCTTTTGAAGACATTTCAGAGCGAGACGTTTCAGACGATTTAGACAGCGAATCAGGAGTAGAACCCGCAGAAATCAGAATTAACAATTGAGCTACCTTTCCGATAATGCTTTTACCGTTTTGGTTAGTTCTTCGCAATTATCACACGATGATTTACTAGTAGAGGTGGCAGCAGCAAACGATTTACCTTCAATTATTGATTTTTAGTTTTTGAAAACCTTCCTTGCTTCTGAAAAAGATATCTTATCCTTGGCCATGATAGTAAGAATGGCTTTCTCGTCCTTAAACTTAGGGCAGTCAAAGGAACGAGCGGGATGGTCTCCACGACAATTCGAACACTTTGGAACATTTTTACATTGCTCACTATCATGACCATTACCACTACAATTACCGCATACCTGATCCTTCCGGCATGTGGAGCGAACGTGTCCAAATCCATGGTATTTAAAACACCGTCTCGGGTTTGGAACGTACGGCCTTACCGAAAGACGCTGGTATCCGACATAGATGTGGTCTGGAACAGTTGGTTTACCAAAAGTCAAAATGAATTAAACAGTACGTACTTTTTGCTCCTTATCGTTTCGCGTAATACGGCACACGTCTACAACTGCTTGTTTGGCAACTCTGATTTAATCTCCTCCTGGTATACATGGAGGAGATCTTTACAGCTTATCACTCCCTTTGCTGAGTTTAAGGTTCTGTGCGGCTCCACAGAAACCTTGACCATTTCATAAAATGATGTCATTTTTAAAACGATAGGCTCTGCTTATCGCTGTTAGTCTGAACCAGTAACGTCCCGTTCTGCAACTTCTTAATTAAAGCTACGGGACCTGATCTTCCAACAATCGCTTTATTTATAAGGAAAGGAGACACTTTTGACAAGTCGGCCCCTTCCACCGTGTTTTTAAAAATTAAAAATTTTTTAGATGGTAACTGTAGCGTTTCAGCTTGCATCTCCTCATTTCCCGGACTTAAATCACTTCCACTACTATCAACAGGCCCGTTCGAAGCCGATCGAGGCCTTTTTAACACTCCTTTCACGTTTTTGGTTACGTTATCCAAACTTAGTTTGTCGAGCGATCCATGAATGAAGATTTTTCGAACAAGTGGCACAGAATGAACCCGAACGACTACCAGCAGCCCAGGATACTCAAACTAAAGCGAGAATCCCCACTCGTACTTGACCCCGCCAAAGGAAACCAAGCAGTATCGCCACACCCAGACATAACGGAACAAGAACAAAAAATCCCTAAATGTACGTGTGAGTGTCAAGTGTTTAAATTGTAAATGTAGTGCTGTAAGTGTAAGTGTGTGTTAACTCGGATGCCGCGAGGTTCACTAAGGTCCTCTCAATAGGTGCAGCTAGTCTGCACACCCCTGCGGGTGTATATGTGTTTGTGTGAGAGTGTTTGTGTGTGTGTGTGTGTGTGTGGGTATGTGGGGTGTGTGTTGTATGTATGTGGAGTAAATGAGTGAGAATAGAATGAGCTAGAGGTATGGTGGGGTCGCTGTGCCCATCAGCTGCTCACTTCAGCTGCCTCCGCCGGCTAACGCAACAATATGTACCAATAATAATGTTTAGTAATAAATTAAACAATAAATTAATTTATTAATTTACATAATTTATTGAAAATAAATTTTATTGATAAAATTATTTGGTCAATTCGAAATACAGAACGTAGTAGTGAGAAATTTCGCGCATTAATACGTATTTTTGTTTATAGGCAACTGGTAAAGGTGATTTCTACTCTTACTACTCCAATGCACTGCCTCCTTGTACCACATGCGCTAGTGCTCAAAATTCGTGCTTTAATGCTTGTTTTTGCTTATAGGCAGCTGGTAAAGGTGATTTCTACTCTTACTACTCCAATGCACTGCCTCGTGGTACCACATGCGCCAGTGCTCAAATTTCGTGCATTATTGCTTGTTTTTGTTTATAGGCAGCTGGTAAAGGTGATTTCTACTCTTACTACTCCAATGCACTGCCTCCTGGTACCACATGCGCTAGTGCTCAAAATTCGTGCATTAATGCTTGTTTTTGTGTATAGGCAGCTGGTAAAGATGATTTCTACTCTTACTACTCCAATGCACTGCCTCGTGGTACCACATGCGCCAGTGCTCAAATTTCGTGCATAAATGCTTGTTTTTGTTTATAGTCAGCTGGTAAAGGTGATTTCTACTCTTACTACTCCAATGCACTGCCTCCTTGTACCACATGCGCAAGTGCTCAAATTTCGTGCATTATTGCTTGTTTTTGTTTATAGGCAGCTGGTAAAGGTGATTTCTACTCTTACTACTCCAATGCACTGCCTCCTGGTACCACATGCGCCAGTGCTCAAAATTCGAGCATTAATGCTTGTTTTTGTGTATAGGCAGCTGGTAAAGGTGATTTCTACTCTTACTACTCCAATGCACTGCCTCGTGGTACCACATGCGCCAGTGCTCAAATTTCGTGCATAAATGCTTGTTTTTGTTTATAGGCAGCTGGTAAAGGTGATTTCTACTCTTACTAATCCAATGCACTGCCTCCTTGTACCACATGCGCCAGTGCTCAAATTTCGTGCATTATTGCTTGTTTTTGTTTATAGGCAGCTGGTAAAGGTGATTTCTACTCTTACTACTCCAATGCACTGCCTCCTGGTACCACATGCGCCAGTGCTCAAAATTCGTGCATTAATGCTTGTTTTTGTTTATAGGCAGCTGGTAAAGGTGATTTCTACTCTTACTACTCCAATGCACTGCCTCGTGGTACCACATGCGCCAGTGCTCAAATTTCGTGCATTAATGCTTGTTTTTGTTTATAGGCAGCTGGTAAAGGTGATTTCTACTCTTACTACTCCAATGCACTGCCTCCTTGTACCACATGCGCTAATGCTCAAAATTCGTGCATTAATGATTGTTTTTGCTTATAGGTGCTGGTAAAGGTGATTTCTACTGTTACTACTCCAATGCACTGCCTCCTTGTACCACATGCGCCAGTGCTCAAATTTCGTGCATTAATGCTTGTTTTTGTTTATAGGCAGCTGGTAAAGGTGATTTCTACTCTTACTACTCCAATGCACTAACTCCTGGTACCACATGCGCCAGTGCTCAAATTTCGTGCATTAATGCTTGTTTTTGTTTATAGACAGCTGGTAAAGGTGATTTCTACTCTTACTACTCCAATGCACTGCCTCCTGGTACCACTTGCGCTGGTGCTCAAATTTCGTTCATTAATGCTTGTTTTTGTTTATAGGCAACTGGTAAAAGTGATTTCTACTCTTACTACTCCAATGCACTGCCTCCTGGTACCACATACATTAGTGCTCAAATTTCGTGCATTAATGCTTGTTTTTGTTTATAGGCAGCTGGTAAAGGTGATTTCTACTCTTACTACTCCAATGCACTGCCTCCTGGTACCACATGCGCTAGTGCTCAAATTTCATGCATTAATGATTGTTTTTGTTTATAGGCAGCTGGTAAAGGTGATTTCTACTGTTACTACTCCAATGCACTGCCTCCTTGTACCACATGCACGAATCTCACGTGGTATAATAACAGCGCCACGTACAATATACAAAAGCCCTCTCTCGGCTAATTACATGGTGCAAAAGTCTTCCCCGGCTGACTACATGATGGAAAAGTCTTCCCCGGCTGATTACATGGTGCAAAAGTCTTCCCTGGCTGATTACATGGTGGAAAGTCTTCTCTCGGCTGATTACATGGTGTAAAAGTCTTCCCTAACTGAATACATGGTGCAAAAGTCTTCCCCGGCTGATTACATGGTGCAAAAGTCTTACCAGGCTGATTACATGGCACAAAAATCCTCTCTCGGCTAATTACATGGTGCAAAAGTCTTCCCCGGCTGATTACATGGTGTAAAAGTCTTCCCTGACTGATTACATGGTGCAAAAGTCTTCTCTCGGCTGATTACATGGTGTAAAAGTCTTCCCTGACTGATTACATGGTGCAAAAGTCTTCCCCGGCTGATTACATGGTGCAAAAGTCTTCCCAGGCTGATTACATAGCACAAAAGTCCTCTCTCGGCTAATTACATGGTGCAAAAGTCTTCCCCGGCTGATTACATGGTGTAAAAGTCTTCCCTGGCTGATTACATGGTGGAAAGTCTTCCCCGGCTGATTACATGGTGCAAAAGTCTTCCCCGGCTGATTACATGGTGCAAGAGTCTTCCATGACTGATTACATGGTGCAAAAGTCTTCCCCGGCTGATTACATGGTGCAAAAGTCTTCCCCGGCTGATTACATGGTACAAAAGTTTTCTCCCGGCTGATTACATGGTGCAAAAGTCTTCCCCGGCTGATTACATTGTGCAAAAGTTTTCTCCCGGCTGATTACATGGTGCAAAAGACTTCTCCCGGCTGATTACATGGTGCAAAAGTCTTCCCCGGCTGATTACATGGTACAAATGTTTTCTCCCGGCTGATTACATGGTGCAAAAGTCTTCCCCGGCTGATTACATGGTGCAAGAGTCTTCCATGACTGATTACATGGTGCAAAAGTCTTCCCCGGCTGATTACATGGTGCAAAAGTCTTCCCCGGCTGATTACATGGTACAAAAGTTTTCTCCCGGCTGATTACATGGTGCAAAAGTCTTCCCCGACTGATTACATGGTACAAAAGTTTTCTCCCGGCTGATTACATGGTGCAAAATTCTTCCCCAGCTGATTACATTGTGCAAAAGTTTTCTCCCGGCTGATTACATGGTGCAAAAGACTTCTCCCGGCTGATAACATGGTCCAAAAGACTTCTGCCGACTGATTACATTGTGTAAAAGACTTCGACTCCTCGGAATCATACCCTTTTACCAATCCCAGTGACAAAATACCATTAAGTTTGAACAAATTGCAGAAAGTGAAGTCTTTCAAAACATCTAGTCAGAACAAAGCTTTCAATTTTTTAAAAACTTTACAGTCACAACCCTAATCAACAAAGAAAATGTACCCTCCCTCCCATGAAAACTGGTAAACACTAACTTTCTAGTTGAATTTATGGGTCGTTGGTTGGTTTTTTTCATGCCGACGTAACTTATATCGAATTCAAGCACGTGATATTTCCATTGTATGATAATGATATATGATTTACACATGTTTCTAGGCACATCCCAACATTTTACGAAGTTTTGATTTTTTTAACTTAACTTTTTAAGCATAATAACCGAAAATTTTACATAGATTTCTGTGTATGTGTGTGTGTGTGTGTGTGTGTGTGTGTGTGTGTGTGTGTGTGTGTGTGTGTGTGTGTGTGTGTGTGTGTGTGTGTGTGTGTGTGTGTGTGTGTGTGTGTGTGTGTGTGTGTGTGTGTGTATGTGTGTGTGTGTGTGTTCGTGTGTTTTAGTCCATTTTGGTTCAAATTGTGGTACAAAAAGCATCGATTTTAGTCCATTTTGTAAACTTAGACTAATTTTTTGTTAAACAGTGTTAAAACGGTGGCTATACTTCAAACACTTAAAACGTTATGACTTTGAATATTTGAATATTGAATATGACGTTGAATATTTTTGAAAATAATATTATAACGCCATTGTAATCAGTGTTATAAATCGCATAAAACAGTTTTTTGAATTTTTAAAATCCGTTGAAATTATTAAATTCAATTATACGGCGGTCAAGGGTTCCCGTTTTAGCATTTTCATAGCGACTTGTAAGTTAAAAATGCTAAGATTTTTAATGCTGGTTATGTGAAAGCAGTTTTTTTTAAATAAAGGTTTCTTTCGCTTGCCACAATTCTCGCTTTTTCTAACTCTATAACGCGTCTTTAAGTAAATAGTGATTTAGGTATTATACGTGTTACCGTGATTTTGTTTTATTTCAGTCTCAGTTACTTTCAGTTGTTCCTTCGCTGCAATGCACTCGATAGCTTCTGTATTCCTCACCTGCGCTTTACTTAGCCTTGAAGGAAATGCACAAGTTGACCCGTATGCCGATGTAGGTACGTGTACCAATTACATCGGACGAGCAAACGCTGATTTTCCTATCAATGAGGTAAGTTTCATTAACCTTCTTGTTAACAACTCATTACAACTTCAAGTAATTAAGTGATCACTTAATAAGACCTGTGATTAAGTAACTTTTAACAGTGATTATAAGATAAATACCTACTGTAACGAATACCAATTATACAAAAACTAGTACAAAATAATTACGTAATGTATTTTTTCACTTCAACACAATATAAATAATGTATTGGCGAATTTCCATTGGAAAATGAACAAATGCAACGGCCATCTTGGTGAGACCAAAGCCCGGGACTTTGAAATCAACACTAGATAGGGCATAACGTCTAGATTCTAGATCAATTTTTGAAAAATCGTTTCGTTTTAACATATACACACTAAATTCTGACACCACGGGTTTTCCAAAGCTAAAGAAAGTATAAAAATGAAATTTGGCACACTGCTTCCTCGAAGGTCTAGACGCTCACTAAGAAAAGGTTTTGATGGCGAACTTTATATTTTATATATATATATATATATATATATATATATATATATATATATATCCAGATCCAAAACGCAGAGATATTGAAATTTTATACATAGATATTTCTCAGGCTTTGTAGGTGTACAAAGAAATTGTTTTTCGAAATTCCACACCTAAGAAAAAAATAGGCTGAAAACTAGTTCTCTATTCTATCTTCGTATTTCCAAATCCAAAAGACCTGAAATTTCGTACAAAAGTTTAATATAGACTTTGGAAGTGCACAGAAAAGGGTTTTTCAAATATTACACCCATAAAGGCTATTATCGCCGCCCTAAATGTAAGTGTGAATGTAAAGTGTTAAAGTCGCAAGTGCAGTGTTGTCAGTGTAAGTGTGTGTTACTCAGATACCGCGAGGGACGTCTAAATCATCTGAATAGGTGCAGCTAGTCTGCACCCCCCCTGCCTGGTCTGTACAGTGAGTATATTCAAAATAAGATACATATTTAAACCTTAAGAGTTAGTATACAATTTCTACTATAGTTTGATTAGTAATAAACTGTAATTGCTAAGGTCCCTATCAGGTCTCTGTTGAACGCAAGTGTAACCATTCTGTTAACGACCGAGAAATTAAACGTTATACATTAAAAAACACACACACACACACACACACACACACACACACACACACACACACACAGAGTAATACTTTTAATTTTGATTAGCAACGACTTCTTTTTTCTTTTTTATTATGATGTTTAAGCACCATTTTTCTTTTGTTAGGCCTAAATTCCTCTGCTTGCGACTACTATTATGTCTGTTTCCACAAAACGAGACAGCTGGCAAACAAAGATGCGTTTTTGTGTTCTGTTGCGTTGTAGCCTACTACGGCAAAGCAGTATATCTACATTGTACGGAAGCGTTGCAAGCTTTTTCATGAAGACTTCACCGTTGCTAAACTGCTTTGCCTCATGCGCTATCTGTGCCTGGCAGATGGTAGTATGTTGAGTTTAGTGATGGGAATAACGCAATAAACAGCACTGCGCAATGAGCAGTTAGTGTACAGTAGCATGCTGCCTTGTTAGTAAATTGTTCTCTAAACTGTCATAAAATCACTGCTCAGAGCATTCACTGCTAACAGGAAAACGCTCTTTTTTTAAACATTTTAATCCAGCACATACAGCATCAATGCTGATCAACTCCATCTTCTAACTACAGAAAAAGACTTAGATTCAAACAAGATTAGTGGAAATAAAGTTCAGGAGAACTTAAAGAACCATAATTACCTTATGATTGTAATTAAGGACCCCGAGCATTGAACAAAGTTACAAATTTTGAACAAGGTGTCAATTAAAAATAAAGTTATGTATAGTAATAGCATCAATGTTAAAATTATTATTAATAAATTGTAGAGATATCATCAGTCCTAGAGTGATGATTAGTCCTAGAGACATTAGTCCTAGAGTGTTTACAGTTATGTTTTTTTTTTGTATTCAATTAAATGAATAAAATTTTAGTTATAATCAGAGGCCAGTTTTGTCTATTGTACAAATTATTTTTTTTATAAACATAATTTTATGTTTGATGTTTTATATTTCACAAACTGACTGTATTAATGAAGCAGTTAGAAAAAAGGTAGTGCAAATTTTCAATTTATTTTTCTAATTGGAACCGTATTTTGCGGGACAGGTGACCCATACGTTTTGTTTAGGACCTTGGGGGCTACCTTTCAGGAAAATTTTGATCAAAATCGGTTACAGCCGATTTTAAGCTAATCCGTTTAGGAAATTTTTTCTTAAACAAAAAACTGGTTTCAGAAAATAGATGTCAGGGTTTTTAAAAATTTTATTTACTGTCGAAAATTAAGCTTTTCTGAGTTCACTAGGCTGATTCGAGTTCATGCATGACCATAATTTAGCAAAATCTGACTAACCAATTTTAAGAAATTAGTCCGATTTTTTAAAATTATTTCCTTAGCTTGTTGTGGAGGGAATAAAATGTTATCAAAATCGTAAAAACCGATGTTATAGAAAAAAAGGGTATCGAAAAAATTATTTCTAAATTGAAAAATGCCCCGAGATGTGAGCAAGTTTCAATCTATATTCAAAACTCGGTTATTGTAATGGATATGCACACATAGAAACGCACAGTCTAACGTTAAAGAAGAAAATAATATTTCAACTCTTTGGACCTAAAAACGGATAGATTCATCAAAACTTCTACGTTGTGTTTTCCACTATCCTCACTTCTTTTTTTTAAAAAATATTTGTTAAAATGTTCAGAAGGAAACAAAAATAATACAATCAATAAATGAAGATCGATATGAATTTACACTCACCTGAACAGCAAGGTGAAGCAGGTGTACTGATTATTCTTTTACATTAAACCTTCCCTTTTGACAGGCATTGAAGCTTATCAGTTACAATTATTTAAATACTATCTGACTCGTAGCTTATCATTACAACTAAGTACACTTTGTCGCAAAATGTTTATCAAAACTTACAAAACTTTTTAATTATTGAGTGTGACGTCATTTTTGCTTTATTGTGTAGAGTCAGATTGGTTGCCTATCTTCCTATTCCTGATTATTACTTAACATTTTCATGGTAATTTGGTCTACATACCGTGGGGTCTTGTGTGTATAGGAAGGGAAATATTTTGTACGAAATAATGCATTTTGAGCGAAATATGTGTTGTGTTTTTTTGTTACAAAAGTAAACACAGAAAATGTCACTATTTCGGACAGATATAAAATATAAGCCAACCCAAACTTTGTTGTATTTCAGTTTTTTCTTTTTTTTAATGTTGTTACATACACTACAACTAGCTTTATTGGCTAAGCAGACGTTTATTGTCTAATCACAGCAACAGTCTAAAGCCGGGCGTCACCAAATGCGGAACAGAGCTTTGCTACATTTAAAAACCGTAACCTAGTAACGAGAAATAAAGTTTGGAGGCGTGGTCAACGTGGGGGCAAAACGGTGTCAGAGTCAAAGCTGCGCGGAGCGCACTCCTCTCAGCTCCGCAACGTTTTCAGGGGCCATACATTAAAAACAATAGGTTATGTTTTGAATGCGTATTCTGCTAAGCGTATCCGCATTTGATGGCCGCCCCGTCTAAACCAACTTAATAGGCTTCAGTCTCATTAGCTCTGATTTGTCACACAGCTGAAGTACGTAAATATTTTGGGACAAATTAATAATAAACTTGTTGTTTGTGCAAAAACTAAATCAGTAAGTTGTTTCTTTTTAAATTGTGTGTTTCTAATGACATTGACGAAACCATGGATCGTTCTCATACGCTTCATCTAATTTCGTTCATATATTAGGATTGTAAACTGAAATGTTGACACATCTGTAATACTTGTTATTTAAATTTTTGTTTAATTTATTTTTACTATTATATTTTGTTGTTGTTGGTTTTTTCTTATTTAATTTTTATTTGTGTTAATTTTAAAATTTTTTTAATTTTAAAATTTTTGTTAATTTTTTTATACTTTAATTTTGCGTGACGGCGATGATAACCTTAACCGTTTTTTGCCGCAAAAAAAAAACGCATCTGTAATAGCACAAACATTTGTATTTATATATTACGTTTGGCCTATCGAGGTGAAAACTAAACTATGAATACATTTGACAGCTGATCGACAGCAGGCCTATACCAACATAAGTTCGTAAGTTAAACACAGAACCAAAATATTCAAATACATTTATTATTCCTAAACTTAAACAAGTTAACCAGACAAAAAGTAAAAATAATAATGTATTATACATTATCCAAAAAAGTTAATTAGTAAAAGACGATTACTCTCAGTTTGTTGTTTTTACTGCCAAACTGTTCACCATCCTTAAAGCTCTGAACTCCACCTTTGAATCCGATTTTGTGTATTATCTAGAATGTTTCGATTCTAAAAGTGCACTGCAGACTATACAGGAAATGAGAGGGCTATATAAGATAAATCATCTGGTTCAAGATATCTAGTGCTCCATCCATAGGCTTAAACTACGAGTTGTCAAAATAACATTTTGCTGGGTTTATTGAAGAATTATATAAATACGAGTATTTTAATCAAAACAACTAACGCTAACAATGATCTTAGGAGTGAATTTGAACTAGTTAAAAAAATGAAATAAGTAATTTAAGTATTAGTGCTGTTGAGACTTTAGCGAAACTGGAATAACATACCCGTGTAATTAACTTCGGAATAATGTAGCAAATCTACGTGAATATGCTGAATGAAGCCGAAGAGAAAACAATTTAGTTTTTTCTGCATTAGCGAGGGGGAGAATGAGTTTTTCAACGTTAAGAGAAAAAGTGTTGACATTTGTGGTAAAGTAATGAAAGTGAGGTTAGCGAACAGTGTTGCTAATTTTGTAACAAGTTTGGGTCGCTTTTGTTTCAAATATTTAAAAAATTGAATTTCTTTGAACGGAGTGAAATTGAAGGAAAATAGAGTATTTGTGGCTCAGGACTGTGGTCAGGATAGTAGAATCACGAAGTGTGATCAGGATTTTCAATCTACTGGTTTTCTAAGAAGATTTTACATAATATATAATTTGCAGTGATTGGCACTATGATTTGCAGTGCATGCTAACAAAGAAAGTCACGGTTTTTCAGTCAGGTTAGTGATTCATTGTTGACCTCATTGTTGGGGTAAAAGTACCAAAAGTCCAATTCGGAGCAACTTTTTTCTACAATGGAGTATTGAACTATTATCTAAATAATCGGCAAAAAATTGGGTAATAGGAACTACGAGTATATTACACGGTAATAACAGCGGGCGTAAGTTTATCAGTTGAAACACATAAGTATATATATATATAAAATCGAAACGACCGTTTAAAAAATGTTCCGTAAGCGTTGTAATATAAACGAACTAAAAGAACAGCCATTATTTTAAAAAGTATGCTTGATATTAGCGGCTAAAGTTCTAATAATTATACTATCTGCCGCTACGAACGCTTCAAAGATAGGGGATGGAGATGTTTTAGAAATTATCTCTACTCTATCTATTTAACTAAATTTGAACAGTTTATTGCAAGATGTCACCAACAGCGTTCCTCACGGTACTCTCTCATAAGGGTATCTCTCATTCTAGCAACGTTTATATATGATGGTATGTCACAATCAGCGCTTATTTTTGAATTGCTTTTGCTAAAAAGTGCGAATTAATAAAGTTATGAATTTTACTGTTTTTAGTAATAAGTGCAGATACATTCGTATCGAAACGTTCGAGTGACGTCATTAAATGACTAGTTTTGGGGGATTTGCTGCTATCGAGTACCGTTCCGTAGTGTTTCCACTTACCAGACGCAATCACACTTGGACGGACAGTTGCTGATTGAAGAGGGGTAATTACGTTACATTTTCATTACGGAAGTAAAACGGAAATTCCCAAGTCACTCCGGAAATTGTTAAGTAAAGCAGTTTGACAAATATTGAAAGGTAAAATCAATTTTGTTTGGAGGGGAAATGAAAGAGACGGTCGCCCCATCGTACCTGTGTCACTCCCCCTCCCATAGTCACATGTTCTGAAACTTGAACCAAACAAATTGTGAAACTACAAGGAAACGTTACACGACGTTTTAAGTTTTAAGGTCTCTCGAATACAAAATGTAGCTTTTATAGCTAATCACTGAAATTATATATGTAAGTTTCGTTTAACCAAATTCGCAATTTTTTGAAGCCTTCTTTAGGAAAATGAGCTTTTGGAACTGCCATCATGGTCCACAACCGGGACCTTGAAAGGATTATATCCTGACCTGAAGATCACTTTCTAAGAGATCGTTAAAATTTTGTTCTGTGTTCGTGCGTGCGTGTGTGTTTGTGCGCGCGCACCTGGTACACAAATCGATCACATTAATAGCTTGGACAAGTTCGTTAACCAACAAAATTCGTTCAGTAATTTCAAATTGGCAGCCATTCAAATTTTAAAAAAAGTCATAATTTTTTTGACTTAAGTTTTTTTGGAAAATCTGATTTCACCATCGTGAGCTGCGTTAAAAACTGCATAAATTGGCATTTTGAATTTTAAAAATCCGGTGAAAAGACATGTAATTTGACGGCGGGTTCATTTTCGTATATGCAGATTTTAATGCTGATTATGATGGTGAAATTAGAATTTAATAAAGGTAGATATAAATGGCTTTAATTTTCTTTTTAAAATTCGCTTCTATCACTCCAACGAGTCAGCTGCATAATCTACGATTATATTTAATGTAGATTGTACGAACTAACAATACTTTTTGAAAAAGATTATTTTCTAAATCTGTTTGTGTTATTTTCATTCAAATAAGTAAAACCTACCCAACAATGAACAGCTGGGATTGAAAAAAATCCTTCTCTCAAAATATTGGAAGCATTTAAACTGTGTAAACTTTTGTCTATGGCAATATTTTTTTCGTTTCAACTGCCAATAGTAATTCTAACTGTAATTCTTTGCAATAAAATATCCATAATTTTAGGCAATAAAAAAAGTTGTAATTGTGTTTATTAAATGCACAGTTTGACACTTGGAGTATATTTTAGCAAGCAATTAAAATGCCAAACAAAATGTTTGCTCTCGTAAATTAAGTTTATCGCCGCAGCGGCAAAGTTTGGAACTAACGTATACTGCCAATTAACAAAGTTTGTTTAAAATTGAGATTAATTGGTTTATAGCTTGCTGAGTGAATTTAAGATTGAAAGCCCAGATTTTCTCTTTGGAACAGGCGCGCTGCGTGTTGCACAAAAGCTAGTCAAAGCATGTTTTCTTTATTCTTTTAACGAAACGTATTAAGTACTATTTAAATATCGTTTTAAAAAAAAATCGTATTTGCGGTTTTCTACTGTCTTACTGAACGAAGTGCATTGTATATTTTTCATATACTCAAAATAAATGGGTTTTCCCTTTTAATTGTCACGCTCTCAAATAACTGATTTTAAAAACATTTAACGAGCAATTTTTTTAAGGGAAGCTTTAACTTTAGATTTGGCGATAGGAGCGAATAGAAAAAATTTTGCCGAACGGAAGAATTTATCGGAAATATGGAACGAACTAGCTAACGAATTTCGTGTCTATTTCTCTCTCTTCCCTTTTCTTTCTCCTTTTTGATAACATTTACACGCATTGCTTTGGTTTCGGTATTTTTCTTTAGTCGAAGAACACTTATACGTTGTAACCGTTTACAATAATTGTTGTTAATATTGCTAGTTTTTAAAAACATAACCTGAAACTTATTATAGCCTATCAGCTGTTCAATGAAATCAGCTGATCGTTACGAATGAATATAAAACAACTGATCTTTTACTATAACTACAGTAAATAATATTCAAGCTAGGTTCACATATTTATTTATTTAAACAAAACAAGATATTTGTAAACATTACGAATTTTACGAAATTTGTGTTTTAAACTTCGCAATTACACTGAAAATACGAACCCTGACCACCGTCAAAGTAAGTATCTTTATTTTAACGGATTTTAAAAATTCAAAAGGTAATTTATGTACTTTTTAAAGCTAATTAGGATGGTGAAATCATATATTTGTTTTTAAATAGTTGAAGAGAAACAAATTATGATTTTTATAAAGATTTGAAGGGGGATCTTCTATATTGAAAATGTTAAACGGATTTTGCTGGTTAACGAACTTGTCCAAATTATTACCAAAATAGATTTTGTGCCAAGTTTGGATTAAATCTGATTAAAATTGCGAACGTATAGAAGTGATGGCATACACGTGCGAGCACACACACACACACACACACACACACATATATATATATATATATATATATATATATATATGTAATTTCTGTAATACGTTCATATTCAATTGTATTTCAAAATTACTGTCTGTACATACCTTCCTAAGTAAAATCGTTGCCAAACCGTGTAGACTTGTCAGAACCAACTTCTATTGAAATAGACGTTATAGTTATATTCAAATACTTGTATGACCTGCTAATAAAGCAGTGTCATTCATTATATTTAGCCCTATAGGGGGAGTGTAGACTAGCTGCACCTATTAAGAGGATTTTAGACGTCCCTTGCGGTACTCGAGTCTAACACACACTTACACTTATAATACTACACTTACGACTTGAAAATTTTACACTCACGCTTACATTTAGGGAGGCGATAGTAGCCTCAAAGTGCTTTTCGCCTTAAAATAAAAAAATTAAATAAAATCATTATATTTAGGTTACTTAATACAGTAGACCTTACTTTATTCTACTTTCGTATTTAAAAATATAACTCATAAATTTAATGAATGAATTCGAACATTGTATTTAAATGAAATACTTACAAATGAAACCTACTATAACCGGATTTTACATTATATACCTAAATTAGGTTACAATATTTACTATTTACTAAAACCACAGTCTTTTATTTAATTACATTTACATATTAGAACTGGCCTAGATTGTCTTATCGATTCTACTTTGAAAACTTATTCAGTCAATAATTATTTAAGTCTTGGATACAGTGATAATTTAAATTTTAATATTGTTACTCTTTTAGCAATCAGCTGTTTTGGCACACACACACACACACACACACACACACACACACACACACACACACACACAAGTCTTGGTATAGTGATAATTTAAATTTTAATATTGTTACTCTTTTAGCAATCAGCTGTTTTGGTAGACACACACACACACACACACACACACACACACACAAACACACTACTTCAAGTCTTGGTACAGTGATAATTTAAATTTCAACATTGTTATTTTTTTAGCATTCAGCTGTTTTGGTACACGTATACACACGTGCGCGCGCGCACACACACACACACACACACACACATTTAAACTCTATTATTTAGAGTGGAAAACTGATAGATCAATCTCAAGAAATGACTCTTACTCTTGTATGGGTCAGCGGAGACACGGAAGAAGAGGGGAGAACACATCCAGACAAAGATTATCTCACGCGGGACTGAAGCCGTTTCAATATTTTACGGCCACTTCAATTTACCAGAGCATAGAGACATAAATAAACCAAGATGTTCTCAGGTTATGGCCAATAAGTACAGTTTATTACCTACTCGCGGCCGCTTTGACGACTTGCGGAAAGACAGATACTGAATTGTAAACGCCATTTTGAAATTGTTTATTGGCTTGTATTTATAAAAACAAGTAATCGCTGAAAATAGCTGCCTCGCTGGTGTGATGGAAGCGAATTTAAAAAAACCCTATTGAATACCATATTAAATGAACAACTATACAATTTTTGTTTTTATTATTATTTTTTTTTTAATTTAATGTGCACACTTGAGCTAATGCAGACGATGGGATGATTTATAGCGTATGAAAATGCCAAGCCCTGGCCGGGAATCGAACCCGGGTCCTCGGGGTGAAAGCCCAGTACGCTATCAACTAGGCCACCAAGGCGGCTATATAAAATGTTATAGTTAACCTAATATAAAGTTATAGGTAAACGTTAACCTATCGGTCTTCTGTCTTTAGCTTAAGTATGTCATGTATTAAATATTTAATTTCTTTAAACAATCCTGAAATAATATCGTAACCTATATCTTCTTTTTTTCACTTTCATCAAAATAAACGAACAAAATTCTATACTTCTAAATATTAATCTTTAAACGGGTTAGCCATTAAGTATCACTACAATATATAGCTGACAAAGTATGTTATCTGATCCAGGGCATAACAGAGTTGAGGGTAATGATAAGACAAACTGACTGGCTGGACTGGTATCTGCATCTGAGCCAGCTGTAAGGATCTCTTTGTCGTTGGCCAGGTCTGCTATCAATAGTTGGATTAGTAAGCAACACTAGGCAAGATGGTATAACCTTCATGGGCATTCCCATAGTAAAACGCCTCTTAAACATGGATCCATATGGAGGGCTTAAAGGGGTAGCAGACGTCTTAGACAGAGAACAGCTCAGGAAAATCATGGAGCTTATTTTTGGGCACTGTGGTCTGAAGGTGCACTGAACAGGATAGGTTTGTACCATGGTGAAACCGTGAGTAGGTTGTGCAGGAAAGAAGAGGAGACTGCAGAACACATAATCCTTGATTGTAAAGCTCTTGCTGGTTAGGAGGCTAGGGTTTTTTGGTTGCCAGAACTCTAGGGATCTTCAACAGAATGAGCTAATCAGTGGATTGTTGGAACTTACTAGGGACATCAATCTGCTAAACTAGTACTAGAGGTTTAGTTGCACAATAGGTCTGTTGACTGCATTGGCTGGGGTTGTATTATCCCTTCCTCTAATTCGAATCTAATCTAAGTCTAGATGCCTAAAATGAAGTAAAAACAATTATTTTATTAACTATTGTTTTTCTCGGCGTTTTCAATTTTTTTAAAACAATCAGAGTACAAGAGCATTGTCATAGTCAACCTTACCATCGACAAATGCTTCTGTACCAAATAACTAATGTTCAGGTTTATCCTGAGGTATGCCGGCACATTCTGTTTTTGGTACTTCGGAAATTTTGTCCGTCACACCATCGGTCTTTGCAAATTTTTTCGCTTTCGCATACGCTGCAGCTTGCTTCGCTTTGCCTTTCATGCTGCTTGCTTTTAGAACGATTGAGTAGGCGTCTTTCGTACCGGCTTCAAAAAATATCATTACATGTTGATTAGGTCTTCATAAGAAATAATTATACCGAATAGCTTATATTTGTGTGATGTAGTAATATTATAACACTTTTGAAATAGATAAAAGGTTTTTGTTTGGTGATGATTTCCAGCACATCAAAATGTATGTGGTTTCTTTTATGTATGTACCAAGGGGGCCCGTGTGAAATGTCGCACTAAACACGGCTTTTGGAATAAGAGTAATCGTTGGATGAGGGCGGTAGTTGAAAGGAAAGGATTAAAATATAAATCGAAAAACGATGGTTTGAAATAATAATCACAAATTTATGAGTCATTGTAGCATATACATTTCAATACAGATAATTGTTTTTTTTTATAGCATTTTTACAGTTCATTACAATAACTCGTTGTAAACGATTTGATATAAGAATGTAATCTTCTTGTACTTCATTTTCCTTAATGGATACAAACATTTTATTGATTTAGTCACCCTTGAAAAGGCTACACACAATCCTGCTCTTTGAAGTGTTTGTCCCTGCGATTTGTTTTTAGTGACGGCAAACGCGATTTTAATAGGTTACTGTCGTCTAGTCAATTGAAAAAGCATGTTTAATAACCACTAACTGTATTTTGACAATAAGATATATATTATTGTTAACTAGTTTTAGGCATATATTTATAACTGTTATTATATTTTATTTTATTTATTTTTACTGTTATAGTTCTTTTTATTTTTCTTTATTAAACTACTTTTGTTCTTTTTTTACATTTCCATTTCGATTGATGGCGATAATAACCTTACCTGTTTTTCGCCGAGCAAAAAAGTTGAATAGATATGTAACAGTGAAATATAACAATATAGGCCTAACTGATGTGTATAGTTTGCGAAATGTAAAATGAACAATAAATCACTGAGTAAAAATGTTATTAGTTACAACAGAGCTGACAATGTTGTAATCTTACAACGTATCCTGTATTTACTAGAAAATCAAGAAGCTATTTTACTATATACAAATTTAACTGAACTTTTATCATTAATAATAAAAGAACACCGGATATAGCGTTGCAAACTCCAATACTGGCGTAGTACACTCATCTCCCGCTAGACTGCTCACACAGTCTGTTTTACTGCTATATTTATGTGTTTCAATTTCCCGTAAGGATTTGGCAAAGCCGCGTGGATATTATTCTGTAAAATAGTGGTTTTAAATAAAAGACCCAGTTTATTGTTACTGTCAGAATACGGTCTTGCAACAGTTTATTGTTACCGTTAGAACATTGTCTTACATTGCCTTGCAACCGTTTATTGTTACCGTCAGAACATTGTCTTACATTGCCTTGCAACATTTTATTGTTACTGTCAGAACACTGTCTTACATTGCTTTGCAACAGTTTATTGTTACTGTGAAAACTTTGTCTTACATTGCCTTGCAACATTTTATTGTTACCGTCAGAACACTGTCTTACATTGCTTTGCAACAGTTTATTGTTACTGTGAAAACATTGTCTTACTTTGCCTTGCAACCATTATTTTACTGATGGTTCAAAACTGGAGAACAACGTCAGTTGTGCATTTTACAGAACAGGCCAAACCAAGAAATATGGATTACCCTCAGTTTGTAGTGTCTTTACTGCCGAATTATTCGCCATCCTTAAAGCTCTGAACTCCACCGTTGAATCCGATTTTGTGCATTATCTAGTGTGTTCCGATTCTAAAAGTGCACTGCAGGCTATACAAGACCTGTATTCAATAAACTATCTGGTTCAAGATATCTTGTGCTCCATCTATAGACTTGAACTACTAGGTGTAGAAACAACATTTTGCTGGGTACCTGGTCACAGTAGGATAATTGGGAACACTAGAGCGGATATTGCGGCAAAGGAAGCTACTCTGCTGCCGCCAAGCACGCAACGTGTTATTTGTTCAGATTTTATTTGCGAGGCGAAACATCTTCTACATTCGCTTTGGGAAAATGAATGGGTGACCTTGGGCAATAACAAATTGAGGGTAATTAAGAATACTGTTCGTCCTTGGGGGTCATCAATACGTGTTAGTCGTAGGGAAGAGGTTGGTCGTTACCCGTATTCGCATTGGACATTCAATGCTGAAGCATGGATTTCTCATGGCGCGTGGGGACCCACCTACATGTCAGTTTTGTGGTGATATCATCACAATCAAACATTTACTTCTGGATTATGATGGTTTCAAAAGCATGCGTCAAATGTGTGGATTGGATTCCTATATGGAAGCAATTTTAAAAGATGATTCAACGGTCATTGACCGAGTTCTAAATTTTTTACGTCGTATAAATGTTTTTGAATTACTCTAGCTATGGTATTGTTGAACAGCATAACAGTGTAAATATGTATATATATAATAATTTTTTATTATTATTTTTTTATTGTTATCTAGTTTTAGTTTGTATAGTGTTATAGCGTTAGTAATAGTTTAGTATAGTATTAATAATGTTTAGTTTTAGTTTCCCTCATCCACTAATGTAGGACATTTTGCTGGACGGCGATGATAGCCTTCATGTGCTTTTCGCCAAAAGCTGTATTCAAAAAATTGCCTTGCAACAGGTTATTGTAACTGTCAGAACATTGTGTTACACAGTCTTGCAACAGTTTATTGTTGTTTTCAGAACACGCTCGTACCAGCTCTTGTCAGTTACAGTTGCTTGGTGTAGAGGGAGATGAGCGAGCTGTTCTGGGAGGAGGTTTTTTTGTTTGCAGTCTCACTCTAGCGTTATTTAGTTTCACTTACATAAAGTGTACTAAACTGTTGTGCGGACGATACAAGTATTATTTTTTCAAAAACTTAATTTGTTGCGTGGAATTTTATGAAAACCTAAGGAAAATGTTTTTAAATTATGCTGACATTAAAAAAAAGTCAAATTATAAAAAAGAAAAGTGCTTCATTGTCGGAAAATCCATCAAAGCTGGATCGCCCACTGGTGACTCATTATGGGTTAGCCGCTTAGAAAACGGCCTGCTAAGAACACATGTTGGACAGAGAGAAAAAATGTGCGAGTGAGAAGTAGAGTCCTAACTATCTCACCTCAGCTCCCTTCTTTTGCTTCACTATTGCTGAGTAATAACAGTTCAGAGCTGGAGAACAGTTCTCCTAAATGCACGAGAATTTTTCACACAAGCCACTTACTAAGTGGCTGGACTTAACGGACCAGTGTGACTACCACTGCTGTATAGCTTTTGTGCTTAGTCAGTGATAACCACAATAGATGCGTTATTTTCGTCTTCGCAAAAAAATTAATTTAGATACTTACGTAGACAAAGTAGATTAGCAAACGCTGTGTTTCTTTCAGTACAGTTTTCTTTTTCTCCGTGATTGCCCTGTGAGTTCTTATAGCGTGAAGGTCGACTAAAACTAGGGTTGGAGAATGGCAGACTGACTCAAGCTTTCTACTGCATTGATTCGTTTTTTGACACTGTATACGAGGTGTGACAATCCAAATAACCGGACTGTTGCTGCTACCGCCAAACAGCAGGCGCGCAGCGCAAGGTTTGACGTGTCTGTTGATGTATCCCCCGTTATACTCGTACTGAGCTCGATGGGCACGGTTTTTCGTCGCTCATTTTTTTTTTATATTTGTTTTTCTTCACGATTTATTTGTTAATCCTTCTTTATTAAGTTTATATATTTTAATAATGTTATATAGTTTTAGTGTTTAGATTTAGTTTCCTCTCAGTGTAGGATATTTTGCTAGACGGTGATGATATTTCGCTAAAAGCCGTAATTAAAAAAAAATCGTCGTTCAGTCTCACTATCGTAACCACTCGTTCAAGTCCTTGTGCCAAGCGTCTCGTCAAAAAAAAGTGTGCCAAAGCGCTTGCCCATTCCGCCTTGTCTGTGAAGCCTTCTTTGCGAAATACGGCATCACCGTGTTGGACCACCCATCTCACTCGCACGATCTGTTTCTCTATGTCTTGTTTTATATCCTAATGTGTCAAATCGACGCTTAAGGGAACAGGATTACACAATGTGGAAGCAGTGAAAGCAAAAGCGACGGAGGTCTCAACAAGCTGAGAGAAGCGGACTTGCAGCACTGCTTTGAACAACTGGAAATTCGTTCGGAGCGTTGCAGGGATCGGCAAGGAGTTTACATTGAAAGGGATAAACTTTGTAACGTAATTGGTGATCAATAAAATGTTTTGTACTACCAGTCCGGTTATTTCATTGCCACACCTCGTATGTCGCTTCACTACTTGCTGGATTCAGGTTAGGTTGGAAAATTTGATGTACCCAAACGATGACTGGTTTTTCCACGTTTCCATTTTTTGGTACCTAACCTATAAATTTCCATTTAGAATCTTTAACAGGCGATTTGTAACAGGTATCTTCAAACTTTACAAGTATATTTATAATAAATAGTTAAACATCTTTTAAGGCAAGTTCGAGTTAGCAGACATGTTAAATGTTTTTCACACAGATAAAACAAATTTGGTTTACGAATTCGATGAGTAACGTGTAGTGAAAAAATAAAAGTACAATTTAGAATTTTATTTGTCTACAACCAGCCAAAACAGCAGCTGAGCCCGTACAATTAATTAACAGAGATAAACCTAACGTAGCTTAACTAGGCTTTGCCCGGTTAAATGCTCGCTTTGCGATGGGCAAAGGGATTTGTAGTTGCGGATTGTGAATTTAGATAGCGCTAGTGCACCGCTAATCGCAGATTAGCAAAGATTCGCTTTCAAAATCTATGTTTATACAATCTGTGAGTTTTAACTTTTCATTACAATTAACATTGTTTACTTTTCTACTATAATTTTATTTCATTACTTTAATCTGAAGGTAGAATAAGTATTTTAGATACGTCGTATATAATAATGACTACAATACCCTAATGTTCACATAATTTCCTTTTAAAACAGAAATATAAAATAGATTATATTTTATAATACTTATGTCCTGATAGAGAGCAGTAATTTGTCCTTAAAGACCTCTTGACTTCTTACCCGCTACCAGTGTAAGTAGCAGAGAGCCATGTTTACGTCTCCGTGATCTCTTATCGGCGTCCTTCCTCTTCTACCTCCTCCAGAACCGTCCTTGCTGACCATTGGCGACCTTCTTGTAGTATCGTTAACTCTGGAGTTTGTAGAACATAAATATATACGTGGGGTACAGTATTTTAACTTAATGTATAGATATAGATATATACAGCCTACACACACACAAACAAGAATAATTGAAAACACACATGATTATTATAAACATTTCACATTTTCATTTTTTAAAGTACATCTTGCATTGCATTAGCCTAAGTGTGCACAATAGTCGGACGTTAAAAAAAAAAAAAAAAAAAAATGCATTGGTTCCATCAAACAAACTTGCCGGCGGAGGCAGCTGAAGTGAGCAGCTGATGGGATTAGCGATCCCACCATACCTTTAGCTCATTATACTCTCATTCATTTACTCGATATACACACAACATACAACACACACACACACACACACACACACACACACACACACACACACCCGCACACCCGCAGGGGAGTACAGACTAGCTGCACCTATTGAGAGGACCTAGATGAACCTCGCGGCACCCGAGATCTAACACACACTTACAGTTACAGCACTACACTTTCAATTTAAACACTTTACACTCACACGTACATTTAGGGATTTCCTGTTCTTGTTCCGTTATGTCTGCGAGTGGCAATACTGCTTGGTTTCCTTTGGCGGGGCCAAGTATATAGAACCTGATGTGTGCCTAGCACTGCCGAGGACCTCTGATGGAACAAATTCTGAGACCGAGCAGCCTATACGCGCCTGGCAAGCACATGAATGTTGAGTTATGGGTGTCGGAGCCCATAGCTGAGTCTATCGAAACAAATGGTTGCAATGCATTCTATGAGTACACAGATGGCGGCTGCCAGTGGTACTTGGGTTTGGGGAACCGTAACTTTGTACCGGAACCCATTCCTAAGATTCTGGAGTACTGAAGACATGTATTTCGGCTCCAGGATATTGGAGATCCTCCCCATTTATTGGGGATTCTCCATTTAGTTCGAGTCTCCAGGACTATTGGCGACGTTTGGGTGCACCCTGTACAATTTGTTCGAAATATCAACATTCGTGGAATCGCTGGGCAACAAAACTAAGGAACATTTCAAAAAACAAAACGCCAAAAATGTGTTGAAGAGGCCTCGTTAGACTACATCGAACAGGTCTGAGAGTAGTAGTGGGAGTATGGACATCGAAGAAAAGGAGATGGGTGCTGCAGTTGTTCAGCTATCTTCTCCTAGATTTATAGTATTTAGAAATTCTGAAGAAGGTTCCGTCCTATCGAAGGTGTCTCCCTTCCTCATAAACAAGGCTATCGTCGGAAGTAGATCCTGTAGCTTCTATTAGAAAGTTACAAAATGGTATGGCTGTTAGTTCAGACTAGTAGCGACAAGCAGAGCTTGTCGCTCTTAAAGATGTCCTACTTTTTTGATAGAATCTAAGTTTCTGTGGAGACCCACAGAACCGTGAATTTTGCTAAAGGAGTGGTAACTTGCAGAGATCTCCTCCACTTAGACCTTGAGGAGATAAAGTCCGACATGGCATCAGAGACAGTTACAGATGTTTATCACATTCTGCGAAATGACAATAGCAAAAGTGTTCCAACTGCTTCCCTCATTCTAACTTTTGGTAAATCTTCAATCCCGGAATATATATTTGCCGGGTATCAAAGGCTTTCTGTTCCAGCTTACGTTCCAAACCCGAGAAGATGCTTTAAGTATCAAGGGTGTGGTCACGTGAGTTCTACATGCAAAAAGCCCGAAATATGCGGTAATTGTGGTTCGAATTGCCATGGTAGTGACAATTGCACGGATAACACAAAGTGTTCCAATTGTGGTGGCGATCATCCGGCTCGTTCCTTCAGCTGTGCCAAGTATAAGGACGAGAAAGCAGTTTTGACTATCATGGTAAGGGATAAAGTTTTATTTTCAGAAGCTAAAAAAATATTTAAAAGTTCCAGAATAATTGAAAGTAAGTCTTTTGCCTCGGTCGCCTCTAGTAGCAAGACCTCGTGTAGAAATTGCGATGAACTGACTAAAACTGTTAAAGCACTGCCTGAGCAAGTAGCTCAACTGTTATCCGTAATTTCAGCTGTTAACTCTCCTGTTCCCTGTACATCTGATCAATCTATCTCTGCAAAAGAAAATATGTCGAATACCTCTAAAAATCAAGCTCCAAAGTCACTTGTGACTAAATCTTCGAAACTTACTCTTCCTGAAGCAGTTCCATCTGCTTCAAAAATGATGGTCCGAACTAAGTCACAAGTGGTAAAACTGACAGTAGAGTCCATTTCTCCTGGACTAGCTTATTTTCTGAAAAAATCTAATACATACCCACCAGTAGTTGGGTCTAAGCATGCGGATAAAAAATTGGTTGAAATACGTCTAAACAAGATAAAAGAACTAAAACTGAAGCCGTATCAAAAGCGACTTTTGCCAAAACAAATGAATCTACAGTCCGACATGAATCATAGTAGTGATTCGATGTCGATAGACTCTGATAAATCTAAATTGCTACATGACGGAAACGAACAGAATCCGCTGATATATTAATTTATTATATTTCAATGTCTACATTTTCCATTAACAACAATGTGATACAGTGGAATATTAATGGGGTAAGAAGCCATATCGAAGATCTCAAAGTTCTTGTGCGCAATTCATCTCCTCTAATAATATGTCTACAAGAGACGCATTTACATGAATCCACACTTTCAATTTTAGGGGTTATTCTATTTTCAGAGCAGATTTCGTCACTGAGGAAAGAGCCAGATGTGGCGTAGCCATATTGGTTCACAACTCTGTCCAGTCGGTATCTGTCAATATAATAACTCCTTTACAAACTGTTCAGACTACTGTTCTGTTCAAGCTTACCGCCTACTTACCCCGCCACTACTTACTTAAGGCCCGTTAAGCGATGTTATGTTGCCTGTACTTACCGCCGAGTTACAATTTCTTAAACTATGAAATGTATGACTTAATATCCCAGTTGCCACCACCGATTTACTGGTGGGCGAATTCAATGCCCACCATACCTCATGGGGCTCATAATCTTTTAATTTTAGGGGAATACTTTCTGAGGGATTACGATCCAATTTGAATTTGTGCCTCCTTAATAACGGTTCTCCCACCCATTTATCTTCGTCTACTGGCTGATGTACACTTGTAGACTTGTCGTTTTATAGGCCAACTTTGGCAACTAAGCTTGAATCTTCGGTATTATCTGATCTATACGGCAGCGATCACACCCCCATTAATATTTCACTTTGTAACTCTCTTCGCCCGAAATTTTATTTATTTTAGTTATTCTTTTATAATTTTATTTTGAGTATCGGCGATGATAACCACATCGGTTTTCGCTGGAAAAAATATTCAACGTCTACCGCGTTGGATACTTAAAAAAGCGAATTGGGAGGAATTTTCCAAAAGATTTGTATCACAAGGTATTGGATATAATAACAGTATAAATACGACAGTAAATAACTTTACCAAAAAAATTTTAAATATAGCAGAGAATACTGTTACTCAAACCTCTGCACACACCACGTCTATCTGTCCCTTGGAGGAATGAGGAGTGCAAGAAGGCAATACGCCTACGTAGAAAAGCTCTTAGGAGATTCAACAGGAGACCGACGAGTAAAAATCTTGAACGGTATAAAATTCTACGAGTCAAAGTACGTAGAATTTTCAGGCAGAGTAGGAAAGATTCTTGGACCCAATATATCTGAACAATATTTAGGACAACGCCTGATTCTATTGTTTGGAAAAAACTTCTTTCTGTTTCTGGGCCTAGACCATGTAATTTATTGATGGGACTTAAACAGACAAACGGAGTAATATTATCTGATTGTTCCGATATTGTAAATTTTTTGGGTCATCTCTTGCTGCAAGGTTTTCTTCTTCTACCGCCTACAGCAGTGCCTTTTGTTAGTACAAAAAAAGAATTCTTTTTTCTTCTTCTTCTTGAAAAAAGAAAGAACAGTGTTCACCGTCGGCCCATCTGCAGAATCTCCTTTGAACAGTTTGTTTACTTTGCATGATCTAGGATCTGCATTATCATCTACCACAGATTCAGATCCCGGTCCTGACAACCTTGTTTACTCCATGATTAAAAATCTTCCACGGTCAGGTAGGCTTTTTCTCCATGAGATATACAATCGTATATTCGAGGAGCATACGTTTCCTGGCGCTTGGTTGGAAGCAGTAGTAATTCCTATTCTTAAACCAGGCAAAGATAAAACTGATCCAACTAGTTATCGTCCGATTTCTCTTACCAACGTCCTTTGCAAGCTTGTGGAGAAAATGGTAAATCGTCGCCTGGTCTTGTACGTAGAAATAAACAACTTTCTTTCCAAAGAACAGTGTGGCTTCAGGCAAGGACGTTCTAAGGATCAGTTGGTAATGTTATATTTTGCAATACAAAATGCCTTCTCTTGCGTCAGACGCTAGTTGCTGTTTATTTCATGGCATACGATATGGCTTGGAGACAAGGAATACTAAACACTTTGAAATAATGGGGTATACAAGGGAACATACTGGCTTTTATAAGAAATTTCCTTACTGACAGATATTTCAGGGTGCACTATCAGATCGCTTCCACTTAGAGAATGATGTTCCACAGGGGAGTGAACTTAGTGTTACTCTGTTTGCTGTTGCAATCAATAGCATAACTTCTAATGTACAGTCCCCTGTCCGATGTTCGCTACTTGTTGGTGATTTTGTTTTCTATGTAAGCACCAAATATGTGGCAACAGCTGAAAAAATTTTTCAGCTGGTAATAAATAGATTGCAGTCGTGGACCAGATCTACTGGCTTTAAATTTTCTTCTAGTAAAACTCAGTGTATTTCGTTCAGTCGCCGTCAACAGATCCTAGCTCCTTTTTTATATATTGATGGTATACAGCTTCAGACCACTCCATCCGTTCGATACCTGGGTCTAATCTTTGACGAAAAGCAATCGTGGAACCCTCACATGTGTGTTTTAAAATTACAATGTAACAAAATTCTTGATATGGTAAGGGTTCTTAGGGGCTCTCGATGGGGCGGTGATAGAACCTGTATGCAAATGTTTTATCGTGATTGTAATTCGAATTGATTATGGAAGCATTGTGTATTCATCTGCACGACCATACATTTTAAATAAGGTAGAATCTGTCCATCATTCTGCAATCCGTCTTATATCTGGTGCATTTCGTTCTAGTCCCGTCTTAAGCATTCTCGCTGAGGCTGGTGAACCATCTCTCACTCAACGTAGACGTTATCTGCAAATAAATTACTTAAGCAGTATATTATGTAAGCAATGGCACCCTACTTATAATACTATTTATAATAATAATTTGCTCCCACAATATGAAGCACGTCCGCGTGCCACTGCTCCTCTAAGCATTAGAACGTTCCGAGTGTTTGACGACTTGCGTATTGTACTTCCTCCAATGTTCGAGAGGTCGTTTTGTTATGTACCTCCGTGGATCATAAATGTGCCAACCTTCGATTTCTCACTATGTGTGTACTTGAAACACAATATTCCGGAAGTTGTGTATCAATGTGAGTTTTACCGTCTAATTTACTGTTTTCCATGGGCTGAGATTATCTTCACAGATGGTTCTAAAATAGATAACCATGTTGGTTGTGTATATTAATCAAGAGGTCAAACATATAAATATGGATTACCCTCAGTTTGTAGTGTCTTTACTTCTGAACTATTTGCTATATTTAAGGCTCTGAACTCCGTTGTATCCGATTGTATGCATTATCTGGTGTGTTCCGATTCGAAAAGTGCACTTCAGGCTATCCAGGATATGTATTTGATAAACCTTCTGGTTCAGGATATTCTATGTTCTATCCATCGTCGTGAACTACGAGCTGTTGGTGTATCATTTTGCAGGTTACCTGTTCATTGTGGTATAGTTGGGAACACTAGAGCCGATATAGCGGCAAAGGAAGCAACTCTGCAGCCGCCAGCTACTCAAAGTGTTATTCTATCGGATTTTCAGAGTCTCTCAAAACATTTACTTCTCGTGGATTGAGAGAATGAGTGGACACTTACGGGTAACAATAAACTGAGGGTAATTAAAAATACTGTGCGTCCTTGGAGGTCGTTAATACGTGCAAGTCGTAGAATAGAGGTGGTGACCACTCGTCTCCGTATTAGTCATTCCTTGCTAACGCATGGATTTCTGATGGGAGGCGGGGACCCTCCTGAATGCGATTTCTGTAGGAAAACCATCACAATAAAACATATATTGCTCGATTGTGATGGTTTCCAAAATTTGCATGTTATGTGTGGACTGAGCAATTGTTTGCAGACGATGTTGTGAGATGGTGCCTCGGCCGTTGACCGGGTCCTAGACTTCCTTCATCGTTTGAATTTCGTAAATTAAATTTATTACAATTTTGTTATTGTTTGTGGTAGGGCTCCTTTACAGCCCTGGAAAGATTATTTATATTTGCCGTTTTATTAATTTAATTGTTAAGTTGTTTTTATTTTGTTATTTAGTTTTAGTTATGTTATATTTCTTTTACTTGTCTTGTTATTGTTGTAGGGCCAATTTACAGCCCTACAATAATTTGTGTGTATGCTGTTGTTTTTAGATATATTATTGTTAACTAGTTGTCCCTCCATGGAAAATCAATATGCCGACATTTGATTTCTCCTTGTGTGCATACCAGAAAGACAACACTCCTAACATTGTGTATCAACGTGAGTTTTTTCGACTGACTAGTTCATATCCATCTGCTAAATTTATTTTCACAGATGGCTCTAAGATGAATAACAATGTTGGGTGTGCATTTTACTCACTGGACGAAACGTATAAGTATGGATTACCCTCAACTTGTAGTGTCTTTACAGCCGAACTCTTTGCCATCTTAAAGGCTCTAAACACTATTGAATTCGATAGTTTGCATTACGTAGTTTGTTCCGATTCAAAAAGTGCACTCCAGGCAATCCAGGATATGTATTCGGTAAACCCTCTGGTTCAAGATGTTCTGTGTTCTGTCCATAGACTTGAACTATGAGGTGCAAGAGTATCATTTATCTGGATTCCTGGCCACTGTGGAATATTTGGAAACATTGTAGCGGATAATGCGGCAAAGGAAGCAACTTTTCTTCCGCCATGCACTCAACGTGTAATCGTGTCTGACTTCCTTTGTCACGTAAAACATTTAATTCATCTACAGTGGGAAAATGAATGGGCAGCTACAAGCAGTAATAAATTGAGGGTAATCAAAGTACAGTTCGTCCTTGGGGGTCGTCAATACGTGCAAGTCGCAGAGAAGAGGTGGTGATCACCCGCCTTCGCTTTGGTCACTCCATGTTAACGCATGGATTTCTGATGGGACGCGGGGACCCACCTGAATGTGAATTCTGTAGGGAAGCCATCACAATTAAACATATACTGCTCGATTGTGATGGTTTTCAAAATGTGCGTGTTATGTGTGGTCTGAGCAACTGTTTGCAGACGATGTTGGGAGATAGTGCCTCGGCCGTTGACCGGGTTCTAGACTTCCTTCATCGTCTGAATGTTTTAAATAAAATTTAATTTATTGTATTTGTAATTTCTTGTGTTATTTTATTTAAAAACTTTATTTCTGTTATGTTTTGCATTATTTTACGAATTGTTATTAAATTTTATTCATTATTTATTGTTATTTAGTTCTTAAGTGTAATATATCTATACATGTTATCTAAATTTTTAATTTATTTTTACTGTTATAGTTTGTTGTTGTTGTTTTTTTCTTAAGTAAAATTTTGTTTAATTAATTTTTTTTTATATACTTTCATCCTTCGTGACGGCGATGATAACCTGAACGGTTTTTCGCCGAAAAAAAAAATTAATCATATATCTATAACTGTTAGGATGTTTTATTTTATGTATTTGCTTTTGCTATTATTATTTGTTTTGGTTTTTTTATTAAACTTAGTTTTTTTTAATTGTATTCGTTCTTTTATATTTTTATTTTGAGTATCAGCGATGTTGTTCGCCGGAAAAAAAAATGAACAAACTTGTGAGCAGAACAAACAAATTTACCACACTCTATACAGGTAACAGTAGTTTTACAATATTTTGTTCTGAGATAGATGTTTCAGCGATCTGCGCTCTAAGAAGGTCGGCAATTTCAATTCGTATGCATTATGAGATATTTCTGTTATTCAGACTCTGAATCATCCGTGGTTTCATTAGCTCTTCACCCAAAATCAATAAAAATTCCACCCGCTTAGTTGATTTTCCCGAAAAGGAAATATTGTCCTTAAGAACCAGAAATGATTTCAAGCAAGGCATTGATGATGCCATAAAAGGGGCATAAAGGACATATAGTTTTTCAACTGACCACTCCTCCAAAAGTATCCACTCCTTTTTTTGTGAAGTTGCAGAAATGAATATTTCTGGTAGTTGTAGATCCTCTAACAAAGTAGCCGATTGATGCATGTTTGATAGTACCATTCTTCTTTGTAGTTTTATTTGGAAAATGTGACAATAATGTTAGTTCTCTATCAAACAAGAAAAGAGCTGTCTTTCTTTCTTTACTGTTGATAACCACTTCTGGAATACGAGGTTTATCCCTTCAGAGAGTACCCACCATTTTATCTTTCCAACATATGTTTAAATAATGGTAAGCTAAAAAAAAACACCATAACTTGTCAACTGTAACTTTTCTGTTACTTCCGTGTACAGTTTCAGACAGTTTTTCTACAAAGAAATGTGAACGGTCTACCACCGTTTCCATCCTTTTCCTTACATGTGAGATTGCATTCCTTATGTAACCATTACTAATCTTTCACATCATTACAATTTTCAAACCATATTTTTGTTGTTTCTTTTTTATGATTATTTCTTCATCTACAGAACTATTCGTTTCATTAGACTCAGGCTCGTAAATATCTTCATGTTCATCGTAAGATCGAAACATTTCATGTTCCATTAAATTTTCATCACCAGTTGATTTAAATATTTCACGTTTCTCCGTTAAAAAACTAATAATTTATTATAAACACTAATAAATTGGCATTAAGATTAAACATTAAGATTGGCAGAAACATCACACTTAACTGCCTAGCATTCGCAGACGATCTTGCCCTACTAGCAAGTACGGTAGAAGAGGCTGAATTTCAGGTAGTTGAACTTGAAAGAATAGCACCAAAAATCAGACTACAATTCTCGTTTGAAAAAACGGAAATGATGCTGACCTTCCGAATCGAAACACCAGCCTTTCAACTGGGCAATGGTAAACAAATTAAGATTGTGAAAAATTTCGAGTATCTTGGGTATATTATAGCCTGGAACAAAGACGAGAAACCATCGATAGACAGCAGAACATACAAACTGAAACAAGCGCAACGACTCACCTGCCCAATCTACAAAAAGAAATCGCTCTTAATGAATGCCAAATTTCGACATTATAATTACGTTGTTAAACCTGAGGAAACTTATTATGCAGGTGAAATACTGTTCAAGTTGAAGAATAAATCAACAACTGATAAAATGCAGAAAGAAGATAGACGAATCATATTCATTAACAAGAAATACGAAGTAAGTGGCCAAAGGTGATTACTATCGAATGAAGTGGTATATCGATAAAGTGAGTCAATAATAGATGCGATGCTTGAAAGGAGAATTGTTTTTTTCTGCCATATAGCGCGCCTTCCAGAAACCAAACTGGTGAAACAGCTATTTAGCTATTTCTGGAAGACTAAAACGCAGAATAATTGATTCAAAGAGATCCAGAGTGACTTGGAAGAGTTAAATTTGATGGTTCCTCAAATTGAAGGTATAGAAGAGAAGAGGATTCTAAGGAATAAATATCTGCAATAAAAGCTAACCACATTTGAATAACAGAACTACACCATAACAAAAGGCAGCCAGGTCGGACAGGATGAAAAAATTTAGGAAACGGAGGAAGAGGCTGAAACGCTAGTCTCTCAATAGCGATATTGGACTTGGAAGTATATTGACTGATTAAAGTGCTCCATGAGGCCGTAAACTATTAAAAAAACAATAATAAATTATATTTTTCAAAGAAATTACACAAAATAAGCACGAAACCGAAATAAAAAAAGAAGGAAAAACTATTACGTTAGTATAAACACGGAGTACTCACTGTCCCAACATTATTCAAAATATTTATCTATCTATCTACAATTCGGTCTACAACGTTCTACGCCGTCTTCCGATCTCCAACCTCCACCGATCGCGGTCCCACCACAGGTCTTCTGGTAGATCTCTTTTTTTTATTTCCTTTTCGACTCCCTCTCTCCAGCTCAGTCTCGGCTTTCCTCGTTTTCTTCTTCCAGGTGTTCGCCATTGCATGATTTTTTTGGGAATTCGCTCATCCGGCATTCTTTGTACATGCCCGTACCAAACCAGTTGTTTTGTTCTTATATCTTCTACAATTGTATGCCTTACGTCCATTATCATCCGTATACTTTCATTTTTCACTCTCTCCTTTCTTGATCTTCCTGCCGCTCTTCTCCAAAAGTCCATATCAGTAGCCAACAGCATTCTTTCTGTTCTGCTCTTAATTGGCCATACCTCACTACCATATGTTATAATGCTTTTTACAATTGTGTCATAAATTATTTTTTTATTCTTTTTTGAAATGTTTTAATCCCACAATACCCCGTTTAGCATAGATACAGCTCTCCTTCCAAACACTATTCGTTCTTTAATTCCTTCATCTAATGTACCATCTTGTGACATTTTAAGTCCTAAGTACGTATAATTTTGAGAATGCTGTATCCTCCGTCCATCTTCTAAAATTATGTCGTGCTGCCTTCCTCCAATGCACATGCACTTCGTTTTCCCCAGATTCACTTCAAGTCCCCACTTACTGTATTCCTCTATTAATTTCAAAATATTTATTAAACTATAAACGTGAGGTATACAAGTCAAACACAACGCACTGCTGTCATGGTAATGATGAGGTAGTCGACTAGTCGGTACTTCAGCTGACAAAAAGACAACTCAGCTGATGCGTTAAGGTCTTGTTTTTTGTAGACTCTGTTCTAAATTTATCATCACAAAAAACAATAGGGTGTCTACTTTTTAAATGTAACCGCGTGTTACTAGTATTATTTAAACATTTCAGACATATCTTACATAAATTTTATCTTTTTCTGTTCTATCAAAATATTCCCAAACTATCGATCTTTTTGGAGACATTTTAATACTATTAGAATAAAAACAAAATCGCTACAGAACGACCACTAAAATAACAATAGTAACTTATTTACACGTTTTATGTACATACGGTCTGAAATCCCGAAATCATACCATTAAATTACAAGAAAACTTTAAACACTCTTAATCTCTTAATAAAATCATTACTCACTGAAAGACTGCAGAATACTGAATCTATTTACTTTACTTTTTTTCAAAAGATTATATATGGCTAGTATGATTATAAAATTATATCTTTATTTTATACAGGCACTTTTTGATTTAACATTAATAACACACATCCCTTAAATATTTCACAATTCAGTTATACATTTTTTTGAACAAATAAATTTTTGTTTTTGCATAAAAGTTATAGTTAATATGAGATTATAACCTTACTATAATATTTTGTTATGTGCTGCCTATGAATGATATCAAATCAAATCATCATTGGCAAGTATCCATTTTCAATATTCGTATATATACAGTATAGACATTCTCTTTTTTTACCAAACAATTTGTTTTGACCTATTCAATTTTTGTTAGCCTGAATAAAATGCTATAATTGTCATTGTCATTTCTATAATTGAAAATAATTATTTAGCAAATCATCACTAGAAAGTATACATTTTAATATTATTTGTATACATACATTACTTTTTCCGCTCTATAAGTATTGCATTGTTACAAATGAATATGTTGCATTATTTTTTTTATAAACATGTAACGAGTTAAATTAGATGATTTGGCAAACCTAATTGAGATGAAATTATCGTTATGAGTAAAGTTTTAGTTTCAATTGAATTAATTTTTATTAATTAAATACCATTCAGCACTATAAGCTCGGTCGTCACTTTTTAACTTTTAAGCAACAAAAATTATATAACAAACAAGAAGTAGTAAACAGTCCATTATAAATGTTAAATCGCTTTGAATTAAAACACGTATTCTATTTACTGTGGACAAAATAATATGCGAAAAATGAAATGATGAAAAATTCTTGCTGACAATTCTCAATGAAAATTGCATCTATTTTGGGGTTGTAAAGTATTAAAATAAATCTTGAAGCATGAACTTTCTACATATATATTTATTTTCTGAAGATAATGCATAACCAAGTTTTAAAAGGCGAAATAAAAAAAATCACCCGTCTGCAAAACACGAATTTCAATTATAATATAGTGTGCCAGCGTCCACTGTAGTTCGTCATACTAGCCATTGAATAATACTCTACTGGGCTTACTTTAATATCCAAGAATTGGGCGCAAATTTCCGTGTATTCCAGGATAAGGCAACACCGATCAACTGAATAGGCTAACTCGAATAGGCTCACTACTTTTATTCATTTATTGAATGGAATTGGCGTTGCCGAGTAAGGATATTAGATTCTTAACAGACAACGAATTAAAAATAGTCAACTAATTCATTCGATGTTTGAATCTAGTCGACTAGTCATTAGTCGATTGTTTGAAGTAGTCGATTTTCAATCTACTATATCATGGTCACAAAACCAACTAAATGCACATTGGCCTAAACTAGTCACAGCAACTACTGTCAGGGTTGTGACTTTATTTTATTTCATCACAGAGAAAAAAAAATAAAATTCCTTGGGGTACTGTATGCCCCATATTTACATCCCAGGGTATTAATACGTTGGAGCGCTCATTAGTGTGGGGCTTAAGAGCGTTTTCCTGTTAGCAGTGAATGCTCTGAGCAGTGAACAGTAGCAGTGATTTAATCACAGTTTAGAGAACAGTTTACTAACAAGGCAGCATGCTACTGTGCACTAACTGCTCATTGTTCAATGCTGTTTATTACTCTAGTAAATTTCTAATACAAAATACTTAGTAAAAATAAATGTATAATATCAAATTAGTAAAATAAGCGCAGATAATTTATTATTATGCAATAATATATGTGAAATTATAAGCTACCGCACCTAATATAATAATTAAGTGTCGGTAAAAAAATTCTCACGCTGTTGTTCTCATCCATTTTAACAATGTGGCTGCCCAGTGCATTCAGCTACTTATTGCATCTGATTCTCTATAAATCTGAAGTAAGCAGCTCATGGGCTTAGCGACCCCACCATGCCTATAGCTCATTCTACTCTCACTCATTTAATCCACATACACACAACACACACATACACACACTCTCTCTCACACACACAAACACATACACACCCGCAGGAGGTGCAGACTAGCTGCACCTAGTGAGAGGACCTAGACGAACCTCGCGGCACCCGAGTCTAACACACACTTACAGCACTACACTTACGATTTAAACACCTTACACACACACACACACACGTTCATTTAGGAATTCGCTGTTCTTGTTCCGCTATATCTGCGAGTGGCAATACTGCTTGGTTTCCTTTGGCGGGGCCAAGTATGTGGAACCTGATGTGTGTCTAGCACTGCCGAGGACCGCTGATGGGACAAGTGCTGGAACCGAGCAGCCTGTAGGCGCCTGGTAAGCACATGAATGATGAGTTATGGTGTTGGAGCCCATAGCTGAGTCTATCGAAACAAATGGTTGCATTCTGTGAGTACATAGAAAGCGGCGGCCAGTGGTACTTAGGTTTGAGGAACCATAACTTTGTACAGGAACCCATTCCTAAGTATTCTGGGGTGCTGACAGACATGTACTTCGGCTCCAGGATTTTGGAGGTCCCTCCCCAATTTATTGGATATTCTCGCTTTAGTTCGTGTATCCTGGGCTGCTGGTGGTCGTTTGGGTGCACCCTGTGCCACTTGTCCGAAAAATCTTCATTCATGAATCGGTCGGCAAACACACCGATTGTATAGATAATTTAACTAAAAACGCCAAAGGAGTGTTAAAGAGGTCTCGTTCGGCTTCGAACTGGTCTGGAGATAATAGTGGAAGTGATTTAAATCCGGGAATTGAGGAGACGCAAGCTGTAACTACAACTGTCGTCTCCAGAATTTTTAATTTTTAAAAACTCGGTGGAAATTGTCAAAAGTGTCCCCTTTCCTCATACATAAGGCGATTGTTGGAAGAGCAGGTCCCGTAGCTTCAATTAAGAAGCTGCAGAACGGGAGCTTACTGGTTCAGACTAACAGCGATAAGCAGAGCCTATCGCTGTTAAAAATGATATCATTTTATGAAATGGTCAAGGTTCTGTGGAGCCCTGCAGAACCTAGAACTCAGCAAAGGGAGTGATAACTTATAAAGATCTCCTCCATGTAGACCTGGAGGAGATTAAATCAGAATTAGTAAAACAAGCTGTTGTAGACGTGTGCCGTATTACGCGAAATGATATGGGGCAAAAAGTACCTACTGCGTCATTGATTTTGACTTTTGGTAAACCAACTGCCCCAGACCACATCTATGCCGGATACCAGCGCCTTTCGGTAAGGCCATACGTACCAAATCCGAGACGGTGTTTTAAATGCCAGGGTTTTGGACACGTGAGCTCCACATGCCGGAAGGATCAGGTATGCGGTAATTGTAGTGGTAATGGTCATGATAGTGAACAATGTAAAGACGATCCAAAGTTTGTGGTGAAGACTTAATTGCTCGTTCCTTCGACTGCCCTAAGTTTAAGGACGAGAAAGCCATTCTTTCTATCATGGCCAAGGATAAGATATCTTTTTTAGAAGCAAGGAAGGTTTTCAAAAGCTCAAAATCAACAATTGAAGGTAAATCGTTTGCTGCTGCCACCTCTACTAGTAAATCATCGTGTGTTAATTCCGAAGAGCTAACTAAAACGATAAAAGCATTATCGGAACAGGTAGCTAAATTGGTAACTCTGATTTCTTCGGGTACCACTCCTGATTCGCTGTCTAAATCGTCTGAAACGTCTTCCTCTCAATTGTCTTCAAAAGGAAAAGATACTCACCTTTCGAAAGTCGCTACCCTTGTGACAAAGACTCCGAGGCCTGTAATTCCGGAAGCAAATCCATCTTCTTCCAATCTTGGCGTAAGGACTAAGTCGCAAGTGTTAAAGTATTCGTCTAAAAACGTTCGTTCTATCCAATATGTCCATTGTCTTAAAAAATCTAACACATACTTACCAGTGGTTGCGTCTAAAAAAGAAAAAATACAAACAAAATAGGAAAAAATCAAAGGAAGGAGTTGCTTCCAAGGTGCCTCCTTCCAAAACTACTATCTCTACAGAGTCGGGCATCAATCACAGTAGTGATTCGATGTCAATTGACCTTCGTTATATCTTGAAGGTATAAATCTCCGGACTTTTCCATCCGTTCAATTTTTGGGTCTAATATTTGACGAAAGGCTCTCCTGGAGCCCTCACGTGCGTGATTTAAAGTTACGCTGTAACAAAATTCTCGATATGTTGAGGGTTCTTAGTAGTTCTCGATGGGGCGCTGATAGGATTTGTATGCTGATGTTTTATCGTGCTGTTATTCGTTCGCGAATTGATTACGGCAGCATTTTATATTCGGCTGCACGACCTTCCGTATTAAAGAAACTAGATCCCTTCCGTCACTCAGCTATCCGCCTTGTTTCTGGTGCCTTTTCCTCTAGCCCTGTTGTGAGCCTCCATGCCGAGACTGGAGAACCATTACTCTTTCGACGTAGACAACAGCTGCAAATAAATTATGTAAATAATCTACGAACTAAACCATGGCACTCTCCTTTTGGTAAGAACTATTCAGCTGTTAATAAATAGGCCGGCGGAGGCAGCTGACGTGAGCAGCTGATGGGCTTAGCGACCCCACCATACCTCTAGCTCATTCTACTCTCACTCATTTACTCCACATACACACAACACATAACATCCACAAACACACTCTCTCACACAAACACATACACACCCGCAGGGGGGTGCAGACTAGCTGCACCTAATGAGAGGACCTAGACGAACCTCGCGCCACCCGAGTCTAGCAGACACACTTACAGCACTACACTTACGATGTAAACACTTCACACTCACACGTACATTTAGGGATTTGCTGTGCTTGTTCCGTTACGTCTGGGAGTGGCGATTCTGCTTGGTTTCCTTTGGCGGGGCCAAGTATGTGGAACCTGATGTGTGCCTAGCACTGCCGAGGACCTCTGATGGGACAGGTTCTGGAACCGAGCAGCCTATAGGCGCTTGGCAAGCGCATGAATGTTGAGTTATGGGTGTCGGAGCCCATAGCTGGGTCTATCGAAACAAATGGTTGCATTCTGTGAGTACATAGAGAGCGGCTGCCAGTGGTACTTGGGTTTGGGGAACCGTAACGATGTACCGGAACCCATTCCTAAAATATTCTGGAGTGCTGACAGACCATGTATTTCGGCTCCAGGATATCTGGAGGTCCCCTCCATTTTTTTTCTTCATTTTTCAATTTTTTTTTTTTTTTTTTTTTTTTTTTTTTTTTTTTTTTTGGGGGTTCTTGCTTTAGTTCGAGTATCCTGGGCTGCTGGTGGTCGTTTGGGTGCACCCTGTGCCAGTTGTTCGAAAGTCTTCATTCATGAATCGCTCGGCAAACTAACTATGGAAAACAACAAACAGAACGCCAAAATGAGTTTAAAGAGGCATCGTTTGACCTTGTCAAACGAGTCTGTAGAAAGTTATGTTAGTACAGCAATAGGAAAAGAGACTACACCAAATGTTCAAGGAGATGGTAACTTTACGTTACCTTCTCCGAGGTTCTTAATTGTAAAAAATGCAACGGAAGGAGCGGATTTGTCCAAAGTCTCGCCGTTTTTAATTAATAAAGCCATTGTTGGTAGGGCAGGCCCCGTAGTTTCTATCAAGAAACTACAAAACGGGACTTTACTTGTACAAACAAACAGCGACAAACAGACCCAGTCACTATTAAAAATGACTTCCTTCTTTGAAACAGTCAAGGTATCTGTAGAACCCCACAGAACCTTAAATTTTGCAAAAGGTGTCATAAGTTGCCGAGATCTTTTACATGTAGATCTAAGTGAAATTAAGACGGAGTTGACTTCAGAAGCTGTAGTTGATGTCTGCAGGATAATGCGAATGGAAAAGGGACAAAAAAATCCCCACAACCTCCTTGATCTTGACATTTGGAAAACCTAAAATACCTGATTATATCTATGCTGGTTATCAAAGGCTGTCGGTGAGGCCATATGTTCCGAATCCAAGGCGTTGTTTTAAATGTCAAGGCTTCGGTCATATGAGTTCGTCGTGCACGAAGCCTGAGGTTTGCGGAAATTGCGGTAATCAAGGTCATTCTGGTGAAGGTTGTCAAGTTAGCCCACAATGTGTGAATTGTGGCGGTGATCATCCCGCTCGATCTTCGATCTGTCCCAAGTTTCTTGAAGAAAAATCCATTCTTACCATAATGGCCAAAGATAAGGTATCCTTTTCTGAAGCCAAGAAGATCCATAAAAGCTCTAATCCTCTTATAAGTGGAAAATCGTTTGCTTCTGCTACAGCCAATCAAAAAATATCTTGCGTGAATTGTGATGAGCTAACCAAAACTGTAAAAGTTTTGACTGATCAAGTTGCTCAGTTGTTAGCTTTGTTAACGTCCAATGTCGCACAAATTTCGGTTCCGGTTGTGAACGAAGGCCCTACATTGCTTTCTCCTGTAAAAGTAACTCCTGGGCCTACTTTTAAAAAAGAGCTTAAATTTCCAGTGACCAAGCCACGAATGACAACGTCGCAAGTGTTGAAGCCTGTTGACAAAAAAACCACTCCAGAACTGGAATACTTTTTAAAAAAAAAATCAAACACTTGTCCACCGACTGTTGGACCTAAAAATAAAAATTCGACTATAGGGAAAAACCTTTTTTAAAAAAATGAAAAAACTTCTAAAGGAGGTTCTAGTACTAAACCTCTTGTAAACAAAACCAAAAAATCATCAGAGTCTGACATTAGTTGTGACTCTGTGTCTGTTGATTCTGACCAATCTAAAGCATGCTCTATTGAAAATATGAATCCTATCATAAACTAAAGTATTAATTTTCAATGTCAACGCCTTCCATTTACAACAATGTGATACAGTGGAACATTAACGGAGCCAAAAGTCATATTGAAGATTTAAAACTTCTTGTACGCGATACGTCTCCATTATTCATTTGCCTTCAAGAGACGCACCTTCACCAATCGCACACTTTCAATTTAAGAGGGTATTCTGTTGTCAGGGCCGACTTCATAACGGAAGAACGAGCGAAGTTTGGGGGAAGCCATACTAGCTCGTGACTCTATTGATGCCGTTCCTGTGGACATAGTAACTCCTTTACAAGCTGTCGCAGTTCTGACTACCGTACCATTTGAACTTACCATATGTTGCATTTATTTACCGCCTAGCTATGCTTTCCAAAACAACGACTTAGTTAACTTATTAATTCAGTTACCTGTCCCCTTTCTATTGATGGGTGATTTTAATGCTCACCACACATCGTGGGGATCTACTACATGTAACTCACGAGGAAACCGAATTGACAATATAAGGACTACATTACATCTATGTCTTTTAAATAATGGTTCCCCAACACACTTATCGTCTTCTACAGGTGGTTGGACAGTCGTTGATTTGACCTTTTGTAGTCCAATTTTAGCAACGAAGTTCGAATGGTCGGCGATGTCTGATCTTTACGGCAGCGATCATACTCCGATTAATGTTTCACTTTGTACATTCCACCGTCCGAATCAACGCCCTCCGCGGTGGATTCTACAAAAGGCACAATGGGTGGATTTCACAGAGCAATTTATATCACCTGACATTGAAGATTTTAACTCTATTAATGAAATAGTACAAACTTTAACTGAAAATATTTTAAATGTAGCACATAAAACTATTCCTCAAACCTCGACTCATCAATCTCGTTCCCCGTTCCTTGGTGGACTGAGGACTGTAAGAAGTAGGAAGGGCAGTAGGGTAAAGCAACCCCTCCATTTACCCTCCCTTCAACCCTTTGCATGTATTTCTGAATTTTTAAGATCCACCCCTACCCCCACCATCTCACCCTCCCGGGTGTTGTGATTGGTTCTTCCTCCCCTCCGTCGCCTTCCCTCGTGCTGTGATTGGTTCTTATGGACGCACCCCGTGTGGTTGGTTAACCCCTGTCGCTCACCCTCGGCACGTTCTGATTGGTGCACCCCCTCCAGATCGGTTGTGATTGGTTTTTCCTCCACCGCTTTCCCTGGTTCACGCACCCCTGTGTTTGCCCCGCCAACCCTCTGTCGTAGTAACAACTGTTCGCCATTTTGTCGTCGCCCCTCCAGCAACGTACGCTGTTTGGTCTACACAAAGGTTAGGAAAAAACAATATTTTATGCTTCATTTTTTTATTGTGCAACACCTGCATGTAAACAGGATTTAATGTCAACAAATTATTGCCATCAGGCTAAACGTCTTGCCACCAGTACCGACGTGTAGTACAATTTTTCAAAACGCATATACAAAAATCCTCTCCGCATGTACTGCAGTTGACCAATTCCTCAAATGTTAACCTTGTGCACATTTTGCTGCAGCACGCGTATCCGCTGAACTTGGTCCTACAAATAATAAGCTTCATGTTCCACTTTTGGGCCGATTTACATAAGCAATGGCAGAAGGAAAAACAGTTGCATATTCTACATGCAAGACCGTCCACTTGACAACTGGGTGCCACGAAACATTTCAGCTCACAACAGTAACCAGGCATGACAGGTGTTTAATTGCTGAAACAGAAATACGTAACCGTAGAGAACGGGACAATCTGCCGAAAATATATTGACATTAAAAGAAATGGTGCACAATAAAAAAGAGACAATGCTTGCGTGTGTGAAAAAAAGACGTTTCAAAAAATAATTTGCATGTCCCAACAATCCAGGTCCTGCAGACAGGACATCTACGCAATTGTTCTGAGCAATCTTGGCATAGAACGTGCCCACACGGGAACAGCGCGTGATCCTGAGATGGACCGAGACAAACAGGGCAACAAGCAGCAGGAGGCCATGCGTTGCACGTTGTAGAGGGACGACAGGAACACAGTGGGTTTGGGACGTTCAATGGAGTCAGTCCGTATTGGTGCAGTCGACTGAAGCCACTGCGTAGGTGTTGTAATATCTGAAGCGCCACCATCCGTATAGACTGCACGGTAAAACTTCTACTCACAAGCACCGGAGTGCGTGAGTACGCCGTAACCAAATCGCCTACGCTATGTCGCAATCCGCGAATAAGGTTCTTGAGCACTCGACGTCCGACTCTGGTTGACGGCAAGTCGTCGTACGAATACGTTCGGTTACAATGAAGACACTAAAAATAAAGAAAAAATAATTAAAAAACCAGAAAACTCTACGGAAAATCCAAACACACACACACACACACACACACACAAAGAAATACTTACAGAAGATCGTATTCTATGCCGTCGCTCAAACGCTAGTAAACGTTTGAGAAAATGATGTGGCAACTTGCCGTCGTCTCCCCTGGTCTGCCCCCTGTTGCCACTGGTCCCTACGTTCTGAGACGTACCCTCTCCAATAACAGAGGCCGTGGAAGCTGTAGATGGAGTAGGCGATGCATTGTTCTAAATAAAAAAACAATAATATAGAAAAAACGAGGATGGAAAGACAGAGAGAGAGTAAAGCGGTAAAAGAAGATATACTTACACGTGTTTCACTGTCGGCCATGATGGAAACAATCGCACTGTGTCGTGTGAAAACAAAGACAACCTATAAAAGAGGTAGTATGCATCGTCCTCCACGGCGTCTTCCAATTACTGACCCTCTCCTCTCCCACGAAAACTACGGCTTATTAACGCATTTAACGTGATTAGGGGAACTAGCGACAAATCAATGACGTCAAAAAATTCTAGTATAAAGTCGACCGACAGTGGCTGATAAGCAGGTATCATAGACCAGTCGACTTTATACTGAAACTCCCTTATAAAATCCTCGGATAATAATTGTTGCCTAGATATCGCTGTCCAGAAGACCTTGGAACGATATTCACGTATGAAATCCTCGGACAACACTTGGCACGTAGAGACATACATCCAGTCGACCTTGGAATCAAATTCCCTTAAAAATCGACGGATAATTTTTGAAAACAACACACAGCCTCCCAGTCCACCTGCAACTGAAAGTCTCTAATGAAACTTTCAGATAGCACTTGATACGTGCAAACAGCAGACCAGTCGAGCCTATAATGAAATTTTCTTAAAAAGTTTCCGAAAGTCGCTGGAGTATACATACGGATTTCCACTCTACCAGAGACTCAAACTCCTCAATAAAATCCTCCGATAGATTGTGGCAAACACATACTCTATTCCAGTTTATTTTATGCTTATAAGCGCGTATACGGTGAATAGGAAGATAAAAACAAGACGACAAGTGACCCCATTCAGCCTCGCTTAACAATTCAAACACATTTTCCGAAAGACAATCCGCATATAAAGTTAAAATCTCATTTACAGCAAACTGATCGCCTCTGCGTTTAGTAACCAAAAATAGATGATCCATCTCACGTAACACATAAGCAAAGATCATCCGATCAGATAAATTTAAGTATTTAAAAATGTTATTTAAAACAGGAGTCTGACGAAAAAGAAATTCCATGAGAGAGAGAGAGAGAGCGAGTAATATGACAGGATCTGTACAAAAAATAATCAAAAATTTTGAAAAAACACACACACACACGCAAGCATTGACTGTAAAAGGCCTTCTGCCTTGTGGAAGTAGCTCCAACCATCGCTACTTCCGGTGACTACCACTCCATAACAAAAATGTAGTCCCCATTTTTTTTTGGATTTTTATTTATTTAATTTTTTTGTATCGATTTACACATTGCTAGGCACAACATACGTAGTTTAGGGGAGAATTAACTCCACGCCAGTGACCAACACACACACGTGTGCAGGTTTACAGGAGAACTAACTCCGTGCCATTGACCAACACACACACACACACCTGCGCAGGTTTACAGGAGAACTAACTCCGTGCCATTGACCTACACACACACACACACACACACACACACCCTAAGCAATTAGTAAATCGAAATAATATTTAGCGCTCCTAAGAGCGCATTTACTTGACGCGTTGTTGTGGTGGGGCAAAACGCACTTGAAATATGTACAAGTATTTTCTGCAATGTTAACCGTCTCCGGTAATGCAGACACGTTCGGGTGAAATCGACTCAAAAACCGCGCCTTTTCCAACCCTTTTGTAAAAATGGTTGAAAAAGGTTTTAAAAGTTCTCTAACGGTATTACTATCAAAAACAACGTTCCCATCGTACCAATCGATTTGATGGTAACGCGTCTGAAGCCAGCGTGCAGTTTTTCGACTTTTATCGTTAAGATTATGAAAATCATACGGCGGCTTGAAAACAGTGACGTTGTAAGAAAATCGGCTTACAACGGCTAATTCCTTGACTATGTATTCACCGTCGTTATCTACAAAAGCGTGAAACTCAACAACTGCCCGCTGCATGTTTTTTGAAGTCTGACGAAATTCCATGAGAGAGAGAGAGAGCGAGTAATATGACAGGATCTGTACAAAAAAAAATAATCAAAAATTTTGAAAAAACACACACACACACACGCAAGCATTGACTGTAAAAGGCCTTCTGCCTTGTGGAAGTAGCTCCAACCATCGCTACTTCCGGTGACTACCACTCCATAACAAAAATGTAGTCCCCCATTTTTTTTGGATTTTTATTTAATTTTTTTGTAACGATTTACACATTGCTAGGCACAACATACGTGGGGAGAATTAACTCCACGCCAGTGACCAACACACACACACACACACACACACACGAGCATTGACTGTAAAACTGTTTAATCTATACGCAGTCTGACAGACTGAGCAAAATGCTCAGTAACTGTCAACCGTTTAGAAACTAAGTCATGTAACTCTGTTATCGAAAAAACATCTGCGTAACGTCTCGGGAGGAAAGTATTATTGATAGTACCATCATCATTTATAAATTCAACTAGGACCGAAGTCCCAAATTTGGTAGGCACCATTCGTACATCTAAAATTGTAAACGGTACTCCAATTTTTAAACTCTTAATCGAAACAGTTTCAACCGGATTAATAGCATTAAATCGTTCAAATACGGTCTTTAACGGATACATACTTACAAAGAGACACGATGACACAGCACTACAGCTTGTAGAAAGATGTGGTGTATACGATGACGTACAAAACAATGATACATTCCCAGGTACAGAGCGAGTATATATATATACAATCACCGCCAAGAGTGAAAGTACGTAGGAAGGTCAAGCAATGCAAAAGCCATTGGTGCAAAATCCGCACCGCATTCTACGGCTAAATTGATAGGGCCCGTGCAAAAATTGCACCAGACAAGGCCATTAATGCCGAGGCTATCGACTCGGCGGCGCTCGCTGACGCAACCAGACAAGTAGTCTCCCACGGGCCGGTGCAAAATTGCACCATACAAGGCCAGCCAGATAATAAATTAATGCCAAGGCTATCGACTCGGCGGCGCTCGCTGACGCAACCAGACAAGTAGTCTCCCACGGGCCGGTGCAAAAATTGCACCATACAAGGCCAGCCAGATAATAAATTAATGCCAAGGCTATCGACTCGGCGGCGCTCGCTGACCTCGTGACGTAACCAGACAAGTAGTCTCCCAAGTCAGTACGCGGAAAACATAAAAACAATCGGTAGCCTACGAACGAACCATTTTGTCACATGTTGTCAAATAAGCACCACAAAACTGTAAGTACTCTTTTTATTACTCTCATATATTTAGCTAAAGTTCTTATAAGTCGATTGGTAATTTTAAAACAAACGTACGTGGCCAGTTGCAAAATGTCCGTGCACGTCGTATCGAAAGTAGAAACCTACGTGAAAAAGTTCCGGTTACACGGAACAAAAGTTACCTTCAAGTTCAATTTACCGCCCGAAGGTGAGGACGAAATTGAATGGATCAAAAATGGTTTGACTGAAATTGTAGAGACTATGACCAACGAGACGTCCGAACAAGACCATCTGGGGTTCACACTAACTAGTTTAAATTTTAAAAATCGAGACCCCGGCTATGTAGCGTTTAAGCCTGCTCCGGAAATAACAGCCGAAATACTCTGGAAAATTTTCGGGGGGATAATACAGAGTAACACCGAAAGCTTTACGTCCAGCGACACGTTTAAAGTAGAGTGCACTAAAGTTAAAGTTCCAGTCGGTCGCGGACGTGTGAGACCAGGACTTTACAATAATTATGCCGAAGAGTGCCACAGTAGGAAGGGGATTGTAGTGATTAAAAACACCGACTCCTTGTGCCTACCGTGCTCACTCGTAGTAGGCAAAGCGCATGCAGACAAAGACCCCGAGTACGAAGCCGTGAGAAAAGATAGACGCAAACGACAGACTCTTAGGGCTCGACAACTGATGACCGACGCTGGTGTTGAAATCGGAGACGCAGGCGCCGGGGTGGTGGAATTGCAAAAATTTCAAAAATTTCTCGCCGAGTACAAGATTACAGTATACAATTATGGGAACCGCGGGCGCGATATATACTTTGAGGGCGACGTACAGAACGCACGCTACAAGATAAATTTATTATTCCATCAAGGTCACTTTAACGTAATTACCAGTTTGACGGCCGCTTTCGCATGCAATTATTATTGCGAAACCTGCCACACCCCTTTTGACCACCGAGAAAGGCACAGATGTTCTGCACAGTGCAACTCGTGTAAGCGATCTCCGCCGTGTATCAAAGACGACAGCGCCATCTATTGCGGTGACTGTAATCGTCAATTTAAAAACAAAAATTGTTTTATCGCGCACACTGGAAACGTTTGCCAGTCCGTGAAGGAATGCCCAAATTGTAACAAGTTGATATTAACGAAAAAACGCAAATCCGCCCACGTGTGCGGTGAAATATATTGTAAAGTGTGTAACGAATACAGACAGACAGGACATTTTTGTTACATGAGAGTCGATACCCAAAAACCGGTAACCACAGATTATCTGTTCATTTTCTTTGACTTTGAGACGCGTCAGGACGAAACGCTCGACACAGCCCACTTGCATCGCGTGAATTTGTGCATCTCCCAGCAATACTGTTGGAAATGCATAAACATGGTAAACTGTTCCCAATGCGAGAACCGAACGTTAGTCTTTACAAAAGACCCTGTAGACGGTTTCATGAAACACGTAATGGACGTGCGCAAACGGTTCAAAAAAGTGTGCGTCATTGCGCACAACGGTCAAGCGTTCGATTTCCAGTTTCTGCTCAAATACGTTCTCGAAGAAACAAAATTCGTCCCCACATTGATTACACGAGGCACCAAGGTCATCCTAATGCAGTTGGACAACATCCGGTTCATAGACTCGCTAAATTACATGCCAATGGCTCTGTCCAAACTCCCTAAAGCTTTCGATTTACCTCCCGAGAAAAAGAAAGGTTACTTTCCGCACTTGTTCAATACGCTAGCCAATCAAACGTACGTAGGTCCTATCCCTTCGAAAGAATACTACTGTCCAGACTCCATGTTTGACAAGAACCATAGAGAGTTTTTGAAATGGTACGACGAACAAGTGCGCAATGAGTACGTGTTCGATTTCCAAAAGGAAATATTCGAATACTGTCTTTCAGACGTGGATATACTCGCGCAAGCGTGCATAAAGTTTAGAGCTTCTTTTCTGCAAGAATGCAATGTAGACCCATTCCTGGAGGCAATTACCATAGCGAGTGCTTGTAACGTCGCGTTCAGGAGAAACTTTTTGAAACCGTATACTATAGGGATAGTTCCAAAAAACGGGTACCGTTTGGCCGACACCCAGTCACTTATCGCTCTGCAATGGCTGACGTGGGTGGAGGACAAGAACGGGGTTCGAGTGGAACACGCCGGTAGGGGTAGGGAAAAGGAGATCGCGGGAATGAAAGTGGACGGTTTTTGCACCGAAACGGAGACCGTGTACGAATTCCACGGATGCTATTGGCACGGATGCCTCAAATGCTTCCCTCACGGTCGCGATGACCCTCTCGAAGACGATCCTTCTGATACTTTGAACGCTCGCCTCGAGAGAACGAAAGCTAAAACGTTAAAGGTCTCTCGGCACGTCTCGGCGGTAGTCGAAATGTGGGAGTGTGAGTTTAGAGAGATGAAAAATGAAACGGCATATCTCCTAAACCACCCCGTAATGAATGGCGCCCCCTTGAACCCTCGCGATGCGTTTTATGGCGGCCGAACCGGTAACGTAAAGACGTACCGTGCTTGTAAAAAGGGCGAAAAAATTCACTACGTGGATGTGTGCTCTCTTTACCCGTGGGTCTGTAAGTACGGCAAGTACCCTATAGGACACCCTATAATACACGTGGGCGATAAGGAATGCAGAAAGGCAGGCATGGACGCAAACGGTTTGCTAAAGTGTACTGTCCTACCCCCTCGTGAACTCTACCACCCCGTGCTACCAACTAGAATGCATCAAAAACTGATGTTTGTGTTGTGCCGCACATGCGCTGAAACTCTGTATCCATCGGACTGCGAACACACTGTAGGCGAACGAGCACTGACCGGAACGTGGACTATGGACGAACTTCGTAAAGCCGTCGACAAAGGCTACATAATTATGGAAATGCATGAGCTATGGCAATACGAAGTGGCGGCCTTCGGCAATGGCGACGGACTATTTACAGATTTCATAAACACGTTTCTAAAAATGAAACAGGAAGCGTCAGGCTACCCCGGATGGTGCCAGACAGACAGTGATCGTAAAAAGTACATAGACGACTATTTCGACGCCGAAGGGGTGAGACTAGATGAGACAAAGATAGAGAAAACGAAGGTCGCCGCTCGCTGGCAAAACTTATGCTGAATTCATTTTGGGGTAAGTTTGGTCAGAGAGAAAACCAGACAAAGACAGCGATCGTGAGACAACCGACGGAACTGTTTAAAATGTTGGTCAGTCCGTCTGTCCAAGTGAACAACATCCAGGAAGTGAACGAAGATGTGGTAGTAGTAAACTGGCAGTACGTCGAAGACGTCTGCGAAGTTTTACCGACGGTTAACGTCGTACTCGCGGCCTTTACTACAGCGCAAGCGAGACTTAAACTCTACGAACACTTGGACGCCCTAGACAGACAGGTCCTATATTTCGACACAGACGGGATAATATACGTGGAGGGGGTGCATAAGGTACAGACAGGCGACTACTTGGGACAGATGACTGACGAACTGCTCGAATACGGACCAGGCTCTTACATCACGGAATTCGTTTCAGGCGGACCAAAAATCTACGGATACAAAGTTCTGTCTACAAACAACCCCGACGAACCGGTGACCGTGTGCAAAGTAAAAGGTTTGACGTTGAATCTTCGCACTTTGGGTGCCGTAAATTTCGATTCACTAAAAAACATGGTGTTGAACGAAGGTTCCGATCCGATCACCGTCACAAATACGCAGATACGTCGTACCAAAGATCGCCAAGTGATTACAGTACGCGAATCGAAAACATTTAGAATCACGGGTGCAAAAAGAAAGCGATACGGTGATAATGACACACTGCCCTACGGGCACAAAGTGGCCCGTAAAATTTTGCACGTTTCACCCTCTTCCTTACAGGCGGTCCCTGGCGTGGGGTTAAGTCCCCTCTAAACCTATGGTCCCTGGCGTGGAGTTAATTCTCCCCTAAACCTCTTTAAGGAAGACGGTGAAACGTATATACGGAGGCATCAGCAGAGGAATAGGTATTTTTGTTTTGGAATGGATGCCACGGTGGGTGGCGAAGGTTGGGGCCACCCTCTACCCCTTCGGGGGATATAAAGATCACCACGCCGCGACATAACAATCAGTCATGAGCAGTAATAACGTTAGACAGGATATAGCCCAAGAGCTGCATAAACAGGCTCGAAGGAATTTCAAAACACGACGTGTCACGTTAAAAGGTTTAAACGACTTGTACCAAGCCGATTTGGTAGAAATGATCCCGTACGCAAAAATAAATAGCGGCTACAAATATATATTGACTATGATAAACTGTTTGTCGAAATTCGCTATTGCCGTGCCGTTGAAAACAAAAACCGGTTCTGCAGTAGCTACAGCGTTGCAACCGATTCTCAAAAAACATCCAATGAGGCATTTCCAAACCGATCTCGGGAAAGAGTGGTTCAACGCTGACGTAAGAAAATTGTTGAAAACATTCAAAATAAACCATTATACTACATATACGGAAAAGAAAGCGTCCATCGTGGAGCGGCTAAATCGAACCCTAAAGACCAAAATGTGGCGTGAATTCACAGCGCGCGGTAGCTACGAATGGCTAGATTTATTAAAATCGGTAGTGCGATCATACAATAACACGGTACACAGAACCACCGGTATGAAACCGAGTCTAGTAACACGTAAACACGAAAACTTGCTCTTGACAAAAGTAAATAATAAGGGCGTGTTAAACAAGCCCGCGGCAACTAGATTTAAAGTAGACGATAAAGTTCGTATTTCGAAATATAAGAAAACGTTTGCCAAAGGTTATCTTCCAAACTGGACAAACGAGGTTTTCACTATATTCGCAGTTGTTCCCACCGAACCTACAACGTATATATTACAAGATTCGAATGGTGAAATACTGAAAGGCAGTTTTTACGCAGAGGAAATTAGCAAGTCCAAATTGGGCGATGTCTATCTCGTTGAGAAAGTATTGAGGTCAAAAGGCAATAAAGTGCTTGTAAAGTGGTTAGGTTTTGATAAACGGCACAACTCGTGGGTCGATAGGCGGCAACTTACCACGTGATACCCCCACCTCCTGTTGCACGGTCAGACGCGTCCGGTCGCTCAGAATCTCATTACAATACAAGATGAACTCCAGTGAGGATGACGGATACTGCTCCGATCCCGAGCGACCCGAGGGCTTTGTAACGTTTTTTAGAGACCGCTACGGTCGCACGTACGAAGTGCAGCACTACTGCATGCGCGTCGATTTAAAGCAAAAAACGAGACGCCCTGATTTAGATCACTTAACCATCCGCAGACATACCGATGTGCAGGCTATATTACGCGAGCAACAAGAAGAAGAACGACGACAACAACAACAACAACAACAACAACAACAACAACAACAACAACAACAACAACAACAACAACAACAACACCAACAACAACAACAACAAAAAAAAATAAAAACAACAACAAACAACAACAACAAAAACCAAATAAAAATACAACAACAACAACAACAAATAAAAATACAACAACAACAACAACAAACAACAACAACAACAACAGTCCTAGCTTTAAAAAAAAAAAGGCCTTTTAAAGGCCCCAAAAGAAACCAAATTTAGTATTAAGCGTGTCTATTTAGTAGACATACACACGCAATGTAGCGTGTTGCGTCTATGTAATAGACATATGCGAGCGCTCACGCCCGCAAGCCTATTTATTAGGCATGCGCGCGCACGAGAGGTTCAGTATCGAACACAATGCGTATCGAAACGGCTAGGCAGAAACTAGTAATCTCTAATTTCGACGTCTTTGCCGGTGGTGGGGATAGCGATAAACATAATCGTCACAGCTCGCTGTTGCCAAACACAATACGCTGTATTATTTGCGGCCCTTCAAACTGCGGTAAAACTAACGTTGTATTCAATTTGCTTTTCGATCCAAACGGTTTGAGATTCGCGAACGTGTACGTGTTTTCGAAATCACTGCAGCAACCGAAATACAAATTTTTAGAAAAGGTTTTCACAGCCGAAACTGGTATAGGTACTTTCCTATACAGATAACGAAAGTGTCATTGACCCTAGCGAAGCCGAACCGGACTCTGTGATGATTTTCGACGATATTGCGTGCGAAAAACACGATAATATACGCAAATACTTTACTATGGGTCGTCACAATCGCATAGACTCGTTCTATCTAGGTCAAACGTACAGTAGGATTCCAAAGCAACTGGTGCGCGACAACGCCAACTTGTTGATAGTATTTAAGCAAGACGATCTCAATTTGAGGCACATTTTTAGCGACCACGTCACGACGGATGTACCATTTTGCGTTTTCAAAGACATGCGCGCAGCTGCTTGGAAAGACAAACACGGGTTTCTGGTAATAGACAAAGATAGCGAAATAGAAGAGGGCAGGTATAGAATAGGATTCGACCGTATAGTAAAAGACCTACAATGAGAATATACAATGATATAACTCCGTACAAAAAATGCGCTTCACGGCGTCCAAAGTCCAATCTATGCGCATGGTATTATGCGAATAGGAAACGGTTTTGCGGTAATTATTGTAGCCGTTCGGGAAAACACGGTGACGTATTCAACAGACGTTGTTGGCGCCATAAAAGGCGTGGTCCAAATCTTCCACCTGTCGTGATTCTCATGATCGCTAGCGCTTCACGTGTATACAACAGAGAGATTTGGGTGAAATTTTTGCATGAAAGTGAAAAAGTGGAGTCCCGTTCGAACTGGTGATTTACAACAAACACATGCTAAACGGTACGGTCCGTCAACCTCAAAATCTAATCTCACGTTTCCGACCGTTCCCGGATCTTTTCAATCGTACACTAGAACGGGTCACGGGGACTTGGCTTTCACTCAAGTATACTTGGACATGTTGCAATACGGTTGTTTGTTTCCCAGCGCGTCCAGATGTGTGGTTATTACAGAAAGGACTATCCCCATTCGAGGTCCTGTCGAGGCGTATAGATTGATTACAAGGTCAAAGTGTGTGATAGACGTGAACTATAACGTAAAGTTCGGTCCCACACCCCTACTACTTCCTCGTACCAACAGAGGCAAAATCTTCGAAGCTGTAAACAACAAAGCCCAAGGTATGCTAACAGTAGATTTTCTCAAAGCCGCACTGCCGACAGTCGTCGAACAGTGCGAACACTTTGGTCTGTCTTATGACGGACACGTGTACTCTGTAACGGATCAGCGACGTTTGGAATCATGGTGTACGTATACGGGTGCGAATCTAGACGAATTCCTTTTACTGAATTCATATCTGTTGAGTTTATCGACACTCCGCCCTATATCGAAACTGAAAGAGTACATGCAGGATACTCCGAAAGACGATAGACTCTTGGTAGCCGAAGTACCAGAGTGGCGTTCTAACATTAAACGAACCTTTGTTTTCACAGACGCTCGAAAAACTATGCGTATCCCGTTTTTCGATAAAAACATGCTCAGTTATCTGAGGGGTTTACATTGGGAGGGGAAATATATGTATGCGTCCGCTGGTGACGTTATAAAGTACCTCTTGACCTCGAAAAAGTTTCCACTCTTCTTTAGGTCGCTAGAGTTACACTGATTATAAATACCGTTACACCACCCCGTATCTAACCATTTCTCGATATGACGTTATCCGATAATCTGGCTACACTCGAGATCGAAAGATTGAGAGACGCCTTGAAGCGGAAATATATGCAGATGAAGGTCGGAGATGCCGACATGGAAGTGCAGTTGACCAGACAATATAAGCCTATTATTACAGAGTTGACGAAAATTAAAGACGCATCGCAGGTCCCTGTTATGAAAATTGAAAAACACGAAGACGAAGGGTTTTCGACGCCCGTGTCATCGACACCTAGGAGAAAAATATCCTATCCGAGCTTTCTGGACACGTCCGTGATTGCGGAAAGTTCCCCTGATAGGGAAACTACAGTAACTCCCTCCAGTATAACTAGCGTTGTAGCAACACCCCAAGGACGCAGCCGGTCGATAGAATGGATAAATGCTACATTTAAGCACCATCTAGTACGTAAATATATCACGGAAATGATAACCGACACAGCCAAAACAAAGAAAATCGATCACTTGTACGGCCCGCGAATCGAAAACGACACTGTAATGGTCGGTTCCAAGGTAATACAGTTTAACGATGACGGTGACATAATTATTGACGGCGAGAGCTATAAAGGTACACCTGGTCTCTACGAAATACTGTTTATGAGAATTCCCGAATCTTACACGTCGCGCGACTTGGAAACGTATAAAACAATTTGCGTGCAAACAAATGCACACCTACAGAAATACAAGTCCCACGGAGCGGTCAACCGAAACCCAAAATCAGATAAATACAAACGAGTTATACAGTACTTGTTCCCGCCGGTAAGCAAGAAAAAAACACGTGTTAAACAGGGATTGGGTCACAAACACTACTCATACTGGGACGATCCGAACGAATTGTGCGACAGATTAAGGCTTTGCTAATAATGTCACACGATGCAGGGCACACGGGACACGCCCACGAGATCGCATCCATCGTAGAAGAACTCAAAGAAGCGGGACTAATAAAAGGTAGTGGTAATAGAAAAATTCGAGCATTAATACAATGAGTGTCGACAAGTTTGGGCGTTATTCAGGGGAAAATGCGGCGCGTCTTCAACGCGGTCCTCCAGGGGTCGGTTTTTCTCTTACACCGGACGGCGATTACAACATGAAAGGGAAAGTAATACGTCACGTGGGTGCTTCGGAAGAACCAGACGCAGCTGTAAATTTGGGTACAGTTGTGAAACGTTGCGTAACATTTAACCCTGCCGTTTCGAAATACCATGCGAAAAATATTCCGATGGGTGGTCTAGCCAAACCGATAGACAAAGACGACGCCGTGACTAAAGAATATTTGGAAGCTTTGATACCCATTAAACTTGCAGATAGTTATTCATTTGAACAGCATCGGCTGCAAGATGTCGGTACCCCTAGCTCGATGGGGGATGCGATTAACTTGCATTACGCGAGTGAGAATATGCTTATAAAAAAAAACGAAAAATTCGACGCGCGTGAGTTTGCAATTTCTAACGTTAAAACGCCTACGGATAATGGCGATGCCGCTACAAAGTCTTATGTGGACGATCGCGTTTTAAGTGTTAGTTCGGATCACAGCTGGAATCTACAAAACAAACGTGTAGGCAACGTACAGGATCCTTTGCACGCTAGAGACGCAGTTAATTTACATTTTCTAACACAAAACACGCTTTGTCTGAATAAATTACCTACCGAGGACGTCGACCTTTTTAATGCCAACACTAAACGAATTACAAACTTGGCCGACGGTATAACAACCGTGGACGCTATAAATCTAGGTCAGTTGCTCAAACAAGATTCGGCTCTTAAAAAGTGGGTCAGCTTCAACACGTTAAACGGTGGTAGTGTAAAAGGCTATTTTGATGCTAATGCTAAGCGTATAAGTAACTTGGCTAGAGGTCTCGCTGCACAATGATGCTGTGACTTTTAATCAGATGACTAGAGCTATCGAATTGATTGAAAATAAAAATTTTAATCACGCCTTGGCAACGTTAAAACATTCCTTTCACGACGAACTAATAACTATGGCTTTGGCAATAAGAAAACATTACAGCCGCGACGCGCCGTCGAAACAAGTTGTAACTCATTGGAGTGAAGTGTTTAAAGATTAAGAATATTGCATTGGATGTAATTTATTTTTAGACGGGTCTATACAGTCTCTAGACCGTGGGTATTAATTATAATAATGACAGGTTCGAGACTCTGGAGGCCAGTCTTTATAATGGGTTTGTTCGTGAAGGTTCTCGCGTTAATTGGCTCCGTGTTATTTGTCCGCGCCTCGGGCGAAACCGGTCCCGCCCATGTCTTTTGCGGCTATGTTGATGAGCCAGTTTCACTTTCGACAGGTAATAAAAGTAATCACGTATGGGATAGTGATTCGATATCTTGGTTTATGTACGAGAAAAGTGAATACAGATATATCGTTCAACAAGCTTTCGATGTCTGGAGTAAACATTGTGCTCTAACGTTTTATCAGGACCCCGTGAAACCTAATATTATTATAGCGTTTGGTGAAAAGGAACATTTACGCGCGTCTACAGGCGGGCAGTGCGCGCCTAATTTCGACGGCATAGGGAAAGTTCTCGCGCATGCGTTCAAACCTAATTTGCCGTGGTCTAGACAAGTCGATATTCATTTCGACAGTGACGAAAATTGGGACTTTACTTTAGACAATCCTGCAGACTCGCATACCTCTTTCTATCAGGTACTGGTCCATGAAATTGGTCACGCGCTCGGATTAAGTCATACGAATACTTCCGGTTCTATAATGTATCCCGTTAGGTATTCGGTTTCAAATATGTCCGAATTGGACCTAGCGCCACTCGATATTCAAAATATACAGGCTTTGTACGGACCTAAGCCTACACCCCCACCACCTACTGTAACTACCACCACTACTATTGCTACACCCACTGTTAATGCAAGTAGTAGTATTATCAATACTACTGATACACCAAAGACATCGATTACGCCTAAACCGGATCTTTGTACAGTCAGACGTGAAATTAATACAGTTTTGATTGCGAATAAACACGTTTACTTCTTTTACGGTAAGTACGTGTGGAAAGTGAGTTTAGATGATTCGATAAGAGACCGAGCGGATGTGGAGCCCGAATTAATTACTGACTGGATACGTTATTTACATTACGGTTTTACAAACGTTACCGCAATATACCAGACTCCTAATAGCGATATCGTTTTAATTTCAAACGACATTGTATACGTTATAGAATATCCTACTTTGAGAAGAAAATACTCTTTCCTACTCGACAGTTGGACGAGGATGCGCATTAAGAAGCCCATTAACGCAGTGTTTACTAATTATCAGGGTCAGACGTTTGTCCTGACGGCAACTCTCGTGTTTTGCGGTATGACGATTGCGAAAGGCAGTGCATTAACGCAGGCCTGACTACGGATCTGTTTAAAGGGATACCGCCAGCGTTTAAGGGTGCTTTTCGATATACGGATGGTAATCTCTACTTTTTCCACGAAAAGAACGTGTTTGTGTACAACGAATTTTTGGGACGTGTTGTACGCGTGGAAAACGATATTTTCAATGTATTCAATATAGTTTGTATGAAAGAACACCGTCTCAAAGACTTGTACTCTATGCTTTCGGATATATTTTATTTATCGTCTACTTAAGCTGGTGAATGTATTTAGAGATGATTAGTGTTATAATGGGCGGGAAACGGGCAACACGTGTCAGTCGTAAGAAGAGAACGGTTAAGAAAGGTCGTGGTTTGGTTTCGTCAGCTGTTAACAAAGCTATCGATTTATTACCCATCGAATTACATCTGCCAAAGTTCAACTATTGCGGTCCTGGTACTAAACTGAAAAAAAGATTGGCCCGAGGCGACAAAGGAATCAATCCTTTAGACGAAGCGTGTAAGGAACACGATATAGCTTACGGACAGCATAGCGATTCTCAGAGACGCAGTGAAGCCGACGATCGTCTAGCCGGGAAGGCGTGGAACAGGGTTACATCTAGTGACGCTTCTTTGGGTGAACGTGCCGCCGCTATAGCTGTAGCAGCTGCTATGAAGGCGAAGGCAAAGTTAGGGGGCGGTAGGAAACGAGGAAAGCGAAAGCAACGATCGGTTAAACAAATTTTGAAGAGATTAAGGGGTAAGGGTCTTTATCTTAAACCGTATAAAAAGAAGGAGGGTAGCGGAAAGGGGTTGAAATGTAAAAAAAAAAAAAAAAAATTTGATCCAATCGATTCCGATTAGACCTCTGACAAACATTGAATTGGTAGGTTATGCGAAAGCTTTGGGGGTACCCTCGTTCAGAGGGGTTTTTATGAGAGACGCTCTACCTCTTCTGGGGCCACGGAAAAACGAATCGGCGATCGTAAACCTGGACAGCATGTCTGGTGACGGTACTCATTGGGTTTGTTTTAAGAAAAAAGGAAATTTTATAGAATATTTCGATAGTTTTGGAAATCTAAGACCACCCGTAGAATTGATTAGATATTTCGGACCGAATGCTAAAGTTCACTATAATTACAGACGTTATCAGCGTGACAACTCAGTCATTTGCGGACATCTGTGTCTAAAGTTTCTGACGTCATGAGCATCAGTTTAACCGGAAACAGTTCAACGCTATCGTGTGACTTTTTTCCCACCGATCGATGCGTCGAACGGTCTATGGGAAATGGGTCTGATCGATTTAGCCACTTATAATTCTATTCCGAATATTAAACAGGAGGATAATGACGAATTTCGTATAATACGGCAGGTGACTTTGACACTGCCTGCAGGGTCCTATAGCATCGCAGACGTTGAAAAACTAATTACATCTAAACTCGCGTCGAAAATTAAATTTTCCTTGAAACATAACACGGAATTGAAAGTGGAAGTATACTGTTCCGAGGACCTGGATTTCACAAGTGATGTTTCGATAGGGAGGTTACTCGGTTTCAAACATGTCATTTTAGAAGCCGGAAAAACTCACGTTTCCGATTCACAAGTAGCTAGCGTCACGGTTGACAAAGAGAGTGATTATACTTTTGTTAGGACCGGAAGTGTTTGGTTACCTACAGGGTCGTACGAAATTGCAGACATAGAAAGATACATTTTGTCTAAACTCAATCCGGGCGTTAGGCTTTGGTTAAAACCGAACAATAACACTTTAAAAGTGGAATTATACTGTTCGGAAGCTGTAGATTTCAGCGGCGATCGTTCCGTCGGAAAATTATTAGGCTTTCGGAAAAATATTCTAGAGGCCGGAAAGGTTCACGTTTCGGACTTACCGGTAGACATCATCAGAGTGAGTGTGATACAGATCGAATGTAACATTGTTTCCGGGTCATTTAAGAACGGTAAAGAGAGTCACGTTCTACACGAATTTTATCCCCAGGTCGCGCCAGGTTATAAGATTGTGGAGATACCGTCGACTGTAATATATTTACCTGTCAACGTGAAAAAGATTCATAACCTTACCGTGAGTCTGATTGATCAGAACGGTGATCCGATTGATTTCAGAAAAGAAACCATTTCGATAAGACTGCACTTGCGTCAGAGACGTCAACAGTAGTAGTATGGGTCTTGTATTTAACTCTGAAAATAACAGGCCTATTGTTAGTCTACAGTCAAACACGAGAGTGTTAACACCGCGAAATATTCGATTTCTCAGGTCTCTGGGTTTTAAAATTGTTTCGAAATAATGGACATGCTGGCGTTGGAAAGAAAACCGGTTTACGATAACACGATAACCGGTAAAGAATACCATTACCACAAACCTTACGCCTCTTCTACGTTCGGAAATAACGATGAGATTCGGATTCCTGTGAACCAGCAGGATGTTATGACCTTGCCGCACGAGAGTTTGCTTTATATCACGGGTACTTTGACTGGGAAAAAACAAGATGGCTCCAGGGCTAAAGTGGACTTTGTTAACAACGGAGTAGCGTTTCTATTTGACAATATCAGATACGAGATAGCGGGCAACGAAGTGGACAGTACACGGCAATTGGGTATAGTCAGTACAGTTAAAAACTTACTTTCCACTCCCGAGTACAGAGTAAACAACCTTAGGAATGCCGGATGGGTGGGACCTGGTAATTACATGTCACCCGATGGTGACACATTTTCGGTTCTCATTCCTCTAAAAATGTTGATGGGTTTTTTCGAGGACTACAGGAGAATTGTGGTTAACGTTAAACAGGAACTGATACTCTTGCGATCGGCTTCCGATTTGAACGCTGTTTACAGCGCCGATGCGGCTTCGATTGAACTGGTAATTACCGGTATTACGTGGTTGTTACATCACATTACTGTGGACGGAAAACACGAGGTTGATACGTTGAAAAAAATTCAAAACAATATCACAGCGCATATAGCGTATCGTGGGTGGGATGTTATAGTGCGACCTTGGTGGGCGGCCATAAAACAGGAATCGTGGGTCCTCAAAACGGCTACGATAGACCAGATGCCTCAGATCATAGCACTGGTCTTTCAAACAGACAGGTCAAATAATATAGCAAAAGACGCTTCCGAGTTCGATTACTGTAACATTAGCGATGTACGTGTTCATCTTAATTCGGATTTTCACCCTTACGAACGCGTACGTGGTAGTAAGGCTCTAGCCTACCACAGGTTCTGTGAATTCCAACAGTCCTATTATGGCGGCGAGTCGGCCCCGTGTGTCGATTTAAAAACGTTCAAAGAGAAAACACCGATTTTCGTAATCGATTGTTCCAAGCACAAAGATTCATTCAGGTCGGGACCTGTCGACGTGAGACTGGAAATTGAAGCTTCCGAGAATTTTCCCACCAATACCATTGCCTATTGTATTATCTTTTACGATAAACATATGAGCTACTCTCTACTTACGGGGGCGATTAAAAATATAGTAGGCTTTTAGGAGTGGGGGGAGGTACGTGTGATGCTTCATCAGGCTCATTATGAGCCATGGCGTCAGAGAGGATGGACGTGGAGCGTGCTCCTACTAAACGTGTGGTCCCGCCTAACCTACCGTTGGGAATTTATTTGAAATCGGTTCATTTTCTCAACAGCGAATGCAGTAAGTTTATCGCGACTGGCCTATTCCAACACTCTGCGCATGAGTTGGGCGTGTTGATACATTCCGGTCGAATTTCGACTTACTTTACACACTCTCAGTTCAACGAGGTGATGGTGGAGCTGTCAAATATTTCGACAGCTGTCAACGCTGCCACGACAGCTACCAATAAATTTCCACTTAGTGCAGGCCATGTCATTGTAAAAAATGTTTTCGGTAAGCGGTACGTACAGTTGTACGGCGGGGTGGGTAAACACGCAATCTCTTTGACCCCGATCGAGTGGAATCTGTTCCGCGATATTGCTTCACTGGTATCGCGCAGACTCGGCGAGTTGCTTTATATAGAACAGGATTTAATATCCTACATCATTGAGTGTCTGGCTAGCGACAAACTCGTTTCCAGCACACTACCCGAGGCTGATAGATTATACGACGAGATAGTCTTATTCAAAAAACATGCAGCGGGCAGTTGTTGAGTTTCACGCTTTTGTAGATAACGACGGTGAATACATAGTCAAGGAATTAGCCGTTGTAAGCCGATTTTCTTACAACGTCACTGTTTTCAAGCCGCCGTATGATTTTCATAATCTTAACGATAAAAGTCGAAAAACTGCACGCTGGCTTCAGACGCGTTACCATCAAATCGATTGGTACGATGGGAACGTTGTTTTTGATAGTAATACCGTTAGAGAACTTTTAAAACCTTTTTCAACCATTTTTACAAAAGGGTTGGAAAAGGCGCGGTTTTTGAGACGATTTCACCCGAACGTGTCTGCATTACCGGAGACGGTTAATATTGCAGAAAATACTTGTACATATTTAAAGTGCGTTTTGCCCCACCACAACAACGCGTCAAGTAAATGCGCTCTTAGGAGCGCTAAATATTATTTCGATTTACTAATTGCTTAGGGCGTGTGTGTGTGTGTGTGTGTGTGTGTGTGTGTGTGTGTGTGTGTAGGTCAATGGCACGGAGTTAGTTCTCCTGTAAACCTGCGCAGGTGTGTGTGTGTTGGTCAATGGCACGGAGTTAGTTCTCCTGTAAACCTGCGCACGTGTGTGTTGGTCACTGGCGTGGAGTTAATTCTCCCCTAAACTACGTATGTTGTGCCTAGCAATGTGTAAATCGATACAAAAAAATTAAATAAATAAAAATCCAAAAAAAAGGGGACTACATTTTTGTTATGGAGTGGTAGTCACCGGAAGTAGCGATGGTTGGAGCTACTTCCACAAGGGGTAGGCCTTCTGCCTACCCCGGATTGTAATGTGGGCGACTGTGACGGCTTCACCGCACAGGTTCGACGGTTCCAACCCCGTAGAACACAGAGGACAATCCAATTGTTATATTGTGTTTGTGTATGTGTGTGTGTGTTTGTGTGAGGAAAAATTGTTATATTTTTTATGTGTTTGTGTATGTATGTGTGTGTGTGTGTGTGTGTGTGTGTGAGGAAAATATTCAATCTAACTCAGCCATTAGTTCGAAAGCCCCCGAACGACGTCAACGTTCTGAGTTTTGTCGGGGGAAATTTTGAAAAATAAATATAAATAATATATGCCAAAAAGTGATTGAATTTTTCCCTCACAGACCTTGGTTTATTATACCTTGCTCTATGATACTTTCCAATGTATCCAGGTCTTCACCTTGTGGAGAAACTGTGCTCATGTCCGAGAGTGTATCTATCTCGGACATTAGGAGGTCGCTGGCGGAGCTGCTGGGAGCGAGCCAACTTTGTGACCATCTGTAGTCGCTCACGTGCTCAGATATTTCGGTCCCCGTACCTACTTTACACGAGATGACCACAATATTACGTAAGTTGATCTCCTCTATTCCGCCATCGATGCTCCTAGCAGATCTTATTATGCGTCTCACCTCCCTGAAAAATATGACTGTATAATTTTACATACTTTCAACAACAGGTTTTGGAAGTTGCAGGACGTTGCTTCATACCTTGCAATCTGCGCCACTGTCTCTTCTTCGTATTTCTTCAATTCCTTCGTCTCTCTCCACTTTGGCATGTTGCCCGGCAATACTTTCCTCGCTACGCGTGCGACCTTATATGTACAGAGTGTACACCACGTGACCGCTTGCCTTGCTATCTCCTACGTATGCACGCGGCAGACGCTGACCGTAACAATTTATATCGCACGAGTGCAACTCATTATCTCACAAGCTCAATTGCGCGGAAAAAATTGTACTTACACGTCGGTACTGGTGGCAAGACGTTTAGCCTGATGGCAATAATTTGTTGACATTAAATCCTGTTTACATGCAGGTGTTGCACAATAAAAAAATGAAGCATAAAATATTGTTTTTTCCTAACCTTTGTGTAGACCAAACAGCGTACGTTGCTGGAGGGGCGACGACAAAATGGCGAACAGTTGTTACTACGACAGAGGGTTGGCGGGGCAAACACAGGGGTGCGTGAACCAGGGAAAGCGGTGGAGGAAAAACCAATCACAACCGATCTGGAGGGGGTGCACCAATCAGAACGTGCCGAGGGTGAGCGACAGGGGTTAACCAACCACCGGGGTGCGTCCATAAGAACCAATCACAGCACGAGGGAAAGCGACGGAGGGGAGGAAGAACCAATCACAACACCCGGGAGGGTGAGATGGTGGGGGTAGGGGTGGATCTTAAAAATTCAGAAATACATGCAAAGGGTTGAAGGGAGGGTAAATGGAGGGGTTGCTTTACCCTACTACTGCCCTTCCTACTACAGTAAATAGATTGCAGTCATGGACGAATTCTACTGGGTTTAAATTTTCTGCCGCTAAAACTCAATGTATTGCCTTCAGTCGCCGTCGACAGATCCGAACTCCTTCAAAATTTCTCGATGGTACAGAAATTCGGACCATTCCATCTGTTCGATTTTTGGGGTTAATATTCGACCAAAGACTATCATGGAACCCTCATTTGCACGATTTAAAGTTACGATGTAACAAAATTCTCGATATGTTGAGGGTGCTTAGTGGTTCTCGATGGGGCGCTGATAGGACCTGTATGCTGATGTTTTACCGTGCGGTGATTCGTTCGCGAATTGATTATGGCAGCATTGTATATTCGTCTGCACGACCATCCGTATTAAAAAAAATAGACCCTGTCCATCACTCTGCAATACGACTCGTCTCTGGAGCCTTCCGTTCTAGTCCCGTTGTAAGCATTCTAGCCGAGACTGGGGAACCTTCACTCTTTCGACGGAGACAGAAACTACAGTTAACTTATGTAAGCAATTTATTATCTAAACCTTGGCACCCTGCTTTTAATACAGTTTTCAAAAATCAATTGGTGCGACAGTATGAAACTCGACCGAATGCTACTGCTCCTCTTGGTATTAGAACTTCCCGTATTTTTGATGACTTACGTATTGAACTACCCCCAATGTTTGAAAGGTCCTTTTGTCTTGTCCCTCCATGGAAAATCAATATGCCGACCTTTGATTTCTCCTTGTGTTCATACCAGAAAGTCAACACTCCTAACATTGTGTATCAACGTGAGTTTTTTCGACTGACTAGTTCATATCCATCTGCTAAATTTATTTTCACAGATGGCTCTAAGATGAATAACAATGTTGGGTGTGCATTTTACTCACTGGACGAAACGTATAAGTATGGATTACCCTCAACTGGTAGTGTCTTTACAGCCGAACTCTTTGCCATCTTAAAGGCTCTTAACACTATTGAATTCGATAGTTTGCATTACGTAGTTTGTTCCGATTCAAAAAGTGCACTCCAGACAATGCAGGTATGTATTCGGTAAACCCTCTGGTTCAAGATGTTCTGTGTTCTGTCCATAGACTTGAACTACGAGGTGCAAGAGTATCATTTATCTGGATTCCTGGCCACTGTGGAATATTTGGCAACACTATAGCGGATAATGTGGCAAAGGAAGCAACTTTTCTTCCGCCATGCACTCAACGTGTAATCGTGTCTGACTTCCTTTGTCACGTAAAATATTTAATTCATCTACAGTGGGAAAATGAATGGGCAGCTACAAGCTGTAATAAATTGAGGGTAATCAAAAGTACAGTTCGTCCTTGGGTGTCGTCAATACGTGCAAGTCGCAGAGAAGAGGTGGTGATCACCCGCCTTCGCATTGGTCACTCCATGTTAACGCATGGATTTCTGATGGGACGCGGGGACCCACCTGAATGTGAATTCTGTAGGGAAGCCATCACAATTAAACATATACTGCTCGATTGTGATGGTTTTCAAAATGTACGTGTTATGTGTGGTCTGAGCAACTGTTTGCAGACGATGTTGGGAGATAGTGCCTCGGCCGTTGACCGGGTTCTAGACTTCCTTCATCGTCTGAATGTTTTAAATAAAATTTAATTTATTGTATTTGTAATTTCTTGTGTTATTTTATTTATTTATTTTATTTAAAAACTTTATTTCTGTTATGTTTTGCATTATTTTACGAATTGTTATTAAATTTTATTCATTATTTATTGTTATTTAGTTCTTAAGTGTAATATATCTATACCTGTTATCTAAATTTTTAATTTATTTTTACTGTTATAGTTTGCTGTTGTTGTTTTTGTTGTTGTTTTTTTCTTAAGTTAAATTTTGTTTATTTATTTTTTTATATATACTTTAATCCTTCGTGACGGCGATGATAACCTGAACGGTTTTTCGCCGGGGAAAAAAAAAAATGTTAATAAATAGGTTGAAGACATAAATGAGATCTACTGGCTTTAAATTCTCTGCTTCTAAGACTTAGTGCATTCCCATCAGCCGCCATCGACAGATCGAAACTCCTTCGTTATATCTTGATGGTATAAATCTCCGGACTTTTCCATCCGTTCAATTTTTGGGTCTAATATTTGACGAAAGGCTCTCCTGGAGCCCTCACGTGCGTGATTTAAAGTTACGATGTAACAAAATTCTCGATAATTTGAGGGTTCTTAGTAGTTCTCGATGGGGCGCTGATAGGACTAGTATGCTGATGTTTTATCGTGCTGTAATTCGTTCGCAAATTGATTACGGCAGCATTGTATATTCGTCTGCACGACCTTCTGTATTAAAGAAACTAGATCCCGTCCATCACTCAGCTATCCGCCTTGTTTCTGGTGCCTTTTCCTCTAGCCCTGTTGTGAGCCTCCTTGCCGAGGCTGGAGAACCATTACTCTTTCGACGTAGACAACAGTTGCAAATAAATTATGTAAGTAATCTACGAACTGAACCATGGCACCCTGCTTATAGTACTGTTTTTCATAATCAATTTATCCGGCAGTATGAAGCTCGTCCGCATGTCACTGCTCCGCTTGGCATTAGAACTATCCGTGTTTTGGACGACTTTCGCGTAGAACTGCCTCCAATGTTTGAAAGGTCGTTTTGTTTTGTCCCTCCATGGACTATTAACATGCCAACGTTCGATTTCTCTCTATCCTCGTATGTCAAACGCAACACCTTTGAGCTTGTATATTGTCAAGAGTTTTGCCATCTTCTTCATTCCTACCCATCTAGTGAAATTATTTTCACAGATGGCTCGAAATTGGAGAATAATGTTGGTTGCGCATTTTACACAATTGGTCAAATGGAAAAGTATGGATTACCCTCAGTTTGTAGTGTCTTCACCGCCGAATTATTTGCTATCTTTAAGGCTTTGACAACAGTTGTATCTGACTCTGCCCATTATCTAATCTGTTCCGATTCTAAAAGTGCACTGCAGGCTATCCAGGACATGTACTCCACAAATCCTCTTGTTCAACGTATTTTGTGCTTAATCTACTGACTTGAACTGCGTAGTGTTGTTGTGTTATTTTGCGGGATACCTGGTCACTGTGGTATAGTTGGAAACACTAGAGCAGATAATGCGGCGAAGGAAGCTACCTTGCTGCTGCCAAGAACACAGTTTGTGATTTCATTAGATTTTCTATGTTATGTAAAGCACTTAAATCATATATGCATTGGGAAAACGAGTGTGCAGCTATCGGTAATAATAAACTGAGGGTAATTAAAAATACTGTTCGTCCTTGGAGGTCTTCTGTACGTACAAGTCGTAGGGAAGAGGTAGTGGTTGCCCGTCTCCGCATTGTTCATTCTCTTTTAACACATGGTTTCTAAATAAGTGGCGGGGACCCGCCCCTTTGTGAGTTTTGCCAAGCACTCATTACCTACGAGATTGTAATGGTCTAAGGAATATGCGCCGATTATGTGGAATAGGTTCCAATTTAGTGGAAATATTAAAATATGATTCTACGGCTCTTGACCGAGTACTAATATTCTTGCGTCGCTTGAATCTTTTTAATAAAATTTATATTATTGTAGTTATTGCTATTATTTTTATTCTTAATTTTGCTTTGTACATTGTACTTACATTTTATTTATCTATTTATTTTTTTAAGGAGAATTTACATCCTTTTTATATTTTATTTTATTTATTTATTTTTATAAATAACTATATTTCTGTTATGTTTATATATACTTTTACGAATTGTTATTACATTTTTTTCATTGTTATTTAGTTTTTAAATATTCGTTATTGTAATATGGTTTTACTTGTTATTTAAATTTTTGTTTAATTTATTTCTACTTCTCATTTATGTAAAATTTTGTTAATACTTAATTTTTTTTATACTTTCATTTTGCGTGACGGCGATGATAACCATAACGGTTTTTCGCCGAAAAAAAAATCACCACCGTTCACTGTACTATAAAATTTTCTCACTATTTTCCATATTAAGAATAGTTGTTCAAATATATTTTTCATATTGTTAATCGTTAAACAAATAGTTTAAGATCCATCCATCCAAATCGATTATCGATCAAGTTCAAGCCTTACCAAAATCATTTTTTCCTGGGAATTATATCAGGTAGAACCATAACTGTGAATATTTAGAAGTAAAATTTTAACATTCGCATATTTATAAACAAAATTAAAGACATTAAAATTAAATTAAGTTCATAAAATATTGTCTGGTTTGGCAATTATTTCATCATTAGCCCATATCAGTATTTTATAAAAGTATTTACTTATTTGAAAGTGATAATGTTCGAGAGAAAAAAACAGAAATTTCATTTCAATAAAAGTTGTATTATTTTATCAATACATTTGCGTTTGTTTTATTGTAAATTTCTTAAAAAACAATTTGTTGCGGTATTTTGAAGTCTTCAGAAACAAATGTCGACCCTTGTAAGATATACTTCACTAGATACAAGACGTCTGAACATAATTTCCACCAATATTGTCAGCATCAATGATTTTTTTAGCTGCGTCTTTTGCTTTTTGTAGATTATCCTTATTTTTCAAAGTATCGTGATGTATAACGACTGAATAGGCTCCGTAATTTTTACCCTTTTCTTAAAAAAATAAAACAAATAATGCATAACAATTGTACACAAAATTTTACGTCTATTCAAATTGTTTAATTAAATTTAATTGTTTGTAAAAAGTGAAGCTGAAGGTGAAAGGGAAGATGGAGGTGAAGGAAAAGGCGAAGGTGAAGCTGAAGGTGAAAGTGAAGATGGAGGTGAAGGTGAACCATCACAGTAAAGCATCTGTTGGACTGTGATGGTTTTCAAAGTAGGCGACGTGTGTATGGTTTAAGTTCTTGTTTGCAGGCGATGTTGGGGGATAGTGCCTAGGCCACTGACCGCTTATTAATGTTCTCCGCAGGGGGGGGGTGCAGACTAGCTACACATATTGAGAGGATTTAGACGTCCCTCGTGGTACCCGAGTATAACATACACATACACGTACGACACTTTACACTCACATTTACATTTAGTGTGTGAGTGTAATAGCCCCAATGTGCTTTTCGTCTTAAAAAAAAAATGATGTTCCTCTTCACCTAGATATTGTTAAAAAAAATTAATTATGTTGCTGTATTTGTTTATTTTATTACATATTACAACAACTATTATTATTATGTTATTTTGTTATATGTAATTTATATTTGACAATGTTTCCGGCCTTACAAAGAAATGTGTAAAAGTAATTTTAGGCATTTTGTTTTCTAAATGTTTCACAAATTTCTGCCCTAAATTAATACAATTGTAGCTGAACACGCGCCACAACGACGATAATCTTTTTTTCGCCGGGAAAAAAAGAAACACATTCTTACCGTTAATTTTTACAATTGATAAAACAGCTTTTTGTGCTCGTTACAACGGTAGCTGGCTTTGGAATGATTTCAAATCAAGATTATTCTCGCCCGATCATGTTGTGTTGTCCTCGTATCTAGAATACTTTTTAAGCAATTATAACTTTTTCCTTTTTTTAATTATTCACACTTTTGTTGTTATAATATCTGTTTTGTTTTTTACAATTTTATTCCTGTTAATCCTTCTTTATTAAGTTTATATATTTTAATATTTTTATCTATTTTTATAATTTAGTTTTAGTATAGTATTAACCATATTTAGATTTAGTGTCCCTTACGTGTAAGATATTTTGCTGGACGGTGATAATAGCCTTCCTGTGCTTTTCTCTAAAAGCGTTAATAAAAGAATATTCTTCATATCTGGTTCTTGTAAAATGTATATTTCAGGATATTTTTGGCTACGTTTGTTCCAATGTTCTATTTTTCGCCAACATTTTAAAAAGGTTAAATAAATTTGTAATAGTATTGGTTCATTTTTTCCTATGCTCAAATGATTTCAATGATGGCAGTGAATTAAGTTTTATAAATTTATATTTTTAATCTTTACAAGAAATTTAAATTAGTAACCATCACTTTTTATACTTAAAAAAAATTTGTTTATTCAGGGAATAAAGTTTTACTGGTCACATTATTCTAGAGCAATAACTTTAATAAATTGTATAATATTACTTACTTCCATTTTCAGCGCACCGTACGTAAGACATAACTTTATACTTCTCATCGTAATGAGTTATTATGAGTTTGTAGTTAAAAGCATATTTATAACCTAAAAACAAATAAACATTTTATTTCCATATATTTCTTTACATTATTAACAAATCTTGTTATGAAACTGTCATCGAGTAACCATTCGCTGTCTTGTGATGCAATAGAATCCATAGCAACTGAAAAGTATGATCACATGGGCAGATGTAAATGTTTGAAAAAGGTTTGCAAGTTGTAATAATTACCTTACATGCCTTCAAATTAATTTAAAATGTACGAAATATTTTAAGCACAAAAAAGTTGGTTACCGGCAAACAATGACAATTAAAATAAATCGTTAAACCGAGAATTTTTTTAAAATCTTAACGTTAAATTTTGATCTTACGTGATAGCCAAGTAAATGAATCTTATTTTTTTTAAAATAAAGAGAATTTTACAGGTCAAGTAAAATTTGAAAACAACAAAATAAAACACTGATTTTGAAGGATTTTATTTGATTTTCTTTTTATTAGATTTACAATCCGAAAGGTACTTTAAGTATTTAAATTGTTTCAGAATAACATCTTCTCAAATGTTCTGACCAAAATGTTATCAAAATATGATAAACCGATTTTCAAAATTTGTGTCGATTTTTCAAGTTGTAAGTAACTACAAACGTGACTAGAATTTCGTTAATTTTTTAGGGATTATTTAGTAAAGAAAATGTTCTTCGAAGTTACAGTTGTAGAAACATTATAATACATTTTCCCAGACATAATCAATTTTACTTTATACAGTTGAAACTGATATTTCATCAATACACCTAAACAGATTTTTTTTCGTTTTCTTTAGTTTATTTTAAAAAAATAAATATATGACTTAATTTGGAAGAACATTTACGTATCTGCAAAGCTATGTTGATTTATTCATACTTTTGAGTTTATGATTAATACAATTTGAGTAAAACCAGCCGAAAATGATCTAATTTTAATTTTAAATTATTGTATTGAATATAGTTTTATTCCAATAAATGTAGGCCTACGAAAGCAATCAAAAGTAAGTCAATTTAGCTTTATTCCAAGAAATGTAGGCCTACGAAAGCAACCAAAAGTAAGTCAATTTAGCTTTATTCCAAGAAATGTAGGCCTACGAAAGCAACCAAAAGTAAGTCAATTTAGCTTTATTCCAAGAAATGTAGGCCTACGAAAGCAACCAAAAGTAAGTCAATTTAGCTTTATTCCAAGAAATGTAGGCCTACGAAAGCAACCAAAAGTAAGTCAATTTAGCTTTATTCCAATAAATGTAGGCCTACGAAAGCAACCAAAAGTAAGTCAATTTAGCTTTATTCCAATAAATGTAGGCCTACGAAAGCAATCAAAAGTAAGTCAATTTAGCTTTATTCCAAGAAATGTAGGCCTACGAAAGCAACCAAAAGTAAATCAATTTAGCTTTATTCCAAGAAATGTAGGCCTACGAAAGCAACCAAAAGTAAGTCAATTTAGCTTTATTCCAATAAATGTAGGCCTACGAAAGCAACCAAAAGTAAGTCAATTTAGCTTTATTCCAATAAATGTAGGCCTACGAAAGCAATCAAAAGTAAGTCAATTTAGCTTTATTCCAATAAATGTAGGCCTACGAAAGCAACCAAAAGTAAGTCAATTTAGCTTTATTCCAATAAATGTAGGCCTACGAAAGCAACCAAAAGTAAGTCAATTTAGCTTTATTCCAATAAATGTAGGCCTACGAAAGCAATCAAAAGTAAGTCAATTTAGCTTTATTCCAAGAAATGTAGGCCTACGAAAGCAACCAAAAGTAAGTCAATTTAGAATAAAAATACATTTTCTTTTTTATTTAAAATTTGATTTATTAATTTAAAATCTCTAATTTAGAAAACGAAATGATTAACAATTATTATAAGAAATTTTTTAATCAATCTTTAAATTTTTCCAATAATACTTATTGAGTGTAACGTAACAGTCAATAATAATTTTGTGGAGTAATACAGGTTGTGCTTACTATTTTTGGAAATTTTACAATTAGTCCTTTTGCAGTTTATTTTTCAAATACCTTTAAACAGTGACATACTCGTATAGTTAACAAAAATGCAAAGTTATATAGTCTATATAAATCGAAAAGTTTGAGAATTAATGATTTTATAGTTTTGTTTTTCTTACTTACTTTAAAGGGCATTTTGATTTCTTATGTTTTAGCTACTACACATTTACAAATATTCAAAATTGTATAGTTAATTTAAATTGAAAAGTGGGTTAATTAGTGATTTTACAGTTTGTTTATCTCACATACTTTAAAGGGCGACATTTTATTGTAAGTGTTTTAACTACTAAACGTTTTAAGAAAAAATACAAATTTATATAGTTTATTTGAAATTGAAAAGTGAGAGAATAGTGATTTTACAGTTTGTTTATCTCACATACTTTAAAGGGTGATATTTGATGTTAAATGTTTTAACTACTATACATTTAACAAAAATGCAAAATTATGTAATCTATTTAAATTGAAAATTTAGAGACTTAGTGATTTTCTAGTTTGTTTTTCTTACTTACTTTAAAGGGCGATATTTGATGTCTAATATTGTAACTACTACGCATTCAACAAAAATGAAAAATAATATAGACTATAAAAACGAAAAATAGGAGAATTAGTGATTTTATTGTTTGTTTTTCTTACCTACTCTAAGTAGTGATATTTAATTATTAATATTCTAACTACTACACATTCAACAAAAATAGAGTATAAAAATTGAAAAGTGGGTGAGCAAGTTAGTGATTCATACCTACTTCAAAGGACGACATTTGATTTCTAATATTTTAAGTACTGCACATTATACAAAAAATGCAAATTTATATTGTCTATTTAAATGGAAAAGTGGAGAATTAAAAGCACTATGTTTTGACATTCGTGCTTTAATATTTTTCGTGTAGGCCCTATCTGTCATTGAACAGTTATATTTCAAAGTTCTACTTTTATTTGAAAAAAAGTTAGTGATTTATAGCTTGGTGTTCGATTGCTGAAAAGGATCTACAGTCTTATGGAAATTTTATATATAAATGTAAAAAAAGGAAATTGAGTAAGTTTTTAGTTCGAATTCCAAACACCTTTATTAGTTAAAAACTTCAAGTGAACTTCCTTTAAATGGTTTTTAAGTAATGAATATTCACTAACAATACCAAAGATTACGGAGTTTGATATTAACTACTTATGGAGTTGAAAAATTTTGGATATTGTGTTTAACGAGATATTTTATAGTTATAAACAGAAAATAAGTGTACTAACCAGATGGTTTGAAGCTCTCGTTAATAACACCGTTTTTATAACCACTCAAAACGTACGGACTTACTGCTCCATGTGGCTTGTTTTTACTAAAATATAAAACAAATAAGTAAAATGTTTGTAATACAAATATATATATATAATAAATAAATAAATATATATATATATATATATATATATATATATATATATATATATATATATATATATATATATATATATATATATATATGGTAATATTTTACACAAATACAGTACAACAATATACTTCTTTATTGTCTGTTACAACAAAGTTTCTTTTGTAAACTTTTCAGTGGTTAAAAAAAAAAAAAATAGGTGGCACACAAAACATTCTCGCTGGCGTGAATGTAATATCAAATCATTACTAAAATATGAAAGTAATGTTTTTAAATATTTGAAATGACCGTGTGTTTGAAACGGTTGAACGGATTTTACTGGCAAACGAACTTGGCGCTAAGTTTTAATCTAATAGAACAAAGTTTGCGAACATGCGCATACTCTCCCTCCCCTTCCCCTCTCTCAGTCTTTCTCACTCTCTCTCTCTCTCTCTCTCTCTCTCTCTCTCTCTCTCTCTCTGTCTGTCTCTAACTGTATCTGTATCCACCTATCTATCTATTTTTCTCTCTCTCTCTCCCTCTCTCCTCTAAGAGGTTAAGTGGAAGAGAAGTGGTCCTAACTTCGTTTCAAATAAAGGCATTTATTCATTCATTTGCTCTCAATGTATCTCTCTCTAAAATGAAGCCTGGGTCGTAATGATGTCTCAAATAAAGAGATATTTCTCTTTCTGTCAGTCTGTCTGTCTGTCTCTCTCTCTTTCTCTGAAAGTTAAGTGTGAGGACCTAATGATCTACCTCCTCCTCAAATATAGTCATTTATTCATGCATACATTCTTTCTCTCTCATACACACACATGCGCACATTAACAACCAGTTTCTAAACTACGTTATCTTAACCTTTAAGCTACAAAGTAAACATAGGCCTAACCATTAAAGCTTATAATTATGTGTATTTTGAGATAAGTGGGGTTTGAATTAAGGGATGGATAAGTAAAGTTAGTTTTAAAATGAGTTGTAATGGAGAGCAGTTATTTTAAAATTAGGCTAAGGAGTTATTTTAAATGGTTTTCATATTTAGGTTATTACTGTGGTTTTTTAGTGTTGGAATTATTTAAAAAAAATTGTTAATAAGAATATAACAAATATTTAAAATTAAATCGATCGATTTTCTTGTATAACTTTGGACACACACACACACACACACACACACATATATATATATATATATATATATATATATATATATATTTCTAACGACCTTTTAAAAAAAGTAATATGTATATTGTTAATTTAATCCTGATTTGAAGGACTAAGGTCTAGAGCATACCATAGGGTTCATACACATAATTTTTCAAGAAAATTCTCTAATAAAAAATAAAATTCTTACTTTACAAATAATTAGTCCTTTGGTTTGGATTCTCATTTAGTTATTTAAGAAATACCAGATAAATATTGTAAACATGAAATTTACAATGTAAAAATAATAAATAATTTTAAAAAATCAGATCAAGTAACTGTCTATCTGACTGGCTTGAAACGACTGAAAGGCGGTTGTACTTTAGAAATAACAAAAATCACGTATTAGTAGCAAATTTGGTGGTAACGTAACGTCAATACAGGCAGGCGCAGGAAAGAGGTGGCGATTAACCGTCTTGTTAAGGCATGGGACGCGAAGACCCACCTGTGGTGATATCACAGTCAACACCTCTGAACTGTGCCGTTTTCAAAAGCATGCATCAAATGTGTGGATTGGGTACCTTTCTGCAGGCAGTTTTAAAGTACGATTCATGGATCATTGACCGAGTTTTAAATTTTTGACGACGTTTAAATATATTTGAACTACTTTAGCTATGCTATTGTTGTGCAACGTAATGTTAAATATTTTTTAACTAGTTACTTTGTTATGAAATTTTTGTTTTTAAACGGCTTAGTTTTACTTTCCTCTCAGTGTAACGGATTTTTGCTGAACGGCGATGACAGATAGGTTTTATGTGCTTTCGCCAAAATTAAAAAAAAATTAATGTCAGTAGTTAAGAATTGTTTAGATTGTAATCGGCCACCATTTTGAATATGTTTGAAATCAAATTTCGTGCCTAATTTTTTTGCCCGTATCATTTACCGAACGTGGTTAATGTTAATTTTGAAATTTCGTTTTCTTCACCACGTAAGCGAGACAGTTGCGTGCACGTCTATTATTGATACGGTAGACTTTGCATAAAATACATACTTGAATATTGTGACTGCTTCTTGTTGATGGTTGGGGAATTCTACCTTGGCGCAAGTTGTATCCTGAGGGAAGAAATTTGAGTAGTAGTAGTAAAACGAACCTACTCCGAAAACCTGAAAAAATAAGTGGTGTAAAAAATATTGCACTGACTTTCTCGTATTGAATTTTTTGGATAGAAATGTTTTTTAAAGGGAGACAAAATTGTTTGTTGCATTTTCAACGAACGTTTTGGTTCAACGCTATCGACAAATATATTTCTCAGATATTGTTATAAATTTTGTTAATACATTAAAATTCATAAAACAAGTGAGCGTGCATAATTTTGCAGTAAATTTACGTTTCAAAAGTCGAGGCATGTCTGGAAACCGTTTTGGAAAAAACACAATTTTTTATCAGAACAATGTATTTTTTCATGAATGAGCAATTCTGACATGAGCCACCAGACATGTGTCGTAACGAGGAACCAACTTTTTAATACCCTCTTCATAGAAAGATGCCGCCACTGCCGAACACCGTCAAGAAGGAGCGAGATCGGGGCTGTGCGGCGGATGATAGAACTGCTCCCAATCGAATTCTTTAATAAGGTTTTGGGGACGTGCCTTGTCATGGATCAACACAAAGACTAAGCATTCCACGTCTTTTGTTCTGAATTGCGCGCCAAATAACAGTTGTGTTTTTCTCAATATCTTTCCGCATTGGTGGTTCACCACTGGGCAGGAAATCAACAAACAGAATGTCCTATCTGTTTCAGAACCTAGTGCACATGGTTTTTCGTACTGACGTTTTTTTGAATTTTTGTTTTTTAGGGGATAGTGAATCCCTAATCTCCATCAACTGTTAAAAATACTGTTCGTCCTTGGGGGTTGTCAATACGTACAAGCCGTAGTGAAGAGGTGGTAGTTACTCGTTTCCGCAATTGGTCATTCAATGTTAACGCATGGATTTCTCATAGGGCGCGGGAACCCACATATATGTCACTTTTGTGGCGATATCATCGCAATCAAACATTTCCTTCTGGGCTGTAATGTTTTTAAAAGCATGCGTGAAATGTATGGATTGGGTGCCTCTACGGAGGCAATTTAAAAAAATGATTCGTCTGTAAAGATCGTGTTATAAATTTTTTTACGTCGTATAAATGTATTTGACCTACTTTTTAGCTATGATATTGTTGTGCACTGTAATTCGTAATTATGTTAATTTAAAACTTGATTTATATTCCAATTTTTTCCCTAACTAGTCACTCACTTTTGTTGTTACATTATTTGTTTCGTTTTTCACATTTTTATCCCTGTTAATCCTTCTTGATTAAGTTTATATATTTTAATAATACTACCTAGTTATAATGTATAGTTTTATTACAGTATTAACAATATTTAGATTTAGTTTCTTCTCCGTGTAAGATATTTTGCTGGACGGTGAAAGAGCCTTTATGTGTTTTCGCCAAAATCTTTAATTTAAAAAAAAATCCATCGACTGTTGTTTAGACGCTGCAGTGACATGACAAACCGAACTTTCATCACATGTCACTATTCTGTTTAACAGTTCCTCTACCTCATCGCTGTACTGGGTAAGAAAAGTCAATGCACTATCAAGTCGCTTTTTTAGTATTTTTGGAGTCCAACGGGAACACAATTCGCGGTAATTTGAGCGATTTGTGATAATTTTATGAAAAACAGTTTTTGAAATTTGTGGCAACTCATCCAAAGGCGTGCGCAGCCAAAGGACGCCGAAATGAAAGAAAAAAGAGGAGAAAAAGAGGAGAAAGAGAACAAAAAAAAAAAAAAAACTATCTCGCCGTGCGGAGTAGCAATGCAAACATGCGTCTCTCAACGAATATTACTCACGCGAAGATGCGCCCGAACAATCTGAAATTAATACTGGACCAACTATACACAAAAACCAATACTTGTAATTTTTTCAGAATTTTACGAACTATCTAAAGGATACTTCTTTGTGTGACAAAGTATATTTTGGGTACTTTTTAGTGGATAGGGACAGCGTTTTTTCTATAACCAGGAAATTTTACGACCGGTCTAAAATTTCAACCAGACCTACTCTATATAAAGGCTAACTCGTGAATTTTTTCCACTAATGTCACCTCTAAGAGTGGTTGGATTACGATAATAACCATCTAATCTCAAAGAGCGCCTCCAAAAACCCCCAAACTCAAATTTTGAAATAATTTGAGCAATCATCTAGGGAAACAAAAAAGTTTCAATTTTTGATGTTGGCACCCACAAATTCAAAATCTTGCGCACGCCACTGAACTCGAAAGTATTCTTATTGTGGAACGTCTGTTTGTACGAATTAGCTCATTCACTTTTTTAATCCAATTCGTCAGTCACAACAGAAGGCCGGCCACTGCGTGCTTCGTCATGAACATTGTTTCGAATAGCCTAACCCATATTCACAGCATTCCATCTCTCATTACTTTTTCACCGTAAATATCTACAAGTTGGCGATGAATTCAAGCAGACTTGATAATTCTGACTTCCAAAAACTGTATTATAGAGCGCATTTCACAGTCTGCGGGATCAGAAATTATCTTACACGTTCTGAACAAACGTAAACACAACACAATCCAGCCGTAATTGCGTCAGCTGCTAGACAGCGGCAGTAGGGATGGGAATATCGACTACTTCAAAAAATCAATTATTGACTAATCGACTAGTAATAATTCGTTTTCTGTTTGACTGTTGGGATCCTATATCCTTACTCGGCAACGTCAAGTCCATTGACTAGATAAAGTAGTCGGCTAGTAGAATAGTGTTAGCCTATTCAGTTGATCCAGCAAGCTCGGTGTTCACTTTTCCTGAAAAGTTCAGTACACGTATTATTCAATTATTCATTATTCTGCAGTCTTGGATTGAGTGATGATTTTATTAAGAGATTAAGATTTTTTAATGTTTTCTTGTAATTTAGTATTATTATTTCGGGATTTCAAAGTATATATAAAGAAACAGTGTGTTAAATAGAGTATAAGTAATAGAGTGTTGTAAATAATTACCATTTATTGCTATTTTAGTTGTTGTGGTATAGTAATTTTAAAAAAATATAATTTTATTTATTTATTTTAACCTAATAGTATTAAAATGTCTCCAAAAATATCAATTTTTGGGGAATATTTTGATAGAAGAGAAAAAGAAAAAATATATAAGAAGTGTCTGAAATGTTTAAATAATACCAGTAACATGCGGTTACATTTAAAAAGTAGACACCTACTGTTTTTGTGATGATAGTTTTAGAACAGAGTCTACAAAAAACAAGATCTTAACGCATTAGCTGAATTGTCTTCTTGTCTTTCATCTTCTGATCGCATTCTGGTTATGAATTACCGACTAGTCGACTAGTCAAGCAGGACGAAACGGTACTTACTTTCGTGACATGCCCAGTGTATTTATAAACAAAATATACAAAGTCGGTAATTAATTTAGTTTACTTCCGATTTACTTTACAACCTTTGAGTTTCTTTAGTTAAAATGAATGCACTGTTACGGTTTACAAAACTTTTATGGCGTGTTTTGACAGAACAAGCCAATTTTTTGTTTCAGCTCTCAGTCTTGAATTTATTAATAAATAGTGGTTTGCGAAAAACTAAAACTACTTTTTAGGTATAGGTAATGTATATGCAGTGAAACTTCCCAACAACGAACACTGTTCGGAGAATATAAAATGTCCGTTATTGTGAAGTGTCCGCTGTTTGGAGGGAACGGATAAAGCCTATTGTGTATAGGCAAGCTGATTACTAAGACACACTGTTAAATGGGTATTGTTATAATACTGCAAATTTTTTTGAAGTGACTACACTTATCGCGGGATATGGATGTGTTTTGCATGGGGAAAATCACTTTGCCGTCACGGAACGCTCTAAAGCATCCATACGCGATTATTATTATTATTATTATTATTTTGTTTGTCTAGTGATTAATAAAATGTATTTTTGAAGTGAAAATTTGCATGGTCGCGGATGACAAAACATGGTTATAAACATTTGCTTTTGCGTCAATGCTTCACAGCATATATTGTTCTTATATAGGCCTACATCTAGACTGGAATTGACTGCGTACCTTTTAAACAGCTGATTTCGCACAATAGCTTCAATATCATTTCAATTGAGGTTATGTTTATTGTTCTTGTTAATTTTAAAAATATGTATTTTCTAAATTTTTGTCATTAAATTATTTAATGTATCAATACCTATATCAATTATTGAATGCCAGAACCACAAGTATTATATTTGTTATTATACTTAGGCCATATAACTGTCAAAAGTAGGGTTACAATTATGAAAGTCCCTTATATAGCCAAAGATTCATAGTCATAAATTCATAGTCTGTGACAGTTTCAGTTAATTTTTAAGTTGTGTACCTAAACATACTCATAATTTAATAAAAAAATAATTTTCAAGAGTTACCCTTTCCTGCATGCATCTAAATTTTTCTAAAAATTATGAAATCATAATAGATCTCTGTATGTCTGTCCGTTCGTCTGTCTGTCTTTCAGTCAGTCCGGCCGTATCTCTGTCTGTCTATGTAGTTTAACACTTAAATGTTATGTGTTTAAAAAAAAATCAGCTAAAGTATGACCAAAAAATTACCTGATATTAATGAATAGATTTTTCGAAGGTAAACTAGTTAGAACCAGATTTTTATGGGTAAATATTTGAATGTATAAGGTTTTTGTACTGTTTTGCACTATTTCCCATCAACATAAACACACATTTTATACTATTTCATAATTGGGGAAAACATGGTTAATTTTAATTATGAAATGTATAAGTAACCTAAAACGTACCTTATCAGGATTTAAAGCCTTCAGAGCTCTTTTATAAAAGTTATCACATTGTCCAACGTTTGCATAGTAGTCTGTTTGTGTACCACCTGCCAAAACTGGTGACCACAATACCCCGCAGCTCATCAACAGTGATATCGTCAAGTACATTGTGTACACAATAACAAATTGTGAAAACTGTAACTGTTACATTAAAAGATCACGTTGACAAATAGAACAGTTAAATTGTAATTAAAGATAATAATTATATGTGAAATATTAAAAATGTAACGGTGAGAAATGATGGAGTCACTGTCAGAATTAACTGTTAATCATAGTGCTTAGCATTGTGTGAATTACAAGTTTAAGATAAACACAGTATCAAAGGAAAGAATTGAAATGTGACTGTGAAAATATAGAACTTTAATTAATAAGTAATGCAGTTTGTATCATTATTATAAAAATATAACTGTTAGTTTACATAGTTGTAGTTAAATGTAGTTATTAGTTAATTAATCACATGATTAATAAATATAGATACATTTTTATCGATCACTGTGACAAAAAAATCAGTTGATACATAACTATGAAAATTATAAATTTAAAATAAAATATAAGCTTGACAAAAAATTTAAGTGTTTGAAATCATTATTGTAAAAATTAAAAGGCAGGCTTCTTATAAACTTTATATACTTAAATCTAAATTTTATCACGATTTTATTACTATAAGTCTATCTAAAGTTTTTAATAAATAAATATTTTTAAAAGTACAAAACATGTGTAACAGGAGAACTTACCTTTACTGGAACTGGAAGCAGTATAACTGAGCTGCGTTTTTATATAAAATACAGATCAATGACACACACAAAACCGGCTACCCAAATAAGCGAAATGACGTTGTATTAATTTAAGATAATGAAATAAGTTCAAATTTCAATTCAAATTCATTTACCTCAAATAAATGTGTGTTTTTTTAAAGAGACAAATAACCTATTGAAATGCTACGCAGTGTAAACGAATGGCAACCAAAAAGTAAGTAATTGCAGAGCTAGAAGAATTAGTATCAATGACGTCATGTAAAGTTCGACATGCTAAAACAAACAGAAGATCAAAACATGAAAGAAAATTTAATGTGAACAAAAATTATTCAACTGGTGTAGTTTAAATAATTGACAGACATGACGTGAACGTAATGTTGATTTGGCGAGAAGAACAGAACAAAACGAGTCTGAACATTTGACACTAAAACATTTTTGTAACGTACTATGTTATCATTTATTTTAGTAAAACCGATCAATGGATTTGCATCAAATTTTCACTGAATTATGTGTATATTTATATTTTTTACCATTATAAAAGTATTTGAATTTAAGCTCAAGTAAGCAGTGTTGTCAAGTGAAAAAGACTTATTTATTTTACAAAAAACACACGATGGATTTGCGTCAAGTTTTGATGGGTGATGTATGTAGACATAAGTATACCTAAGTTAAATTAATTCAAGTTTAAGTAAGAAACAATGCCTTTTATTATTGATGCTTTATATGTTCTACATTTTAAAATTACGTAAATATATCCTTAAAATATTATAACATTTAGTTTTGAGTAAACGATGCAAAAGTAAAAAACGAGAAGTTATATTTAACAAAAACATTTTTTTTTATAAAGTGCAATATTATGTTTTTTTTTAATGAAAACAACACGATGGTTTAGTATCGAATTTCATTCGATTGATGTTAGACGAATGTAGGCATAACAGTATCTTAATAAAACAAGCAATACCCTTAGACCACACAGTATTCTTAATACACAAAGCGCTCCGTGACAGCGCTTGTAATTTTCTCTACCAATTAAACCAGTAATGGTAATATTTACGAAAAATGTTACTGTATCAATTTATTGGAAACTGTATCCTGATTCTGCATTAAGCGGTCAACATTATGATGTTTTGCATTGTAGCCAATAATAACCAGCAACTGTACTCTCAACGTTGAAACAGAGCCTTTCAACTTGAGAGGGAAGCGAATGGAAAGCTTTTTACACAAGTCTTTCGGGTTTTTATACAAGGTACCTTCGTACCAAATTTAAAAACAATCGGCCAAAGCGTTCGGTTTAAATTGCGTGCACTCGTCATCGTTGAATCAGAGGCCGCCATCTTGAAACTGTAATAAGTAGGAAAAAATATGCATCATTTGGTCTTTATACAAGTTATCTTCGTACCAAATTGGTCAATGCGTTTGACCAAAACAAATGAAATGCCGAAAGATCGAATTGAAACAGAGACCCTCCTTCGCTCGGTCAATAAGTTCAGGTTTAACAAGTAACACAAATAACATCATTTAATATTAAGGAAATAACAAGCCTGTAAAGGACAAATGAGATTCTTATACGTAGTATGAAACACAGGAAAAGTCGTTATGGTAAGAACAAAACCAGCTAACTAAATAAGTGACGATGCATTAATTTTAAATCAGTAAAATTAAATTGTCTTTCAAAAATTTAATTTTTTTTTCAAGTAAACAACCAATTCCAATTCTAATTCTACTTTCCTTATTTTCATCCCTTTTACGTGTGGAGAGCTAGTAGTACTTTTTGGAAAAGTGCAAACAAAATTTAACTAACTATATAAAAAAAGAAATAGGTAATAAAAGAAATTAAAGAACAAAACATGGAAGTAATTCTAATTAAAAAAAAAAATTACTATTTGTAAAAACGATGTCCATTACTGTGAAAGAACCTAAGTTTTTTTTTAATAAGCATCTCTATTATGGTATTTTATTTTAAGCAAAATGCCTGATTTATTTTTAAAAAAAGGATATTTCCAAGAACTCTATTGCCGTATCGGCTTGACCAACCTACAATGCTTACATGATTTCTTTGTGTGAAATGTTGCACCGTTACAGTATCTTAACGATTATTGTAAAGAATATAAAATATTTTGGGTATTTTATCATTTGGTCAAAGAATCTGATCCAATTTGCCGAAAAAACGACTGGATTCTTCCAATAACAATAACTTGTTTTTAATAAGAAAAGTTTCTCTCAGAAATATATAAACTTACTGTAGTTTATAATTAAAATGTTTGTAAGATAACGTCCAAATTATCAGTTTGTAATTTTTATTCCCTGTAAAATACCGTAGCAAAACACGGATACGAAGCTAGTATTCGCTTGTTTTAATGAAAATTCGCAAATAATTATTTGATAAATTTCTTTAATGAGCTTTTGTGAACACGGTTGGTCACACCATTTATCAGCGAAGCACAAAATTTACGAACGGTTACCTGTTTTAAAGTAACGTTCATTTTATCGTGAAATAAAAATCAAACGTTTTATTTCAATAACATTGATTTCATTTTATTAGTAAATTTGCATTTTCTATATTACAAAAGACTTAAAAATAATCTTCTACCAGTAGAGATGTCGGTAGCTTGACGCCAGAAACATGTAATCCTTGTTAGATGCAACCCTTCTAGACACAATCAGTGCTGATACCGTGTCCTACAATTTTGTCCTTTTTAATAAATCTGTAGGCTACATGATGAGCCTTATTTCGAAGTTTTTCAACGTCCAAAGTGCCGTGTTTAATTACGACTGAATAGGCTGCAAAATCGTTATCCATTTCTGAAAACACAAAACAAATTATGTAAACATTGTGAAATGAAAATCAAACGTTTTATTTTAATAAAATTTATTTCATTTAATTAGTAAATTTGCAATTCATATACTATAAAGGACTTAAATATAATCTTCTACCAGTAGATGTCGGTAGCTTGATTCCAACAAAATATAATCCTTGTTAGATGCAACCCTTTTAGACACAATCAGTGCTGATACCGTGCCCTAAAATTTTGTCCTTTTTAATAAATCTGTAGGCTACATGATGAGCCTTATTTCGAAGTTTTTCAACGTCCAAAGTGTCGTGTTTAATAACGACTGAATAGGCTGCAAAATCGTTATCCATTTCTGAAAACACAAAAACAAATTGTGTAAACTTTGTAATGTAATAAAATTATTTACGAATTTCCTTTCAAAATCAGGCTAGTAGAGCGTTTAATGTGGTAAAAATCAGACAATCATTTTGAAATTATGCATGCAACAAAAAAGAGAACAGACCATAATAAAACATGTAAATTCCTAGTGAATGTTGGGCTACCGTTAGCTTGCTAAATTTATGTGAAAGTCCTTTCATTTCACAAGGAGTTCAAAGTGGTAAAATAGCTCGTTATCGGCTAATGGAAAAACTGCCTTTTTAAAGTAAATTAAAAGATAAGTTTTCAGTAGTCTTGTTGTTCTAAGGCAATAACTGTTATCTACTGTGTAATGGAAATACTCACTTCCTTTATCGCTGCAGCGTATGAATGACATGACTCCATACTCGTCGTCGTAATTAGTTATTATTAGTTTGTAGTTGAAGGCGTATTCATAACCTAAAAACAAAACAAACTTAATGCTGTCCTTATTATTTAGGAACACACACACACACACACACACACACACACACACACACACACACACACACACACACACACACACACACACACACACACACACACACACACACACACACACACACACACACACACACACACACACACACACACACACACACACACACACACACACACACACACACACACACACACACACACATCACAGTGAAGCGCTATTTGTGATTACTATTTTATGTTGTTTTTTGTGGTAGTATTATTGATTTGTAATGTAGAATAGATAGTACATTTTTATACAAGAGATAATTAGTGTACTGACCTTTTGGTTTAAAGCTGTCATGAATAATACCATCTTTAAAACCAGCCACGTCGTACGAAATTTGTAATCCATTTGGATATTTTTTACTAAAAAAAATACAAATAAGTAAATATTGAGGACATGAAAACTTTTATTAAAAAATGTCGGATGTTAAAATAGGTATAGATTATAATAAAATCTAAAATAATAACATTAATACAATATCCTTACATTGTTACAAAGTGAATTTTTAAATAGTTACTGAATTTTTAATAATGGCGGAAAATAGCTTTGCTCCCTGAAGTAATTTTTCAAATTTACAATATTTTTGGAGAAAATATTATTGCATTGATAATATGATTATGAACCTTGGCCACGTTAGCTTCATTTCAGAAGATACACGAAAACTTAAAATGTTGTTTTATGTAGATATAAAGGGTGATGATGACGATATTGAAATAAATTTTTTTTAAATGTAAGAAAAAGGAGCTAAAATTTGTATTAAGTGTGTCTTGAAACAATAAACAACACACACACACACACACACACACACACACACACACACACACACACACACACACACACACACACATTGTGTCCCATCAAGAGGCTTACATTTTGATTCTCCTGCGTGTGTGTGTGTGTGTGTGTGTGTGTGTGTGTGTGTGTGTGTGTGTGTGTGTGTGTGTGTGTGTGTGTGTGTGTGTGTGAGTGTGTGTGTGTGTATGTGTGTATGTTTGTTTCAAGATACACTTAATACAAATTTTAGAAACATTGTGAACATTAAAGTTTGAGGTTATAGTAAGAATTGGTGAATTGAAAACAACCGAAGAACTAACCTGTTTCTCTGAGATGATTGAAAGGTTTTTTTTTAACATATGGCATATTATTCTAAATGTAATACATACTCGTATATTGTGACGGCTTCATATAGGCGATCCTTTGTGAATTCCACCTTGGCGCAAGTTATATTTTGAGGTACAAAATTTGAAAAGTAGTAATAGAACGAACCCACTCCAAAAATCTAAAAAAAAACAAAATAGTGGCTCAAACTTATTGTAACGGGAAAACTTTTTTCATTTTCACCAAAGAGTCTAGTTTTGTAAGCTATCGACAAGAATATCTGAAAATTCATCCTATTTAAAAAATAAATAAATTGTAATATTTCATAATAACATAACTTTACCTTTCGAATGTATATCGAAAAGAAATGAATTTAAAATCAGTGTTTAATTTAGAAAAAAACACAACTTATCGTGACTAACAAAAACTAATAGTGACTAACATGGACTAATAAATAGTAAATAGTATTTATTTAAAAAAATAGTAAATAGTAGTGAAAAAAGTCAGGGTCACTAGTAAATAACTTAAAAAGTACCATTTTTGGATCCAAATCCTTTTTTGCTCTCCAATAAAAGTTATCACATTTTCCAACGTGTGCATAATAATCGTATTGCTTCTCATTCGCCAGAGCTGAAAACCACAACACCCCGCAGCTCATCAGCAGTGATGCCATCAAGTACATGGTAACGGAGAGTTATATATCAAACTGAGATAACTGTAACTGTTGAATGAAGAGGTTACGTTGACTAATATAACAGTTCAATTGTAATTTAATTAATAATAGCTTAATTTTATATGCAAAAGTTAAAACGTAACTATTAATTAAAAAATAACATTGACATATAATGTACTCGGGGAACATTGTAACTGTTCATCATTATGACAACGATGAAAAGTAATAATTTTATATAGTCCTATTATAACTAAATTAAATCTCAGTAGCAACTTTAATTATAATAATTAAAATTTAACTATAATAATCAACTGTTATTGTAAAAATTATAACTGTCAATGTTATTGATATATATATATAATAGTCAATGTTATCACTGTGATTAATGAAATTGTACTGTTTAAATTATATATTTATAGTAATTACAGTGACACACTTAAATTATAACAGTGAAATTTATAAACTTAAAATTTTTAATAGAACTATGACAAACAGTAATGTATTTAAATAGTTACTGTTAAAAAATGTGAAAATATAATAACTTTTGTTTAATTTTAACAGTTTAGTCATTGATTTTCTTTCTTTTTTTTTAACGTCCGACTATTGTGTACACTTGGGATAATGCAGACGTTGGGATGATTTATAGCGTATGAAAATGCCAAGCCCTAGCTGGGAATCGAACCCGGGTCCTCGGGTTCAAAGACTAGTACGCTATCCACTAGGCCACCGAGGCAGATCTCATTATTATTAATAGAATATTAACATAACTGTGTAAATAACAAGAACCTTGAATTATATCACTGTGAGTTTTTCAGTAATTAAGTCATAGTTTTATATATATATATATATATATATATATATATATATATATATATATATATATATATTAACAGTTAAATACCTGTTCTTTTAACCTGATAAATTAGATACATGATAAACATAACAAAAATGCTCAAATTAGACATACTTGAACTTTTTATTTCTATATGCATGGGTAAATCTGTACTTTTGTGTGATTTGTCAATTTTCGTAGTTTTTCGCCAAAAGGTTTTATTTCATGCCCTAAAATAATAATAAAAAATATAAAAATGCTTAAACTATCGGAAGTAAAAGTTGAACATTTCTTAATCAAACCAGAATTTGTATTGTTTGAATGTCTTCTTACCCACAATACTTTCAGAAAGGCAAATTCAACATCTGACTTTCCAAAAATAATGGATATTTACTACTTTTAATAAGTGTTTGAATTTTTTAAATTAAATTTGTTAACTGTTACTAACGAACCAATATACTTAACTAAAGTTCATAGTACAAGTACTGTAAAATTTATTGGTTCAGTTCTGTCGGTCTGCTTTTCTAAAATATATGTCATACTAGCTGAAGGGAGGAATCCGCCTGGATTAGGGTAAAAAAATCGATTTTTGCTTCACAATTATATTCTACAATTAATTAGCTTTAATAAGTTACTTTAATTATCCGTTAATTAATTTTTATTTTATGAGCGATTGTCCAATCCCTCTCACAGTCAATTTAACTCAATTTTAGTTTCAATTTACTGTCGTAGATATGTTTTATCAGTCAGAATTCACCATACAACTTTGATATAAATATTAACTGGGAGATGGGGACAAAGCCAAGAGGAAAATCTTGAATGTGTTGGATGTGTGAGAAGGAGGATGGAACTCGGTTTAGGATACTGAGGTACTCAATTGGAAAAAATAAGCTTTCCTGCCGGAAAAACTCTTTGTGGTCGAGAACGGCTAACTAAGTTAATAAGAGATGAAATGCAAACTTATTATAGTTTTGTCGTAATTATAAACACTCACAGCATGGCAAAAATGAAAGAGGCGCCTTTAGGCCACATATTTTTATTTGTTTTCGTCTAATAGTACGGTTTGTGCCCGAAAGTAGTTGACAGCTGGTGTAAGTAGTAAAACACTAGTGCAAAGAAATAACTTATGACCACAGAACCAACACACAACAGCTGTAACATTAATGGAGACAATACAACCTATCTTCAGAGACCTGTCCAATGAACAAATTTTAAGGAAATTCCTCCATGGAGGGACTTAAAATCCAAGCAAGTGCCTAAATAGTGTAATCTGGTCTCGTATACCCATAACAACCTTCTTAATGAAAACCACATTAGAACTTGATTTATAGGAAGCTGTTGCAACACACAATATGAGCAATATTTTGGAAAAGTGTGGAATTGTGCCGGAGGCTAAATATATGCGAGATATGAAAAGTCAAGACGAAATGCAGATTCAAAAAGCGGAAAAATGCCAGCAAGAAATAGAGAAAATGTGTCGAGAAAATCTTACAGTAGCAAAGAAGAAGTTGAAGGATGAATCTGAGGCCACGGAAGACCCAGGCAACCCTTCATACGGGGCTTAAATGCATTAAAGTCTTTTATATAGGCCTATGTTTAATTGCAGGTTTCCCGAAAAATCATTTTTTTACATATACGTACCATCAAAATTTGAACATTGTAACATTTTTTTTAATTGCTTAGATTGAGTTGTAAGCATTTTGCCAACTTAAAATGTTATTGATAGAGTATATTCCAGTCTAATAAAAACATTAACCCTCTTCCATAACCAATACCTGTGTTAATTGTACCTAAAGTTAGGCTAATTTACACGGTGAGGTTAGGTCCTCCGACCTTCCTTAATATAAATACTCCTATTAAAATTTTTCATTCAAAATTCTATCATTATTTCCTTAAAGCTAACTTTTTACAGTTTTATTGTAACTAAAATAAAAGTATAAAACAAATTCTAACTACATTATTCAAGTTAAAGTGCTGGTATCCCAAAAACGAGGACCTTTCACTCGTACACTTACCTGTGCTGGAACTTAAGTGTATATCCGGTTTACTATACAGTTACGTTTTTATAGTTTCCATCCAACCATGACTGTAAAAATCCCAGCTGCTTAAACAAGAGACCCAGCTGCTGACAACCTTTTGTTAATCTCAGATGACAAAAGATCAATTGAATGACAAAAATATGTAGGTTTTTAAACAAACGAGCTGTTCAAATATATTTATTCAAGAACACTGAACGCTTTTAAACTGTACAAAAAAGAATTGTGCCCGAAAATACTAAGTAAATTTCGTTACAAAGCGAAAGAAGAACAAAAACCTATTATTTTAAAAATAATAGGCAACTCGTATTAAAAATGACGTCAGTGATATTACATCTGTTTAAAATAAAAGAATGAAAACGTAAAGGATTTACAAAACAAGTGTATCAGCTTTTGTTTTACGTGAACAGGAAAACACTTTTCATAAAATTTGCAAAAAATGTAAAAATAGATCAGACATAAAAATATTAAAAAAATTTCCGTGGGTAACATTGAACGTTTTGAATAATATTAAACACTTTATAATTGTGCGTTTGTAATTTTTCCGAAACTGCTGAAAGGATTTTTCTTGAAACTTTGGTATTGTAGATTTTCCGAAGCGAAAAGTTCATTGGACATTAAAAATTAATTTTTCCGCTTTTCAAGAAATAATTGCATATTTGCCAGTGGGATGTCTTAAAGTATTGTTACTTTCAGCTATTGTAACTAATTTTAAGTCATTGGACCATCATTTTCGATTATACAAAACATTCAAATTTTGACAGCTGCTAACTGTTTATACCAGGGTTCCTAACAGAGTCCAGGTGGACCTTTGCGGGTCGAATACTTATTTGGACTCTCGGCGTGCTGCAGCTCGATGCTGTATTGAATTGATATAACTCACCGTATACAGATTTAGCGTGACGCGAGCTCAATGCTTTTTACACACGCAAAAATTGTTAAATGACCTAAATAAGTTTTCAATTCATAACATTTTAAAATAGCAGGTAAAATACTTATTTTGTTATTACAAACCGATATTTGTAAGGGCAATAATATCCTGATGTGTTTGTGCTGTCAACACGCAAACACGGATTAGTCATTTTTATTTATAATTCCTGAATTTGTTTTCATTAATTTAAAGATACCGCACTAACGCAACACTTCATTTTCAAACAACGTAATTAATTAAAACGTAGTATTACAGAAAGTCTCAAAAAATATACACGATCTAAGGGTTTGTGGTCGAAGCTTCCAAATAGTCTCAAATATACAGCAATTTGAAAAAACAATATAAATGTTTCAAAATTGTTTCTTTAAAACACAGCAATTAAATATTTATTATTTACATTGGTTGTCATTAAAAATTATGACTCGTATCCTACTGTCGTTCTCTTTTCAAAAATAAATAAATAAATAAAAATTGAAAACCTATTTCCTTAGAACAATTTTGCAATAATTACACCATTAGAATTCCACTAAAAGGTAAGTGAAGAAGATGCTAGGTCTTTTCTATTTTTGTCTTTCAAAAGGCTTTTGTTTCTTTGTGTCTTTTGCCTTTTTTCTACTTGCACAGGTAATCAGTTTCTTTGGTTTCTGAAGGGGACTTCGTCAGAAATTTCTTTGGTTAGATTTGTATTATTTCACACAGTAATTTATTTAAATTGATGAATCCATTTAGTTTGAATTCTGTTACCTAGTGTCGTATGACGAGGCATAATTTTATATAGGCTTTACATTACCTTCCTGGTGCAGTACGATTTATTATTAATACTGATACGACACAAGGGCGGTATAATGTTTTAATTACTAATTACTAAAACTCCCTAATTGACTTAATTTGGCGTTATAATTTATTTACAATTATTATAGTTCAACTTAACCTATATATGAAATCAATTTTTACAAACTCTTTAAGCATTATAGTATTAAACTAAGTTCTTTTCACTTAAAGTTTTATAAAAATTAATTAATTTATTTATTAAGCTTTTTTATAGATTCCGACACCCATAATTGAACATCCATGTGCTTGCCAAGACTTGCACATAGGCTGCTCTATTCCAGAACTTGCCCCATCGGAGGTCCTCGGCAGTGCTAGGCACAAATTAGGTTCATCATACTTGGTCCCGCCAAAGGAAAGCAAGCAATATCGCCACTCCCAGACATAACTGAACAAGAACAGCAAATCTCTAAATGTAAGTGTTAGTGTTAAGTGTTTAAACCGTAAGTGTAAGTGTGTAGTTTTTGGAATAGTTTTCTCTGCTGCTTGTAAAATGTTCTGAGTAAATTTGGACACTAGAGTGTTTATACAGTCTGGTGATACAAATTTCATCATAAATTTCTCCCAATTTGCTTTTTTCAGAATCCAGCGCGGCAGGCGCTGATCCGGACGAGGGAAATTACGAAATGAAATATTAATGGGAGTATGATCACTGCCGTAAAGATCAGGTAATACCGACCATTCAAACTTCGTTGCCAGAATTGGACTGTAGAATGACAAGTCAACAACGGTCCAATTGCCAGTAGATACCGCTAAATGCGTATGGGAACCGTTATTAAGAAGACATAAATCCAATTCGGACCTTATCCATTCAATGTGTATTCCTCTACAGTTTCAGCTTGATGAACCCCATGCGATATGATGAGCGTTAAAATCACCTAATAATAATATCGGCGGTGGCAATTGGCATATTAAGTCACGTACTTCACGGTTTTGGAAATTGTAATTAGGCGGTAAATATAGGTTGCAGATTGTAAGTTTGAATGGTACGGTTATTTGAACGGCAACAGCTTGTAAAGGAGTTACTATATTCACAAGAACCGACTCGAATGAGTTGTGAACCAGAATGGCTACACCACCTCTGGTTTTTCATCAGCGATGAAATCTGCTCTGAAAACAGAATAACCCCTGATACTGAAAATGTGTGATTCACACAAGTGAGTCTCCTGAATGCACAGTATTAAAGGCGACATATCTCGTACAAGAACCTTCAGATCTTCAATATGGCTTCTTACCCCATTAACATTATTATTGGAACATGGCCGGCGGAGGCAGCTGACGTGAGCAGCTGATGGGCTTAGCGACCCCACCATACCTCTAGCTCATTCTACTCTCACTCATTTACTCCACATACACACAACATACACACCACATATATACACACACACACTCACACAAACACATTTACACCCGCAGGGGGGGTGCAGACTAGCTGTACCTAATGAGAGGACCTGGACGAGCCTCATGGCACCCGTGTCTAACACACACTTACACTTACAGCACTACACTTACGATTTAAACACTTTACACACACACACGTACATTTAGGGATTTGCTGTACTTGTTCCTTTATGTCTGGGAGTGGTAATACTGCTTGGTTTCCTTTGGCGGGGCCAAGTATGTGGAACCTGATGTGTGCCTGGCACTGCCGAGGACCGCTGATGGGACAAGTGCTGGGACCGAGCAGCCTATAGGCGCCTGGCAAGCACATGGGTGTTGAATTATGGGTGTCGGAGCCTATAATTGGGTCTATCGTTACAAATGGTTGCATTCTGTGAGTACATGGAGAGCGGCTGCCAGTGGTACTTGGGTTTGGGGAACTGTAACGTTGTACCGGAACCCATTCCTAAGATTCTGGAGTACTTTCGGCTCCAGGATATTGGAGGTCCCCCCAATTTATTGGGGATTCTCGCTTTAGTTCGAGTATCCTGGGCTACTGGTGACGTTTGGGTGCACCCTGTACCATTTGTGCGAGATATCAACATTCGTGGAATCGCTCGGTAACAAAATTATGGAAAACTCAAAACAAAACGCCAAGAATTCGCTAAAGAGGCCTCGTTCGACTACGTCGAACAGGTCTGTTGATAGTAGTGGGAGTCGTGAAAATCTGGAGAAATGGAGATGTGTGCTGTACCTCTTCAGCTACCATCTCCAAGATTTTTAATATTTAAAAATTCTGAGGAAGGTTCGGACCTGTCTAAGGTGTCGCCCTTCCTCATTAACAAAGCTATAGTGGGAAGAGCAGGTCCCGTAGCGTCTATTAAGAAGCTGCAAAACGGGACGCTGTTAGTGCAGAACAAATAGCGACAAGCAGAGCTTGTCGCTCTTAAAATGACGTCTTTCTTCGAGAAAGTTAAGGTTGCGGTGGAACCACACAGGTCTTTGAATTCCGCTAAAGGAGTTGTAACCTGCAGAGATCTCCTCCATTTAGACCTGGAGGAGATAAAGTCGGAATTAGCATCGGAGTCGGTCACAGATGTACAGCGGATTCTGAGGAACGAGAACGGGAAAAAAGTTCCAACCGCGTCCCTCATATTGACTTTTGGAAAGCCTGTTATCCCGGAACACATATTTGCTGGGTATCAACGGCTTTCTGTCCGTCCTTACGTGCCAAACCCAAAACGATGCTTTAAGTGTCAGGGTTTTGGACACGTGAGTTCTGCATGCAGAAGGCCCGAAATATGTGGTAATTGTGGTTCCAATAGTCATAATAGTGACAATTGCTCGGATGACCCAAAGTGTTCCAATTGTGGTGGAGATCATCCGGCTCGTTCCTTTAACTGTCCAAAGTTTAAGGACGAGAAAGCAATTCTAGCAATTATGGCTAAGGATAAAGTCTCATTTTCAGAGGCGAAGAAAACTTTCAAGAGCTCCAGAATAAATATTGAGGAAAATCTTTTGCCACTGTCGCGTCTAGCAGCAAGGCCTCTTGCCGCAACTGTGAAGAGCTGACAAAACCGTAAAAGTTTTAACCGAACAAGTAGCTCAACTCTTATCTCTGTTTTCTGCTGGTAACACTCCTGTTCCTATTACTAAAACATCTTCTTTCTCTGTAGACAACATTTCGAAAGACATTAAGTCAACTGCCGCTAAAACTCAAAGCTTCAAAATCACTTGTGACTAAAACTTCAAAACCTGCAAGTCCTGAGGTAATTCCATCTTCTTCGAACTTGAAGACCCGAACCAAGTCACAAGTGCTAAAGCCTGCTTCGAAAAACGTTTCTCCTGGTCTCTCCTATTTTTGAAAAAAATCAAACACATATCCACCAGTAGTTGCGTCTAAGACTTCAGAAAAGAAGTTGATTAAAAGTACAGCTAAGCAAGATAAAAAAAACCAAAATTGGAGCCGCTTCAAAAGCGGCATCTTCCAAAACAAACACATCTGCAGAGTCCGACTTAAATCACAGTAGTGATTCGATGTCGATAGACTCTGATAAATCAAAAGTAGTAAATGACAAAAACGAACAGAACCCGCTGCTATATTAATCCATTTTATTTCAATGTCTGCATTTCCAATTAATAGCAATGTGATACAGTGGAATGTTAATGGGATAAGAAGCCATATGGAAGATCTCAAAGTTCTTGTGCGAGATTCATCTCTCTCTAATAATGTGCCTCCAAGAGACGCACTTGCATGAATCCCACACCTTCAATTTTAGGGGTTATTCTATTTTCAGAACAGATTTCGTCACTGAGGAAAGAGCCAGAGGTGGCGTAGCCATATTGGTTCACAACTCTGTCCAGTCCATATCTGTCAATATAATAACTCCTTTACAAGCTGTTGCCGTTCAGATTACCGTTCCATTCAAAGTTACCGTCTGTTGCCTTTACTTGCCGCCTAGTTACAATTTCCAACATCATGAAGTATATGATATAATATCTCAGTTGCCACAACCGATTTTATTGACAGGTGATTTTAACGCTCACCATACTTCATGGGTTCATCATCCTGTAACTCAGAGGAATACGCATTGAAGGAATAAGGTCAAAATTAGATTAATGTCCTTCTTAATGACGGTTCCCATACGCATTTATCAGCATTTACTGGCAATTGGACCGTTGTTGATTTGTCATTCTGCAGTCCAGTTTTGACAACAAAGTTTGAATGGCCGGTATTACCTAATCTTTACGGCAGTGATCATACTCCCATTAATATTTCATTTCGTAATTTCCCTCGTCCGGATCAGCGCCTGCCGCGTTGGATTCTGGAAAAAGCAAATTGAAAAGAATTTATGAAGAAATTTGTATCACCAGACATTGAATCACCAGACTGTATAAACAGTCTAGTGTCCAAATTTACTCAAAACATTTTACAAGCAGCAGAGAAAACTATTCCAAAAACTGCAGTACGCCCTTCACGTCCACCTGTCCCTTGGTGGAACGAGGAGTGTAGGAAGGCGTTACGTCTACGTAGAAAAGCTCTGAGGAGATTCAACAGTAACCCGACAAGTGAAAACCTTGAGCAATATAAAGTTATTTGTGCAAAAGCTCGTAGAATATTCAGGCAAAGCAGAAAGGATATTTGGGCCCAATACATCGGAACAATATGTAGAACAACACCTACATCTGTAGTGTGGAAGAAATTGAGTTCCATTTGTGGTCCGCCTCCATCTGTATGACTGATGGGACAGGCGAACGGATTATTGGTTTCTGACGTTCCGACATTGTAAACCTTTTAGGGTCATCCTTTGCAAGTTTTTCCTCTTCTGCAGCCTATAACACTGCCTTTTGTAAACACAAAAGCGCATCAGAAAAATTGCCTTTCACTATCGGTACTTCTGATGATTCTCCTGTGAACGGTCTGTTTACTCTACGTGAGCTAGAATCTGCACTGCTGTCTACCAAGGTTTCAGCTCCAGGTCCTGACAACCTTGTTTACGCCATGATTAAAAATCTTCCACCGTCGGGTAAGTTATTTCTTCTCGAAATATACTATCGTATGTAAGAGGAGCGTACATTCCCTGGCGATTGGTTAGAAGCTACGGTAATTCCCGTTCTTAAACCAGGAAAAGATAAAACTGATCCAAGTAGCTATCGTCCTATTTCTCTCACCAGCGTGCTATGCAAGCTCGTAGAAAAAATGGTAAATCGTCGCCTTGTTTGGTATTTAGAAACTAATAAATTACTATCGAAAAACCAGTGCGGTTTTCGACTACTTCGTCTTCTATGAATCAGCTAGTTTTGTTTGAAACTACAATAAAATGCCTTCCTCTTGCGTCAAACACTTGTTGAAGTATTTTTTGACCTAGAGAAGGCATACGACATGGCCTGGAGAAGAGGAATACTGAACATTTTAAACTCATGGGGTATACAAGGCATAATTCTAGCTTTTATTACTAATTTCCTGTCTAATAGATACTTTAGGATACGTCTTGGAACTACAGTTTCAGATCGATTCCACTTAGAGTATGGTGCTCCACAGGGGAGTGTACTTAATGTTACCTTGTTTGCTATCGCAATCAATGGAACTACGGCTAGTGTGCAGTTCCCAGTCCGATGTTCGCTCTTCGTGGACGATTTTGTTATTTATGTAAGCACCAGAAATATGGCAACAGCTGAAAGAACTCTTCATATGGTAATAAATAAGTTGCAGAGATGGACGAGATCTACTGGCTTTAAATTCTCTGCTGGCTTTAAAACTCAGTGCATTGCCTTCAGTCGCCGTCGACAGATCCAAGCTCCTTCGTTATATCTTGATGGTATACAGCTCCGGACTTTTACATCCGTTCGATTTTTGGATCTAATATTTGACGAAAGGCTCTCGTGGAGCCTCACGTGCGTGATTTAAAGTTACGATGTAACAAAATTCTCGATATCTTGAGGGTTCTTAGTTGTTCTCGATGGGCCGCTGATAGGACCAGTATGCTGATACCAGTATTGTGCTGTAATTCGTTCGCGAATTGATTACGGCAGCATTATATATTCGTCTGCACGACCTTCCGTTTTAAAGAAACTAGATCCCGTCCATCACTCAGCTATCCGCCTTGTTTCTTGTGCCTTTCGATCTAGCACTTTTGTGAGCCTCCTTGCCGAGGCTGGAGAACTATCACTCTTTCGACGTAGACAACAGCTGCAAATAAATTATGTAAGTAATCTACGAACTAAACCATGGCACCCTGCTTATAGTGCTTTTTTCATAATCAATTTAGCCGACAGTATGAAGCTTGTCCGCATGTCTCTGCTTGTATATTGTCAAGAGTTTTGCCATCTTCTTCATTTCTACCCATCTAGTAAAATTATTTTCACAGATGGCTCGAAATTGGAGAATAATGTTGGTTGCGCATTTAACTCAATTGGTCAAACGGAAAAGTATGGATTACCCTCAGTTTGTAGTGTCTTCACCGCCGAATTATTTGCTATCTTTAAGGCTTTGACAACAGTTGTATCTGACTCTGCCCATTATCTAATCTGTTCCGATTCTAAAAGTGCACTGCAGGCTATCCAGGACATGTACTCCACAAATCCTCTTGTTCAACGTATTTTGTGCTCATTCCACTGGCTTGAACTTCGTAGTGTTGGTGTGTCATTTTGCAGAATACCTGGTCACTGTGGGATAGCTGGAAACACTAGAGCAGATAATGCGGCGAAGGGAGCTACCTTGCTGCTGCCAAGCACACAGTTATTGATTTCATCATATTTTCTATGTTATGTAAAGCACTTAAATCATATGCATTGGGAAAAGGAGTGGGCAGCTATTGGTTACTAATGAACATGTTTTGCGAGATTGTAATGGTCTAAGGAACATGCGCCGATTATGTGGACTAGGTGTCAATTTAGAGGAAATATTGAATCTTTTAAATAAAATTTATGTTGTTGTTGTTATTGTTATTAATGTTGTTTTGTACATTGTACTTACATTTTATTTATTAATGTATTTATTTATTTTTTATTTATTTTTTTCAGGGACAATTTACATCCCTTTTATATTTTATTTTATTTATTTATTTTCTCTAAATAACTATATTTCTGTTACGTTTATACATACTTTTACGAACTATTATTAAATTTTATTAATTGTTATTTAGTTTTTAATTATTCGTTATTATAATATAGTTTTACTTGTTATTTAAATTTTTGTTTAATTTATTTTTACTTGTTATTTAAGTAAAATTTTGTTGCGTGACGGCGATGATAGCATTAACGAATTTTCGCCGCAAAAATAAAAAAAAGGGTCTAAGATGAATAACAATGTTGGGTGTGCGTTTTATTCACTGGACGAAACGTATAAGTATGGATTACTCTCAACTTGTAGTGTCTTTACAGCCGAATTCTTTGCCATCTTAAAGGCTCTAAACACTATTGAATTCGGTGGTTTGCATTACATAGTTTGTTCCGATTCAAAAAGTACACTCCACGCAATCCGGGATATGTATTCGGTAAACCCTCTGGTTCAAGATATTCTGTGCTCTGTCCATAGACTTGAACTACGAAGTGTAAGAGTATCATTTATCTGGATTCTTGGTCACTGTGGAATATTTGGAAACACTGCAGCGGATAATGCTGCAAAGGAAAGAATTTTTCTGTCTCCATGCACTCAACATGTTATCTTGTCTGACTTTCTTTTTCACGTAAAACATTTAATTTTTCTACAGTGGGAAAATGAATCAGCAGCTACAAGCAGTAACAAATTGAGGGTAATTAAAAATACTGTTCGTTCTTGGGGGTTGTCAATACGTGCAAGTCGTAGAGATGAGGTTGTGGTTACCCGCCTTCGCATTGGCCACTCCATGTAATACATGGTTTTCTGATGGAACGTGGGGACCCGCCTCGGTGCGGTTTTTGTAGGTAAACTATCACAGTAAGACATATATTGCTAGACTGTGATGGTTTCCAAAATATACAGCGTGTATGTGGTCTGGGAAATAGTAAGCAGTGGACGTTCGGAGATATTGTCTCGGCCATTGACCGGACGCTGAAATTCTTTCATCGTCTGAATTTGTTAAATAAAATTTAACTTAAAATAATATTGCTGGATCTCTTTACAGCCCTGCAACAATTTGTATATTTGTGGCTATTTATTTATCTGAATTTGTTATTGTTTGCTTTGTTTTCCTTGTTGTTTAGTTTTATTTATTTATTTATTTGTTGTTATATTTTATTTTTAACTAGTTTTAGGAATAGTATTTATAGCTCTTATTGTATATTGTTTTAAATTACTGTTATTTTTTATTTTGTGATATTCCTAAATTTTATTTTATTAATATTGTGCCTCGGCGATGATAACCTTAACGGTTTTTCGCCGGAAATATATATATATATATATATATATATATATATATATATATATATATATATATATATGTGTGTGTGTGTGTGTGTGTAAAAGAAAGAATATGTCGTGCATGTCTTTTTTTTATTTAAGGCTTTTGGCGAAAAACACATGAAGGCTATCGTTGCTGTCCAGCGAAATATCCTAAACGGAGGGATAAATAAATTAATTTTCAACAATTTCAAATTTGTAAAGTTAGAACGACCACAGCACACCAGGTGGTTGGTATACTACGTCGATTGTCCAGGATGCGGACAACCAACCAATTTCCGAAAACTGGATACAATTTGGGATTTGTAAGGAGTGATGGAACAGAACATGTTCAGGATTCGAAGGCAGCGGGACCAGGAGGCATTTGTGTGTGACCATCGCAGTGCGCCACTGTGTGTATTCCTAACCTCAATGGAGGGCATGCGTACGCAAATTACATTTCTTCTTAATACTTTTTTATTTTAACTTAGTTTGTTGTAAATTTAACAAACTTGTTATGTCTAATCTTTAATTATTGAAGAACAATATAAAAACGTTTGATGTTAATATCTTTATTACCCCCATAGATGTATCAAGAAACCACTAAGTGCGTTCTAAGTCGCCGTAAACAATTTAAAACTCTATTAATGACCGACAATTTGTCCTTTAAAATTGCATGCATTTGGGCACAAGGTACCCGCACATTTGACGAATGCTTTTCAAACCATCAGAGTCCGGAAGAAAGTGTTTGTCTGTGATATCACTACAAAATTAAAATTTTTAAGAATTTGTAGTGATGTATATCTCCGACAAACTGGACATTGTGTTAGACTTGATTATATACAAACTAGCATTACCCGTCGCGGCTTCACCCACGAAACTTAAAATGTTTCAGAAATGAAATAATTTAGAAACATAAAAATATATTTTAACAAAAGTGTGATTATCTAAACTCTTGATTATTTTACAGTGAATATGAAAACATATTATAACCTGAATATGTTGTTTTATTGTTTTCAAACGTGTTCCACTAGAATTTAAGAAAATCTTTATAAAAAATAATTTTCTCCAATACAAACATTTATACATTTTTATTATTTTTTTTTCTTTTAGAGGATGAATTCAGGGGGATGTTGAGTTACGGATATCATAATTTGTGTTTTAAAATATTTTGTTCACTTTTAAGAAAAGCCGATAAAAATGTTCTCCAATGAAAACACTCTTTTTTTTATAATTACGAGGGTGGGGTGAAAAGTTTCCTACCTGACCAAGAGACGGCACCACTAAGTCTACTTTTAGAGTGGCGTCGTACAGTACTTTCCCAAAACTAGCTTATATATACACTTTCAGCCCAATCGCCACGTTAGTTTACGTTTGAGAGCACACTGAACGAGACAGCTTTGATGTTTTCGTGAAAATTGAAAAATTTGAAAATCGTGCTGTTATCAAATACTTCTATTTGAAGGGTTTTACACCAAAACAAATAAAAGAAGAGATGGATTCAACACTAGGACCCACCTCCTCGTCATATTCAACTATTAAGCAGTGGGTTTCTGAATTTAAAATGGGTTGTGTGAACACCTCTGACGAGCCACGCCCAGGACGGCCTATTGAGGTCACAACTCCAGAAATGACCGAAAAAATCCATAAAATAGTGTTGGAAGACCGCAGATTGAAAGTGCATGATAGAGCTGAGACCTGTAGGATGTCAGCTAAATGTATGCGAAATATTTTACACAACCATTTGGGCATGGAAAAGCTGTGTGCAAGATGGGTGCCGCGTTTGCTAACACTCGACCAAAAATTGCTTCGAAAAAACATTTCTACCGACAATTTGGCGCTGTATAGGCGTAATCCAAACGAATTTTTGCGTCGATTCATAACTGTTGATGAAACTTGGGTCCACCACTACACTCCTGAAAATAAACAACAGTCTAAACAGTGGGTTGGACAAGGGGAACCAACTCCAAAGAAGGCAAAAACAATTTTATCGGCGAACAAGGTTATGGCTACTGTTTTTTGGGATGCAAGAGGAATTATATACATTGATTACCTTGAAAAGGGTAAAACTATCACTGGTCAATACTACGCAGAGTTATTGCAACGTTTAAAGCAGGAGGTACAAATTAAACAACCTCATTTGGCGAGGAAAAAATTTTGTTTCATCACGATAACGCACCAGCGCTTTCGTCAAGTGTTGCCATGGCTAAAATCTACGAATTGAAGTTCGAATTGATGCCGCATCCTCCCTACTCTCCAGACCTAGCCCCAGCGACTATTATCTGTTTCCTAACCTAAAAAAATGGCTTGGTGGTAAGAGATTTGGGAGCAATGAAGAAGTGATTAAAGCTGTAAATCAGTATTTTGAGGAGCTTGACGAATCTACGTTTAAAACTGGTATAACTAAATTAGAACACCGTTATGAGAAATGTATCAGTCTCAATGGAAATTATGTTGAGAAATAAAGCAAAAAAAAAAAAAATTTAAACATCGTTTTTCTTGGTCAGGCCGGAAACTTTTCACCCCACCCTCGTATACCTCTTTTTTACATTTTTATTCCTTTAGTGAATTAATTCGAAAAAATGTTGCAATATGTGTTTCATAGCATATTTCTAGAATATACGGATCCAAAACAAATATTTCTTCAATTGAAAATTGTATACCCCTTTTTTACATTTTCTACCCCCTTTAAATCTCTTTAAGATATGAGTTTTGGAAAATGGTGAAAAATATATTTCATTACTTATATTTAAGGGTGACTATGTTACGCTTAAGAAGATCAGACGAAAAACATATTTTTCCAATAAAAATTGTACCTCATTTTTACCTCTTTAGGGGTTCAATACTGGAAAACCTTTTTGCAGTGCACCCCTACATGTGGTGGTAACCCTGAAAATTTTAAATATTTAGCTATTATAGTTTCGGTTGTACGTTGATTATTAATGTTTGAACTGGGTAAGTAGTTTAATGGCGTTAAAATCAATTTTTTGCAAAAAACCTCTCTAAGTGCACCTCGACATTGTTGTAAGGAGGTACCCTGAAAATTTCAAGTCAATAGCTATAATAGTATCTGTTCTACGTTCATTATTAAAGTTGGACTGGGTAAGTAGTTTAATGGCGTTGAAATAAATTTTTGCAAAATCCTTTCTTAATACACATCGACATTGTTGAAAGATGGTGAAAATTTTAAGTCTCTAGTTATAATAATATTGGCTGTACATTGATTATTAATTTTGGACTGGATTTGCAAATTGCTATTTAAAAAATGGTAATTACGTCAAAGCAAAAAAAATGTAACAATACTGCTATTTTTGGCTTTGAGACATTTGGAATCGTATAATAACAATTTTTTATTTTCCGTGTTCTAATAAAAAGGTTTTTACCGTATTTGCTTTATCCCAAGAGAAACAAAACAAGTCAAATATATACGTAGCTGCTTTTATGTCTTTCAAGGCTAACATTTCCCTATATAACGATCGGGCTGGAGTTCACATTATACTGAGCTTACTTTCACGCTAAGGTAAGTGTGATATTTCACTGAACTTAGTTACATTGGTTTTATTATTGTACTTAAAATTTGTAATTGTTGAGGAAATTACTGTGAGTGAAATGTTATTTTGTAATTAAAGCTTTCCATTCACTTGGTTTTATATAAGAGAATATATTAAAATAAGTTAGATTAACTTTTAAGTTAGAATAAGGTATAATTTTAAAATAAAAATAATTGCCTACCGACAAGTAACTGTTTAGCTGACGTGATGGAAGCGAATTTCGCAACATAATTTTTTTAAATCTGACATTTTGGAAATAGGATTTCAAAATCACAATTATGATTCAAATCTGCTTGTATTAGAAATTTAGAATTTGTAATGTTAACTCATAAATACTGTTACGGTAGTGATATTATATAAGAAAAAAAAAAAAATTAAAATGTAACAAAGTTATAAATTGTGTAAGACTTGAAATGTTTGATACGATTTGACTAAAAATGAAACTTATACAAACTGTTAATAAAATAAATTATTACACCAATTTTGAATCCAATCGGCATTAGTTAATAATTTAAACTTTCACATAACGTTAGAAGTACAAAGATGAAAAATGAAGTAAATAATATTTATGTTAAATTTTTAAATGTTTGGGAAAAATTTCATGGAAAATAATATTCCAAACAGATATAAAAATTTATTGTAACTTACTTTCGTTATTGATCTTTATTTATGGCCTACTTCATTTTGTTTACAATTAAACTTTCTAAAAGTTTTCTTTAAAACATTTACACGTTAAAAAGTTATTGCGCTTAAAAGGTAAAAAAATATATATCTGATGTAGTATATGCACATATATATACAGTACAGTATTGTCCTAATAGTTCTTCTTAGTAAATTGATGTTTTAACTGTTATATTTACTGATCTAATAGTTATTTACAGTTCGTCATTCTTCGCACACAATATAGGCTAGTTTTTTTCTTGTTATTTTTACGTTTTCATAACATAATTTTATTAAAATTAAAAAATATTTCATTCGTAACAATGATATACAATGTTTACTTAATACGCCTTATCCTAAATTGATTTTGTAACTGTTACATTTTGTCACAGTTATTTACTGACATAACTTTTCATATTTTCAGTTCTCCACTCTTCGCTAAAATGTACTTTGTTTATTTGCTGTTCACTTTCGTGGTGTTCTGCCATGCAGGAAAGAAATCGGCAAAACCTGACTATTACGCAGCTGTAAATACATGCGAAAATTTTATTCACAAAGCTGACAAAACATTCCCAACAAAAGAAGTAAGTTTCGTTTGCTTTACTGGAACTTAAATTAAAGAGTTAAGTTTAAGTAAAGTTCTATTAAGTTCTAAGGCTACAGTGTCGCTGCCTAGATTAATATAATTTACACAAAATAACAGTACTTTAAAAAATTAAATTTAAAAACCATTTAATAATATTTGAATTTTTATTAAATTTATAAATTTTAATTTGTGCAGATATTAACAACACCTAAGATTGAATAATTAGGTAATCAATAATGTTTAAGGTACACAATTTTGAAAAGCATTAATAATTTTTTTAAAGATAAATATTATAATGAATTTTGAAACCAATTTTGCATTGAGGAATAGACTACGAACACATACACGTACACAGAAGTCAGTGTATTATAGTCATAAATATTAGGCCAAAATATTTGAAATAAACCTTAATTAAACCTTTACATAAAAAATTAAATAAACTACAAAAAGTTATTGTGTTAGCATATAGCCTACACAGAAAACGTAACAAAACGCTCTTTAAGAATACTTTTTCTGGAAATTACCGTTTGACAGTAAGATAATTTGTGCATATTATTTGCCGTAGGTTATTGGGAAAGGGGACTTCTACTACTACCGCTCCAATGCACTTGCTTCTGATACAACTTGCGCTACAGCTGAAATAGATGGTAATTTTAAAGAAGGATCAGCAACTATTTACACGTAAGTATCGTTTCATAACTTCTAAACATTATACTGTTTAAAACCCCATATATCAGAAAAATGAAAAAAATTGTTATCTGTACTGTTTCTGTGTTTAGAGAGTTAAAGTGGTATATATAAGAACACAGTGTATTTCTACCTATCTATCTATCTATCTATCTATCTATCTATCTATCTATCTATCTATATATATATATATATATATATATATATATATATATATATATATATATATATATGTACACTTACAGAATAATTAAACTTAAATATTGTCAATAGTTTGTTTATTCATCTCCTATACTAATAAACCTATACAAAAATGCAAAGTATTTGTGTAATGATAAAGGAGAGATTTCATTAGCAGTTTACCATGATGGGTCTGCATTAACAGTTTATTAATTTAAAAGATATTAATTATTGTTTTGTAGGTATAGAAATTTTCTTTTTTTAACGTTTCGATAGGTACAGCCTGTATTGGCTCTATTCCCATACCGTCTATCTACTTCCACCACTCTTCCTCTAATTTTAATAAACAACGTATATATTAAAATTATTTATTAATATTTGTGTTTGTTATTTTTAGTAAATCAAATCCAAGTGGTACAAGAACTTCATACAAATTGCACGATTACAGCAATGGCGTTGTTTTCGAGGACTACCAACCAGACCCCAGTCAGTATATTCCTTAACTTAAGTATTAGTTAGTTATTAGTTTTTTGAAAATGCAAATTCATTTAATTCCATTTGATATCTAAACAAAGAAGCTATAACCAATCAGTTTAAAAAACTGAACATTCATAATAATTTTACAAATAGTTAGTTTCGATCATGAAATTCGTATATGAAAGTATTTCTTGGGTAAATTGGTAGAAACTAAATAAATGGCGTAAAAATATTATTTATATCGTTGGCAAACGACGAACTCGAACCTAAAACAGTTGCTTTTGACGCATTAGTCCAACTGCCATAAAATATGGACGTTAGGCAAAATAAAACCTTTTATAAAGTGCGTCCAGTAATGCGGTACATCATTACAATTATAACTATGTACTTTCTACTACTTTAGTTAATTGTAGTCCTAATAGACGCCTTGGAGGTATTACATATAGGCCTACAATTAAATAATAATTATATTAATATTTATTTTTTCCCCATTTTGTTATTAGACTATTATTGACTTTCAGGTCTTTAATCCTATAATATAACAGTTTTTCTTTTGATATGTTTGTAGTTTTTTTGTTTTATTATTTATGGTTTGTGAACATTACTATAGGTTACCATTTTTCAATTAAATCTTTTGATTTGAGCCTATAGCTTAGGCCTACTCGTTTGTAAAACAGGAAGTAACGACTAACGATGAAAAAGCAAGACATCCTTACTAGGTTCGTTACAACGAAAGGATCAGTTCTATAAATAGAACGACTTCTCCCATGTCTACCTCCTACTGCTTTATCGGCTGTAGCTCACCATTCTGGTCTAGACAGGAGTCCATCTTGCTTAGCAATGGAAATGTCCTGTGATCGCAATGCAGAGCTTTTCCTTTACAGCCTGATACAACTGGTTTAACGTTCAATTCAATGGTTTTTTTTGATAACAATCAGGGATGCGAAAAAAGTATATGATAGTTTCTCTTAAATGTACCTGATCATAGCGATAGACAAATCATAAGAAGATTAATTAATTTAATGTTATGATCACATTTATATGACCTGCAATGTGATGAATATAAAACTGCATTAGTACAAATATTTTAACGTATAAATAATTCTAATGCATTACTTTTATATTTAGAAAATAATCCAAAGTGAAATCTACTACTTCAAGCTCATCTTCCTCCACTACGATGTAACTAACGGAGTGCTGGCCTATGTTCGTTGTTCTGATCATGGCAGTAAGTTTTTTATTTATGTACAATGAAAAAAATGGTAATCATATTTAGAAAACGCTATAATTAATTATTCTAAATATCAGAAAATTAACACTAAGCAAAAATATTTAATTAATTTAAAAATTATTTATAAAAAGTTTTCTTGATGATACTCACATCTGGTTGACCATAATTTGAAATTTTTCAGTAATGGTCTGGTAGTGATTCTAAATTTACGAGTATGTTTTACCTTTTTTAAAAAAATCGTATTTGGCAAACATAATCACCATTAAAACCTGCAAACAATAGCATTTTAAAAGTGTAAATTATACTAAATGTCACATTAACTTACTTTACAAAATATAAATTCTTTTATTGTACGTTTATTTTTTCTTTTCAGAAAAGAAAGGCTACGACGCCTACTCACTCGTCATAAAAGCAAGCAATATGAAAGACAAAAAGAAGCAAGCTGCAGCATTTAAGGCAGCCGATGCTATTGCCAATTCCCACGGTATGAACAAAAAAATTACGGCTGTTTCAAAATCAGGATGTGTTGGCATTCCGAAAGCTAAAAACTGAGGATTACTTACTGTAAAAGCAGTCGGTGTTGGTGGGGCTGAAGACAATGATGTCCCTCATCTAATCTTGTAAGATTACTGTTTTCAAGAAATTGGAAATACCGAAAAAATTATCAAAAAATAAATAATTACTGCAAACATTAAATGTTTATGTTTGTTTTACGTTCCCCAGTCGTACCAACAAGTAACCAACTTTACCTCTGTACGGGTTTATAATACACTTTTTGCTGTGGACTTTACAATGTAAGTTTATTACACTGTCCAAGCTTCTTGTAAGTTGGGTGGGCAAATTTAGGTACTGTGAAATGGATTTGTACAAGAACTAAGGACAAGGGTCGCAAAGAGACGTTCTACAGTTTCCTAACAGATTCGTTCCGTCACTTCCTTTATGTTATAATAAGTTGTAGCCACAGATCAGTATAAACCTGTATAACCGAACAAGTTTTTGTTACTATAAAAGTATTAAGCGGAGTCTGCCTAATAATTGTTACATTAAAGTCTTTATTTGTTATCTTTTTTTATATTAATTAATCAAACAGAACTAAGAGTTTTTTAAAGTAAATTTAAACAAAGCTTTCGTCTATTTCAGTTGTACTGCGGTACAAAAGTTGCAAGTGTGAATTAGTATAATATTTTTAAGTCAATTGCATAACTTCTAATGTACCTGTCATATGTCCCTGTCATATGTTCTCTCTTTGTGGACGATTTTGCTATTTACGTATTCATCAGAAACATGGCAACAGCTGAAAGAACCCTTCAGCTGGTAATAAATAGGTTGCAGGCCTGGACGAAAGCAGAGGACATATGATGGGACAGGTTCTGGAACCGAACAGCCTATAGGCGCTTGGCAAGCACATGAATGTTGAGTTATGGGTGTCGTAGTTCATAGGTGAATCTATCGAAACAAATGGTTGCATTCTGTGAGAACATAGAGGGTGGCTGCCAGTGGTACTTGGGTTTGGGGAACCGTAACTTTGTACCGGAACCCATTCCTAAGTATTCTGGAGTGCTGAAGGTATGTATTTCGGCTCCAGGATATTGGAGACTACTTCAATTTATTGGGGATTCTCGCTTTAGTTCGAGTATCCTGGGCTGCTGGTGGTCGTTTGGGTGCACCTTGTGCCACTTGTTCGAAAAATCTTCATTCATGAATCGCTCGGCAAACTAAAGTATAGAACAAAAAAAAAACAAAACGCCAAAAATGTGTTGAAGAGGCCTCGTTGGACTACGTCGAACAGGTCTGAGAGTAGCAGTGGGAGTATGGACATTGAAGAAAAGGAGATGGGTGCTACAGTTGTACAGCTCTCTTCTCCTAGATTTTTAGTTTTTAAAAAATCTGAGGAAGGTTCCAACCTATCGAAGGTGTCTCCCTTTCTCATAAACAAGGCTATTGTTGGAAGATTAGGTCCTGTAGCTTCTATTAGGAAGCTATAAAATGGTACGCTGTTAGTTCAGTTTAGTAGTGACAAGCAGAGCTTGTCGCTCCTAAAGATGTCCTCCTTTTTTGATCGGATCAAGGTTTCTGTGGAGCCCCACAGAACCTTGAATTTTGCTAAAGGAGTGGTAACGTGCAGAGATCTCCTCCACCTTGAGGAGATAAAGTCTGAGTTGGCATCAGAGTCAGTTACAGATGTTTATCGCATTCTGCGAAATGAAAATGGCAAAAAAAGTACCAACTCCTTCCCTCATTCTGATTTTTGGTAAACCTACAATGCCGAAATATATATTTGCCGGATATCAAAGGCTTTCTCTTCGAGCTTACGTTCCAAACCCGAGAAGATGCTTTAAGTGTTAGGGGTTTGGACACGTGAGATCTACATGCAGAAAGCCTGAAATATGTGGTAATTGTGGTTCGAATGGCCATGATAGTGATCATTGCACGGATGACATAAAGTGTCCTAATTGTCGTCGCGATCATCCGGCTCGTTCCTTCAGCTGTCCCAAGTATAAGGACGAGAAAGCAGTTTTGACTATCATGGCAAGGGATAAAGTTTCATTTTCAGAAGCTAAAAAAATATTCAAAAGTTCCAGACTAATTGAGGGTAAGTCTTTTGCGTCGGTCGCGTCTAGTAGCAAGACCTCATATAGAAATTGAGATGAACTGACAAAAACTGTTAAAGCACTGACTGAGCAAGTAGCTCAGCTGTTATCGTATTTCAACTATTACCACTCCTGTTTCCAGTACATCTGATCAATCTATCTCTTCAAAAGAAAATATGTCGAATACCTCTAAAAATCAAGCTCCAAAGTCACTTGTGACTAAAACTTCGCAACTTACTCTTCCTGAAGCAGTTCCATCTGCTTCAAAAATGATAGTCCGAACTAAGTCACAAGTGGTAAAACCGATAGTAAAATCCGTTTCTCCTGGACTAGCTAATTTTCTAAAAAAATCGAATACATACCCACCAGTAGTTGGGTCTAAGCATGCGGATAAAAAATTGGCTAAAAATACGACTAAGCAAAAGAAAAAAACTAAAACTGAAGCCGTATCAAAAGCGACTTCTGCCAAAACAAATGTATCTAGAGAGTCCGACTTGAATCACAGTAGTGATTCGATGTTGATAAACTCTGATAAATCTAAATTACTACATGATGAAAACAAACAGAATCCGATGATATATTACTTTTTATATTTAAATGTCTGCATTTTCCATTAACAACAATGTGATACAAAGGAATATTAATGGGGTAAGAAGCCATATCGAAGATCTCAACGTTCTTGTGCGAGATTCATCTCCTCTAATAATGTGTCTACAAGAGACGCACTTACACGAATCCCACACCTTCAATTTTAAGGGTTATTCTATTTTCAGAGCAGATTTCGTCACTGAGAAAGAGCCAGAGGTGGCGTAGCCATATTGGTTCACAACTCTGTCCAGTCGGTATCTGTCAATATAATAACTCCTTACAAGCTGTTGCCGTTCAGATTACCGTTCCATTCAAAGTTACCGTCTGTTGCCTATACTTGCCGCCTAGTTACAATTTCCAACATCATGAAGTATATGATTTAATATCTCAGTTGTCACCACCAATTTTATTGACAGGCGATTTTAACGCTCACCATACTTCATGGGGTTCCTTATCCTGTAACTCAAGGGGAATACGAATCGAAGGAATACGGTCAAACTTAGATTTGTGCCTTTTAAATGACGGTTATCAGACTCATTTATCAGCATCTACTGGCGAATGGACAGTTGTCGATTAGTCATTTTGTAGTCCAGTTTTGGCAACAAAGTTTCAATGGTCGGTGTTACCAGATCTGTATGGCAGTGATCATAATTCCATTAATATTTCATTTTGTACTTTCTCTCATGTACAACGACGCCTGCCGCGTTGGATCCTTAAAAAGGCAAATTGGGAAAAATTTGCAAATGATTTGTATCACCAGACATTGAAGTGAACTGCATTAAGACAGTGGTTAAGAAATTCACAAATACAATTTTACATGTAGCCGAGGATGTTATCCCTAAAACATCCACATACCCACCACGTCCATCTCATCCTTGGTGGAACGAGGACTGTAAGGAGGCTTTGCATTTACGCCGAAAAGCACTACGGAGATTCAACAAAAGCCCGACAGATGAAAATCTTGAGCGGTACAAAATCCTTATAGCTAAAGCTCGAAGAATTTTTGAACAAAGTAGAAAGGAATCTTGGTTGCAATATATCGGAACAATATGTAGAACAACGCCAACATCTGTCGTCTGGAAGAAACTGCACTCTATATCTGGCCGTGTTCCATCCACGGAGTTTATGGGTCTTAAACAGCCGAATGGAAAGTTAGTTTCTCAGTGTTCAGATATTGTAAATTTATTAGGATCATCTTTTGCTAGCTATTCCTGTTCTACGGCATATAACGCTGCCTTTCGTAAATACAAAAGTGAAGTGAAATCATTGCTGTTCACCATCGGTACTTCTGACGACTCTCCTCTTTAATAGTGTTTACTTTGCAAGAGCTGGAATCTGCACTGGCTTCAACGAAGGACATAGCCCCCGGTCCTTCATCAAAACCTCGTATATTCCATGATCAAAAACCTTCCAACGTCAAGTAGCCTTGCACTCCTCGAGGTATACAATCGTATATTCGACGAACATACTTTCCCTGAGGCTTGGTTCGAAGCAATAGTAATTCCTATTCTTATGCCAGGTAAAGATAAAACTGATGCAAGTAGCCATCGTCCGATTTCTCTTACCAGCGTTCTTTGCAAGCTGGTAGAAAAAATGGTAAATCGTCGCCTTGTTTGGTATTGGAAACCAACAATTTACTTTGCAAAGACTAGTGCGGCTTTAGACAAGGACGATGTTCTGTGGATCAATTAGAATCTGCAATACAAAATGCCTTTCTCTTGCATCAAACACTAGTAGCTGTTTTTTTCGACCTAGAGAAGGCTTACGACATGGCTTGGAGAAGGGGAATTTTGATCACATTAAAATCATGGGGTATACAAGGCAGGATTCTGTATTTTATCAAAAACTTCCTCAGTAATAGGTATTTCAGGGTGCGTCTTGGTAGTACGCTATCAGATGGCTTCTACTTAGAGAATGGTGTTCCACAGGGGAGTGTACTTAGTGTTACTCTGTTTGCTATTGCAATCAATAGCATAACTTCTAATGTACAGTCCCCTGTCATATGTTCTCTCTATGTTTGCTATTTACGTATTCATCAGAAACATGGCAACAGCTGAAAGAACCCTTCAGCTGGTAATAAATAGGTTGCAGGCCTGGACGAGAACTACTGGCTTTAAATTCTCCGCTGTTAAAACTCAGTGTATTGCTTTCAGTCGCCGTCGACAGATTCATAGACTTGAACTACGAGGTGCAAGAGTATCATTTATCTGGATTCCTGGTCACTGTGGAATATTTGGAAACACTGCAGCGGATAATGCGGCAAAGAAAGCAACTTTTCTGGCGCCATGCAATCAACGTGTAATTTTGTCTGACTTTCTTTGTCACGTAAAACATTTAATTCTTCTACAGTGGGAAAATGAATGGGCAGCTACAAATATTAACAAATTGAGGGTAATTAAAAATACTGTTCGTCCTTGGTGTTCGTCAATACGTGCAAGTCGTAGGGAAGAGTTGGTGATCACCCGCCTTCGCATTGATCACTCCATGTTAACGCATGGATTTCTGATGGAATGCGGGGACCCACCTGAATGCGAGTTCTGTAGGGAAACCATCACAATAAAACATATATTGCTCGATTGTGATGGTTTCCAAAATGTGCGTGTTATGTGTGGTCTGAGCAACTGTTTGCAGACGATGTTGGGAGATAGTGTCTCGGCCGTTGACCGGGTTCTATACTTCCTTCATCGTCTGAATGTTTTAAATAAAATTTAATATATATTTGTTATCTCTTGTGTTATTTTGTTTATTTATTTTATGTAATAATTTTATTTCTGTTATGTTTATAGCCTATATACTTTTACGAATTGTTATTAAATTTTATTCATTATTCATTGTTATTTAGTTCTTAAGTGTAATATAGCTATACCTGTTATTTAAATTTTTAATTTAATTTTACTGTTATAGTTTGTTGTTGTTGTTGTTTCCTTCTTACTGAAGTAAAATTTTGTAAAATTTTTTTTATACTTCCATTTTGCGTGACGGCGATGATAACCTGATAACCTGAACGGCCTAGATCTTTTGAAATGGTATATTGAACTGAGAAGTAATATGTGAAATACTCATTGCTGTTTATCTCAAGACAACGTAAAAACAAGGTCAAAAAACCAGTTACGAATTAGCTTCAGTACGTGTGGTGCAGCAGCGTAGGTGTATATACACCTTATCCTCAGTAGAGGTAATAAAAAATGTTTTTGAGTGCTTATTTCAAGCTTTTTCCACAAACCAACATTTCCTCCACCCATATCACTTACACAAGCTTTTACTGTGTAACCCGTTTCCTTCAGTTTTCCAATAATTTATACAAAGGTTTTCTTCGTTACTTGGGTGTCAAAGTTCACATAAAGTGGCTGTTTCCACTTCGAAAACGATTACAAGCAGCGGTGGTAGGTCGTAGCGTGACGTCATGCGCAAGAGGCGTGCGCGCTTGACTGAGGCAACCTTCTTTATACTAACCTTGGGTAAAGCTCACAGTCACCGAAGGAACCAAGAAAAGTGTGGAGCGTGGAGGGGGTACACGAAACACAAAGCGGCTGGAGGAGATATGTTCGTCTATCAAATACAGCCCCTACAGCGAGTGGCCTGCGATCTAGCGGACAAAGTTTGTCAGCAGACGTGATCGCACAACCTTAAAGGTAAATATTTAATTGAATTTTTAAACCAATTTTGCATTAATGAATAGACTGCGAACACTTACACGTACTCAGAAGTCAGTGTATTATAGTCATAAATATGAGGCCAAAATATTTGGAATAAAGCTTAATTAACTCTGAAAATAAAAGTTAAATAAACGACAAACAATGACTGTGATTAACATAAAATAGGAAAACGTAAAAAAGTTTAAACACGCTGTTTAAAGACACTTTTTTGGAAATTACCGTTAGACAGTAAAAACGTTTGTGCATATTAGGTGTCATATGTTGTTGGCCAAGGAGACTTCTACTACTACCGCTCCAATGCTGTTCCTTCTGATACAACTTGCGCTACAGCTCGAATAAATGGTAATTTTAAAGAAGGATCAGCAACTATTTACACTTAAGTATCGTTTCATAACTTCTAAGCATTATAAAGTTTAAAACCCTATATATATATATATATATATATATATATATATATATATATATATATATGTGTGTGTGTGTGTGTGTGTGTGTGTGTGTGTGTGTGTGTGTGTGTGTGTGTGTGTGTGTGTGTGTGTGTGTGTGTGTGTGTGTGTGTGTGTGTACATCCTAACAGATTAATTAAGCTTAGGTATTGTCAATAGTTTGTTTTTGCATCTCCTATAATATTAAACCTATACAAAATTACATAGTATTTGTGTAATGATGAAGGAAAGATTTCATCAGCAGTTTGCCGTGATGGGTGCCTGCATTAACCGTTTATTAATTTATAATATTGTTTTGTAGGTTTAAAAAATTTCCTTTCTAGCGTTTCGGTAGGTATAACCTGTGTTGGCTCTATTCCCATACCGCCTATCTATTGACAGGAACAATTTCATTCCCACCATCTTCCTCTAATTTTAATACAAAACTTATTTATTAATTTTTGTGTTCGTTATTTTTAGTAAATCAAATCCAAATGGTACCAGAACTTCATACAAATTGCACGATTACAGCAATGGCGTTGTTTTCGAGGACTACCAACCAGACCCCAGTCAGTATATTCCTTACCTTAAATATCAGTTAGTTATTAGTTATCTGAAAATGCAAATTCATTTAATTCCATTTGATATGTAAACAAAGAAGCTATAACCAATCCGTTTAAAAAACTGAACATTCATAATAACTTTACAAATTTACGTAGGCCAAATTTATTTATTGAATTCACAGTCGGCACTTGGTGAAACTCCATTGTGTCCAGAAAAAATTAAAACACATATTGTTTCACAAGTTTGCGTGTCCGTCCGTCCGTCCGTCCGAGAGTGTGTGTCTGTGTGTGTTTTTTTTTTGCGATGCCAAAAAAGGTGGAAAAAATCTTTTATAGACTACCTGGGGCAGGGTACGCACTACCCCAAAGTGTGGGACTCAAATTGAGTTCAAACTCAAGTTAAGATATATTGTTACCCACTACAAAAACCACCAAAAGCATTCCTCTTCTGTAAACCTCCCCACGGAACCGCCGCCAGGCATTACTTCATGGTAAGTTGGACTGGCCTAACGCCTACTCTTCTACAACGTTAGCTCTCCTTTCTCGATCCTCAGCCCTCAACTTCTTCATGACCACTGCAGCGAATACCGCAATGGCCCTCCAGTTGGCCTCTGAAGTTATCATAGTCGCAACCAGACTTTCCGGTGCAATGCTGCCTCGCAGATATGTTTGCAGCCTCATCCTTTCCTCCTCGAATCTCCGACACCGGAAAAACACATGCTCCGCATTTTTCTCCACTGCTGGAAGACAGAGGGAATAAGCCGAGTCCGTTTCAAGCCCGAAACGGAACAAGTAAGCTCGGAAGCAACCGTGCCCAGTGAGAATCTGTGAGATAGAAATCCACCTCTGCATAATTCCTGTTGCACCAATCCTGGATGTTACCTATGAGTTGGTATGTCCATCGACCATTTGTTGATTCGTCCCACTGTCGCTGCCATGTCTCCAGGGTCCGATTTCGCTCCTCTGTAATTGCAATTGTCTGAATATTCCGCGACTCAGCATTTCGCTTACGCCAGTACAGCCTCGCTCTTTCATCAGCCATCAGCTCCAATGGGGGTTCGCCCGCCACTACGCATGCAGCGTCGTAGGAAACTGTTCGGTAACCACTCATGACACGCAGCGACGCACTGCGGTGCACCGCATTAACCTTGCACGTATAGCTCGCGACCATCATAGCCTGGCTCCAAATCGGCGCTCCGTAAAGGAGCACCAAGCTTACTACCCCAGCCAGGAGTCGGCGGCGTGCCTGTCTTGGACCTCCCAGATTCGGTATGAGCCTGCAAAAGCCTCCTGCCACGTTCGCCGACTTTTCACTAACTGCATTGAGATGTTCCCTGAAGCAGAGTCTCGCGTCAACCCACACGCCAAGGTATTGAAGGGCTGGGACGGAACTTATCTGCATATCTCCAAGTGTGTGTGTGTGTGTGTGTGTGTGTGTGCGCGCGCGCGCGCGCGCGAGTGCGTAGTGTGTGTTTTAAACAAAAATAAAAATGTATAAATAAACTTTCAAATATCCCGAGCTTCCTTAAAAGAACTTAAGGAATAAACCAGCGTGGAATGGATAATCTAAAAGGATTTGTCTGTTAAGAAGGGAACTTTTAACGGCAAACTACAAAAAAAAAAAAAAAAAATTAACTGCAGCACGCCGTTACTTTAAGGAAAGAAAAAGATAGGTTTTTACAATCCCTTATAATTAGGATAGTACTTCAAAAATATGCGAAAAGTCACGGAGGCAAAATATAAAAATATCAACTGTTGCTGTAACTTAACGGCAAAAGAACTTGAAATTTAAAGACATTTTTCAATGTCATTGCTTTAGACACTGCCTACGCTTTCCGTTTCTGGTCAAGCAAATTTAGGTGTACACTAATATGCACCATCTATGTGCTCAAAGTTTGAAGCCATGTGTTTCGATAGACCCAATTATAGACTCCGACACCCATAATTGAACATCCATGTGTTTGCCAAGCGTCTGTAGGTTGCTCTATCCTAGAACGTGCCCCATCGAAGGTCCTCGGCAGTGCTAGGCACAAGTACTTGGCCCCGCCAAAGAAAATCAAGCAGTATCGCCACTCCCAGACATAACAGAACAAGAACAGCGATTCCCCGTAAGTGTAAGTTTGTGTTTTTTTAGACTTGGGTTTCGTGAGGGGCGCCTATACCCTCTCAATTAATAATGTGAAAAAAAGAAGCTGGAAAAGATTAGCAAAAAGCATTTTGTCGGCTACATAAATTATCTGTTAGTGCCCCAGAACAATTTAGTATGGCAAGATCAGTGGGTTTTATTAAAGTACACGTATCAATATTCTATCAATATTTAAAGAATTGCTACCATGAAAATAAAATTTCCTCCTCATAGGATATTCAATACGGATGAGTCCTTGTCAACGGTTCCAAGTTCAAGTGTTGGCCTAAGAAGTGTGGTCACCCAAAGGTTAAAAAAATTGGTGATCACCCAGGTTTGTGTGGTTTGTGAATAACACATCACAATCGCACATGTTTTGCAAGATTGTAATGGATTAAGGGACCTGCGCCCGCTATGGGGCTTAGACAGTACGTTAAAGGAAATGTTAAAACATGATGCTTCGGCTATTGACCGAGTAATAAATTTCATGCGCAGCTTAAATAAATTTTATAAAATTTAATTAATATTTATTTTTGTTATTATTATTATTATTGTTATATTATTTTTCCAGGGACTATTTACATCAATGTCGTATTTTATTGTTAAATAATTATAATAATCTTTATTTAAAATATCTTAACCTTTTGCTCTTATTATACTTTTATAACAGTAAATACGTATAATAATAATCATGATCAATGAACGACAATTCGTCCTTTAAAATTGCCTGCATAGAGGCACCAGGTACCCACACAATAGTTGAATCCTTTTCAAACCATTACAATCCGGAAGAAAGTGTATCACCACAAAACTAACATTATTAAGAATCTGTACTGATGGATATGTCCGACAAGGTGGATGTTGTGTTAGACTAGATTGCATAAAAAAAAATTGCCGCCTCGGAGGCCTAGTGGATAGCATACCAGGCTTTCACCCCGAGAACCTGGGTTCGATTCCCGGCGAGGGCTTGTCATTTTCATACGCTATAAATCATGCCATCGTCTGCATTAGCCCAAGTATGCACAATAGTCAGAAGTTAAAAAAATACATTAAAATTCTTTTTTGTTTTCCATTATGAAAGTTTTGAAAATTTCTATTTAAATGGTAATTACGTAAATGCAAAAAACAATACTGTATTTGCTTTAGACATTTGGAATCGTAGTGTTCTAATAAAGGGTTTTTGTATCCCAAGAGAAACAAAACAAGTCAAATATATACGTAGCTGCTTTAATGTCTTTCAAGGCTAACATTTTCCTATATAACGATCGGGCTGGAGTTCACATTATATAGAACTTACTTTCACGCTAAGGTAAGTGTGGTATTCCACTGAACTTAATTTCATTGGTTTTATTATTGTACTTAAAATTTGTAATTATTGGGGAAATTACTGAAAGTGAAATGTTATTTTGTAATAAATAGTTTTAATTTATATTTTGTTATTGCTTGTTGTAGGGCCCCCTTATAGCGCTTAAAATTTTGTTTATATTTGCTATTTATTAATTTATTTTTAAGTTGTTTTTATTTTGTTAATTAGTTTTAGATACGTTAATAATTCTTTTGTTTATCTTATTCTTGTTGTATGGCCACTTTACAGCCTACAATAACTTTGCGTGTATGTTGTTTTAAGATTTATATTATTGTTAACTAGTTTTAAGAAACTATTTATTTATAGTTGTTATTGTATTTTGTATTTCTATTGTTTTGTTTGTTGTTTAAAATGTCTTAAAATTTTATCTGACTTGTTATTTGTTTTTAAAAATTGTATTAAATAATTAATGTCGTGCCTAAGCGAAGATGACCTTAAAGGTTTTTCGCCGGTAAGAAAAAGCCTTTTCCATTCATTTGCTTCTGTAGAAGAGAATATTATAAAACAAGTTAGATTAACTTTTAAGTTAGAAAAAGGTATAATTTTAAAATAAAAATAATAGCCTACTGATAAGGAACTGTTTATCTGACGTGATGTAAGCGAATTTGCAACAATATTTTTTTAATCTGACATTTTAGAAATAGGATTTCAAAATTAAAATTATCATTCAAATCTGCTTGTGTTAGAAATAGAATTTATAATGTTAACTCATAATCGATGTTTACGTTAGTGAAAATTAAAATGTAACAAAGTTATAAATTGTGTGATACTTAAAATGGTTGATATGATTTTGATAAAAGTGGAACTTATCCAAGATGTTAATAAAATAAATTATTACACCAATTTTAAATCCAATCGGAATAAGTAATTTAAACTTTCAAATAACGTTAGAAGAACGACAACTTAAGTAAACAAAATTTATGTTCAATTTTTAAATTTTGAAAAAAAAAATAATATTCAAAGCAGAAAAAATTTATTTTAATCACTTTAAAAACAAAGTTTTGTGTTTTATAAACATTACTTCAAAATCAACAGCAGATAGAGTATAGAAACATATTTTATTCAATATGTCAGGTATAATACCAAAAGAAACCATCATCGTAACACTTCAATTTTGTTTATAGATTTACAGAATTCTTTTATTTCATTTTCTTAAGTAGGAACCAAGACAAATTCTATCGCAAGCTATGAAAACTCGTTAACAAAGCGTTTCCTGACCCATGTTTATATAAATGTTACTTATTTTGAGTAATATAACATACACTGAAATTCTATTTGTTACTTTGTGAAACACGTTGTACATGATTGTGTCAGCATATTTGCGCTTGAAATTTTGGGCAATAAGACTAAAAGACAGCACAAAAATCGATTTTATCAACATTAATTACATTATTACTTAATGATGAACTTATTACTTAATGATGGATTGTTCATTTTACAAATTAAAAACTATGCATAAATAGTTTTAACAACTCTATTAATATATTTCACTATTTCATATTCTAGTCTCGGTATTTTATTAGTTTAACAGTTCCCAATATACTTATAATGATTTATCAGTTTTACGTTATAGGCTAATGACGTAACTGTTCATCATGTCACTGTGATTTAGTAACTTGAAGGTTATCAAATAACAGAGTTATGTAATTATATAACTATTTCATTTTGATCAAATTAAATAAAAATTTTTGTTGTTAGATTACAGTTATAGATATTCGAATTTCTACAAGTGACAATGAGTTACTTATTAAATAAATACAATTTCGACAGTTATTTATAATTTCTTATATTTATCACAGTATATTTGTAATGTTAAATAAATCATTAATTAATTAATTACATTAGGAACAGTTTATTTAACAGTTAGTTCTTTCTGTAACAGTGAAATTGTATTTATGTATATGGTTACTACAAATAATGTCCATACCTGATACATCGTATTGCTATAATTATATTGATAATTTATACTTTTCCTGATCTAACGGTTATATTTTTCAATAACATGTTTCACTCGGCACATATATCTACATTACAGTATTGCTCAAATAGGCCTAGGTCTTATTAGTAAATATATGTTATAATTGCTATATTTACTGATGTAATGGTTATTTTCAGTTTGCCATTCCTCGCCATAATATAGGCAACTTTGTTTTTTTCCTATTTTTTTTCTTTTTTTCATGACATAATTTTTATAGATTAAGAAATATTTCATTCGCAACAAAGATCTATCTTGTTGATTTAATACGCCTTATCCCAAATTGATGTTGTAACTGTTACATTTTGTCACAGTTATTTACTGACATAACTTTTCTTATTTTCAGTTCGCCACTCTTCGCTACAATGTACTTTGTTTATCTGCTGTTCACTTTTGCGGTGTTCTGCCATGCAGTAAATAAACCGGGAAAATTTAACTATTACACAACTGTAAATACATGCGAAAAATTCATTCACAAAGCTGACAAAAATTTCCCCACAAATGAAGTAAGTTTTCGTTTACTTTATTTGAACTTAACTTAAAAAGATAATTTCAAATAAAGTTCTACTATGTTGTAAGCCTTAAAAATGATATGAATCTTAACTAGACGGACTTTTTTAAGATGTAAACCAAAAGTCCTGCATGGCTGTTATGCCAAGATAGGTTATAATTACTTACGTTTTGAGAAAAAAAATCGCTGTTATTATTTGATGTTTATGATTTCCAGTACAGTCACTAAAACAACCATTCCTTGATATTTTGTTCACTTCATTACAACATAGATAATCGGTGCACGCAACAGTATCGCTGCCTAGATTAATATAATTTACACAAAATAACAGTCATTTTGAAAGTTAAATTTACGAATTATTTAATAATTTTTGAATTTTTATTAAATTTATAAATTTTAATTTGTGCAGATATTAACAACACCTAAGATAGGATAATTAGGTAATCAATAATATTTAAGGTGCACAATTTTGAAAAGCATTAATACTTTTGTTTAAAGGTAAATATTATAATGAAATTTTAAACCAATTTTGAATTAATGAATAAACTATCTAATCTAATCTAATCTAATTCATATTATATTTCTGAAAGTTTGTGTGTTTGTTTGTTTGTTTGTTTGTTTGTTTGTTTGTTTGTTTGTTTGTTTGTTTGTTATTCAATCACGCTTTAACCACTCGACCAATTGAGATGAAATTTGGGACGAATATGGTTTAAGCATCAGAGATACATATAGGCCTATTCCCGTTTTACAAATCGTCAGTATACTACTTACCCAGCCCAAAATAATTATCAGTTTTTAGTTTTGTGTCATGTGTTATTTGTAGTTATTTACTGGACATGTGATTTAGTTACCTGAGATGAACATAGATTCAATCCTATTTTAATAATCTTAATCTGTGTTTTATTTATTGCAAAATTATTGTTTTTAATGTAAAATTTTCATATTTTAGTTGAAATTTTTTCAAAACTGACTTTAATTTGTTACTTTGTGTTGAATTTTCAATATTAAATGTAAAAAAATCCCTACACAGAGTGCCAATTGTAAGGTAGTATATATATTTGTGTAATTACATTACATGAAAAAATAGTAAATATGCAGTGTAGCATAACCTATATTTTTCGATATTTTTGTTACTAAAATGCTTTATTATGTGCCCAAGAGCAAGAATCCAAAATATGAAAGCACGAGAAGTACGATAAAATCTAAAATAAAAGTGGCCAACATAACCTCAAAATTGGTACCCGGCGAAAATCAGTAACGTGTTGTAAATCGGTAAAACAATAAAAATACGACTAACACGGGTTTTGGGTGATAAGAAACCAATTATTTAAAAGAATTCTGCATAACCAAACTGACACGGTTGTTAAGCCTAACAAGGTGATTCATGAAAAACCTTTATATTTTTTTTTAAATAGCCTACTATATATCCTGACACGGTTGTTAGGCCTAAAACGGTGATGCGTGAAAAACCTTTTCATTTTTTTAAAGAATACTACATATCCTGACACAGTTGTTAGGCCTAACACGGTGATGCGTGAAAAAACCTTTATATTTTTTTAAAGACTACTACATATCCCAACTGACACGGTTGTTGGGCCTATCATTGTGATGGTGAAAAAAACCTTTATTTTTTTTAGAATACTACATAACCTAATTGACACGGTTGTTAGGCCTAACACTGTGATGTGTGAAAAACCTTTATATTTTTTTAAAGAATACTACGTATCCTAACTGACATGGTTGTTAGGCCTAACACGGTGATGCGTGAAAAAACCTGTATAATGTTTTAAAGAATACTACATAACATAACTGATACGGATGTTGAGCCTATCACGGTGATGTGTGAAAAACCTTTATATTTTTTTAAAGAATACTACATATCCTAACTGATACGATTGTTAGGCCTATCACGGTGATGTGTAAAAAAAACCTTTACTTTTTAAAGAATATTATATAACCTAATTGACACGGTTGTTAGGCCTAACACGGTGATGCGTGAAAAACCTTTATATTTTATTAAAGAATACTACATATCCTAACTGACACGGTTGTTGGGCCTATCACGGTAATGTGTGAAAAACCTTTATTTTTTTAAATAGTACTGAAACCTTAACTGACACGGTTGTTAGGTCTACCATGGTAATGCGTGAAAAATACTTTATAGTTTTTAAAAAGAATACTCCATAAGCTAACTAACATGGTTGTTATGCCTAACACGGTGATCCATTAAAAACCTTTATTAATTTTTTTTAAATAGTACTTATAACCTAACTGACACGGTTGTTGGGCCTAATAAGGTGATGCATGAAAAAAAACCGTTATATTTTTTTAAAGAGTACTCCATAACTTAACTAACACGGTTGTTAGGCCTAACACAGTGATGCGTGAAAAAACCTTAATATTTTTTTAAAGAATACGACATATCCTGACACAGTTGTTGGGCCTACACGATGATGTGTGAAAAACCTTTATATTTTTTTAAGAATTCTACATATCCTAACTGACACGGTTGTTAGGCCTAACACGGTGATGCGTGAAAAACCTTTTATATTTTTTTAAAGAATACTAGGCTACATATCCTAACTGACACGGTGGTGCGTAAAAAAACCTTTATATTTTTTTAAAGAATACCACATATCCTAACTGACATGGTTGTTGGGCCTATCATGGCGATGTGTGAAAAAACCGTTATTTTTTTAAAGAGTACTCCAAACCTTAACTGACACGGTTGTTAAGTCTAACATGGTGATGCGTGAAAAAACCGTTATTTTTTTTTTAAAGAGTACTCCAAACCTTAACTGACACGTTTGTTAAGCCATGGTGATGAGTGAAAAATCTTTATATTTTTTTAAAAAAAATACTGCATAAGTTAACTAACATGGTTGTTAAGCCTAACGCGGTGATGCATTAAAAAACACCTTCATTTATTTTTAAAAAAATAGTACTCCAGAACCTAACTGACACGGTTGTTGGGCCTAATACGGTGATGCAGGAAAAAAGCCTTAATTTTTTTTAAAGAGTACTCCATAACTTAACTAACACGGTGGTGCGTTAAAAAACCTTTATTTTAAAAAAGAAATACACCATAACCTAACTGACACGGTTGTTGGTCCTAACACGGTGATGCGTGATCTTTAATGTATATTACGATTGCGGGAAAAGCCGTGACGGTTAACAGGTAGTCATATTATATTTCTGAAAGTTTGTTTTTGTTTATTTGTTTGTTATTCAATCACACTTTAACTACTGGACCAATTGAGATTAAATTTGGTATGAACACGGTTTAGGTACCTGAGATAAACACAATACTATTCCAGTTTAATTGAATAATAGTGATTTTTTAATAATACTGTATTTTATTAAAATATGACAGGACCCTGTTTTAGAGTATCGAATAGCAAAAATGTATATTTCTTGGCCGAAAACCATAAATCGTATAATATTGTAAATAGAAATATATTAAAATGAAATGATCTATTCTGATTTTGAAAATCGACTATAAATTTAATAGCTACATTATAATTGCAGGCAAAGCCGCAACGGGTAACAGCTAGTTAACACATACATGTACACTATAGTCAGTGTATTATAGTCATAAATATGAGGACAAAACACTTGAAATAAACCTTAATTAACCATGAACATAAAAGTTAAATAAATTACAAACAATGGCAGAGATTAACATAAAATAAGAAAACGTAAAAAGTAACAGAACGCTCTTTAAAAATACTTTTTTGTAAATTACGTTTGACAGTAAGAAAGTTTGTGCAAATTATGTGTCATAGGTTGTTGATAAAGGAGCCTTCTACTACTACCGCTCCAATGCTGTTCCTTCTGATACAACTTGCGCTATAACACATATAGACAATGGTTTTACACAAGGAACAGTATCTGTTTACACGTAAGTATCGTTTCCTAACTTCTAAACATTATACTGTTTAAAACCCCATATAACTGGTAAATCATGATAATTGTTAAAGTCCGTATTGTTTCGGTTTTATGGAGAGTTAAAGTGGTACGAGTATATTGGGATAAGAATGACACAGTGTCTGGACGGATATCTACACTTATATATATATATATATATATATATATATATATATATATATATATATATATATATATATATATATATATATATATATATATATATATATATATATATATATATATATATATACTTATAATAATTAAACTTAAAAATTGTCAATAGTTTGTTTTTGCATCTCCTATACTATTAAACCTATACAAAAATGCAGGTATTTGAAAGATTTCCTTAGCAGTTTCCCGTGATGGGTCTGCATTAACCGTTTATTAATTTAAAAGATATTAACTATTGTTTTGTAAGTATAGAAATTTCCCTTTCTAACGTCTCGGTAGGTATATCCTGTGTTGGCTCTATTCCCATACCGCCTCTATACTTTAAGCACTCTTCTTTTAATTTTAATACAAAACTTAGATATTAACATTATTTATTTATATTTGTGTTTGTTATTTTTAGTAAAAAAAATAAGATGGGCTTAATAACTACAAACAAATTGCACGGTTACAGCAAAGGCATTGTTTTCGAGGACTACCAACCAGATCCCAGTCAGTATAATCCTTAACTTAAATATTAGTTAATTTATAGTTTTTTTAAATGCAAATTCATTTAATTCGATTTGATATGTAAACAAAGAAGCTCTAAGCATTTTAAAACGCTGAACATTCATGATAATTTTACAAATATACGTATATGAATGTATTTGTTGGGTAAATTGACACTAAATTAAATGGCGTAAAAGTATTATTTATATTGTTGTCTGACGACGAAATTGAACCTACAAACAGTTACTTTTGACTTATTAGTCTAACTGCCATAAAATATAGACGTTAGAAAAACAACCATTATAAGAATGAATTTGATGACAACATTAATATGTGTCGAGTAAGTTCTTTAGCCTGCCTGTTCGATAGATGTTCTTAACTGAATGTTATATGACAACATATACGAACTTGTTATAAATATGGTTACACAATAAAACTTTCTATTACTAATGGATGTTTCCATTTTCGACGGAGGAAAGTGCAGGGTATTATTGCTGTTCACTGTACGTGTATTAGCAGTGCTGACAACTTATTTGGTTCCACGTTCACTGTTGGTTCATTTTGAATTCGTTAAACGTTTTCTACGTTAGGGCATATAATTTTATAATAATTATTCGCTCTGGTTGTGTGGACCCTCTTACCGTATGGGAATGCCGCTTTTATATCTATTTAATGTTCTTTTGACCCCAACTACACAAATAAGAAAACATTGACTTGTTACGCTTGTATTGAATTATACTCCAAATAATTAATTGTTATTGCATTGCTTCTACTAGTATACACCAACACTATTCAAATACTGAGTCCAAATATATTTCAGTAACATCCGCGTACAATTATCAATATTGTTCAATTCATTTTCGTTCACTATTCCTCGTTCAGTTTCCTTCCTTTTACAAAGTGGAGACTCGGTGGTCGATGGGTGTAAAGCACCGGGCTGTCTGCTGCGTCACTGAATTGCGCACCTTAAAGTTCTTAGTTCTAGCCGCTGTTCTGGGGGGAGGACTCTTACCGTTAACGCTGAACCCTCGTCCACATTACTCTAACGACCATAAAATATGGACGTCAGGCAAAATAGAAATTTTTATAAAGGTGTATCCAGTAATGCGGTATATCATTTTAATTATAACTGTGTACTTTTTACTTTTTTTGTTAATTGTAGTCGTAATAGACGCTTTGGGTGTATTAAATATACAATTAAATAATAATTATAATAATAATATTTAATTTTTTGACTATTATTGACTTTCAGTTCTTTAATCTTGTAGTACAATAATTTTTCTTTTGATAATTTTGTAGTTTTTGAGTAATTACACTTAAAAAACACATTACGTATAGTTTAACATTTTTCAATTATATCTTTTGATTTGAACCCTACAGTTTTCTCGTTTGTAAAACAGGAAGAAACGACTAACGATAAAAAAACCAGGGATCCTTACTATGTTTGTTTGAAAGAAATTATCCGTTCCATAAATAGAACGACTTTTCCCATCTCGACCGCCTACTGCTAAATCGGCTGTAGCTCACCATTCCGGTCTAGTCAGAAGTCCATCTTGCTTAGCAGTGGAAATGTTCTGTGATAGCAATGCAGGGATTTTCCTTTACGGCCTGATACAACTGGTTCAACGTTCAATCAAGTGGTTTATTTTTAATAACAATCAGGGATGCGAAAAAAGTCAATGATAGTTTCTCTTAAAGGTACCTGATCATAGCGATCGACAAGCCATAATGAGTTTAATAAGTATATTGTTATCATCAAATGTATACAACCTGCAATAATATGTATATAAAACTGCATTAGTGCAAATATTTTAACTTTTAAACAATTCCAATGCATTATTTTCATATTTAGAAAATCATCCTAAGGATATCTACTACTTCAAGCTCATCTTCCTCCACTACGATGTAACTAACGGAGTGCTGGCCTATGTCCGTTGTTCTGATCATGGCAGTAAGTTTCTTACTTTAGTAAAACTAAATTACTGAAATAACATTACAAATAATTAACTTTTTCCCTGGTTTGTATGTTTGCGTAGAAATACGATGAAAAAAAGTAGTAATCACACTTATTAAACGTTATAATTAATTATTATAAATATTTGAAACTTAACACTGAACAAAAACATTTACTCCTTTTAAAATGGTGTATCAAACATTTTCTTAAAGATTCTGACATCTGATTGACCCGAATTTGAAAATTTTCAATATTGGCCGAGTGCATTAGCCTCGCAGTGATACCAAGTTTACGAGTATGTTTTACTTTTTTGTAAAACTTCCTATTTCACAAACACAATCACCATTAAAACCTGCAAACAATAGCATTTTATTACAAAAGTGTAAATTATACTAAATGTACTTAACAAAATATAAATTCTTTTACTGTACGTTTAATCTTTGTTTTCAGAAAAGAAAAACTACGACGCCTACTCAATTGTCATTAAAGCAGACAATTTGAAAAACGATACGATGCGACCTGCAGCATTTAAGGCAGCCGATCATATTGTCACGTCCGACGGTATGGACAGAAAAATATATAAAATCGGGATATGCTAACTTTCCGAATGCTAAAATCTGAAACAGTCAGTGTTGTTTTGGCTGAAGACAATGATATCCCTGTCCTATTATTGTAACATTATTGTTTTCAAGTAATTGAAAATACTGAAAAAATTATCAAAAAATAAATAATTGTTGCAAACATTAAATGTTTATGTTTATTTTATTTACGCTCCCCAGTCGTACCAACAAGTCACCAACTTTACCTCTGTACGGGTTTATAATACACTCTTTGCTGTGGACTTTATAATGTAAGTTTATTACAACATGGCTAGTAAGTAACTATATAGTATAGCTCTTAGAAATTTTAAAATCAGAAAGAATTTATCAGTTAAGAAGGGCACTAGAAGCCGCATACTACAACAAAAATAAATACAAGACACTTTTACTTTAAGAAAAGAAAAAGATAGGTTTCACAGTCAATTGGAAGTAGGAAATGACTATAAAAATGTGCGAAAAGTCACGTAGGCAAGCGATTAAAAATTATTAGCTCTTCCAAAAGAAGTTAAAATTCATTACAATTTTGTTTTTCTTAATCGCTTAGACACTGTCCAAGCTTCTTGTAAATTGAGTGGGCAAATTTAGGTTCTGTGAAATGGAGATGGTATAAGAAGTAAGGACAAGGGCCGTAAAGAGAAGTTCTTACAGTTTTATAAGAGATAACTTATGTTGCTTTACGACCAACGTTTCAAAAGTTTTTTTGTAACTTTTGGTCAATGTACAATATATTTTTTTAAATTTAATTGAAGAAATTGTTCAATGAATGCTGTAAACAGGATCCTACATTGAATCTTATGGTATTTTTCTCTAAAGTTTTGTGAATTTGGTGGTGGCAGCACGTTATTATTTATAAATTGATAATAAAATAAGTATACCAATAAAAGTAACTATTTCCGGGAATTTAATAAATAAGGGTTTAATTGTAACGCGGTTCTAGAAAAATAACTTTTACACTTTTTGTAAATGTAGTGCTTGCGTCCTTGATCGCTACAACGGACTTAATACATAAATCCATAATCGTCGTCATAATTATTTATGTTTTTGTAGTCGAACACTTATTCATAACCTAAAAACATACAACCAACAGCAACGACAACAGATAAATACGACTAAAGTTGTAAAAAAATCTAAACCGTAAATCAAAGAAATATATAAAAAAACTTGTATTTAAAAAGAAAAAAGACAATTCTGTGCTTGGAAAAATAATGAATTTTATACAACAAACTTATAAACATAAAAACTAATTAAACACTCATTATATATTATCTCTGTTTGTTTGGAGAAAATCATATATATATATATATATATATATATATATATATATATAATCTTATCTTATCTTTCTTAATCTTATCTTATTCATATTATATTTCTGAAAGTTTGTGTATTTGTTTGTTTGGATGTAAGTTTGTTTGTTTGTTTGTTATTCAATCACGCTTTAACCACTGGTCCACTTGTGATGAAATTTGGTACGAATATGATTTAAGTATCTGATATACACTTAGGCCTATTTCCGATTTAAAAAACGTCATTATACTACTTACCCAGCCCAAAAAAAATAATTATTAGTATTTAGTTTTGTAACAAGTGTTAACTGTAGTTAGGTTTAAATACTGTTTACTGGACATGATATTTAGGCACCAGAGATGGGTATAGATCTAATCCAATTTTACAAATCTTAATCTGTGTTTTGTTTATTGCAAAATTATTGCTTTTAATGTAACATTTTCAATTATTTTAGTTGAAATTTTTTCAAAACTTCATTTGTTACTTTGTGTTGAATTTTCAATACTAAATGTAAAAAAATCCCTACGCAGAGTTCAGATTACGATACGTTAAAAATTACTATAATTGTAATTGAAAATCTGGCTTGCTTTATAGTTTGTAGTTTTGTAATTTTAAATTTCATTAGATCAAATAATCACAATCTGGTTTTTCTCATTTAAGACTTTTCATTGTTTTCGATGCAGAAATGTAAATGTCTATAACATATACAATTTTTTAGGATACTTTAATTGTAAGGTAGTATATATATTTATTTAATTACATTATATGAAAAAATGGTAAATATGCGGTTTAGCATGTCCTGGATTTTTCGATATTTTTGTTAATAAAAATCTTTATTATATGCCCAAAAGCAAGAATCCAAAATACAAAAGCGCGAAAACCACGAGAAGTACGATAAAAATCGAATATAAAAGTGACCAACATATCCTCAAAATTGCTACCGCGCGAAAGTCGGTAACTTGTTTTAGATCGGTAAAACAATAAAAATACGTTTAACACGGGTTTTGGGTGATAAGAAACTAATTTTTTTAAATGAATACTCCATAGCTTAACTGACACGGTTGTTAAAACCTTTATACGTAAAAAAAAACTTTATTTTTTAAAGAATACTACGTAACCTAACTGACACGGTTGTTAGGCCTAACACGGTGATGTGTGAAAAAACCTTTATATTTTTTTAAAGAATGCTACATATCCTAAATGACTTTTTTTTCTTTTTTCTTTTGAAGCCAGCAAGCGACTCCGATTCTAATTCTACGTTCCATATTTTCTTCCCTTTTACTTATGAAGAACTAGTAGTACTTTTGGAAAAGTGGAAATAAAATTTAACTAATTACTATACAAAAATAATAGGCAATAATAATGCCATAAAATGTCTTTTAAACTAAAGAACAAAATTTCGAAGTAATTCTGATTTTTTAAAAGTTGATTTTCCTATTTTTAAAAATGATGTCCATAAATTTGAACGAACCTAACAGAACGATGACTGAAGGTTTAACTTCGTCTTTGAATGTTTGATTAGTATAACCTCGAAATATTAATTAAAACAAAAATAATAAATATCTCAAAGGTGGCATTTTATTTTAACCAAAATGCTTTATTTATTTTTAAGAAATATATTTCCAAGAGCTTTATTGCAGTAAATTCTTGACCAACTTACAAAGCTTACATGATTTCTTTGTGTGAAAGGTTAGATGTACTGTTTCGTTAGGCTATTTTAATATATTAAAGCTTTTGGGTGTTTTTGGACAAAGAATCTGATTCAATTTGCCAAAAAATCTACTGTATTCTTCCAACAATAATTTTTTGTTTATATTAAGAAACGTTTGTCTCATATATATATATATATATATATATATATATATATATATATATATATATATATATATATAACTAAGTTATAACTATAACTATAAGTTATAACTATAAATTATATAGTGTAATTTAGGTTAAGACAATGGACGATATATAATCCTGCAGATGTTCATTTCTTAGAATAGCTATATCAGCTTTTTCTCATTGCATTGTAACAAAGCTTTTGTTAAGTTAGTTGAGTCTGATCCAGTGTGTGAGCAACACTGTACAACAGGTTACCTCTAGACATAAGAGTATTTATACCTATTTATTATAATTATTATAATAAACGGTTTTGTAAAATTCAAGTTTGAGTTTTTTAACAACCAATCGATCGGAATCAACGAAATAACTGGCGCAGTCGGTAGGACACTTCGGGATACTTAGCGCATATAATTTTTCTTCAGTTACAACTGATTAACTGGTGTCAAACAAATGACCGACAGTTTAATTTAATAAGTGTATTTTATTAAATTGCACACAACCAAATGGCAGTGTGAATATTTGCAACCGTAGAGTGAACATCTACATCCGAAGTGAAGTGAAATAATTGTGTAAAAGTTCAGTGCATCGCGCAATGAGCATAGAGTTTTGGATTTTGTAAGTAATACAAAGAAGAATAACCTTTGTGAATCTGTATACATTATCTTTAGTTATTTATAACATTTTGCTTTAAGTAATAATTAAATTTAAAAAAATTATAAGGACAACTCCTGTTTTAAAGAAGGAATATCTAGATATGATTCCGGAATATTCCGGAGAACCTAAAATGTTAAGTAGATTCATATCAATTTGTGACAAAGTAGTTGCTAAATTTTATGTAGCTAGTAATCCCGAAGACTTTCAAAATGATTATTTGATGTCAACGATTTTAGTTAAGTTAAAAGTCCCTGCTTTAGAATTAGTTGTAAGTTCTAATGGCTATGCTTGGTTAGATGTAAGGAAAACACTTGTATCTTGTTATTCTGACAAAAGAGATTGCTTTACATTAAATCTCGAAATGGCTGAAATTAAACAAGAAGTCAATGAGTTACCATTTAAATTCTATGACCGAATCCAAAAGCTATTAAACCTGCAAATAGCATATTTTGTAAATAAAGAAGTAGGTAACCATTTGGTACTCTGCGAGTACGTTCAAAAACTAGCGTTACGAGTTTTATTAAGAGGGCTACAGGAACCATTAGGTTCTCTTATGAGAACGAAAAATCCCACAACTTTGGGTGAAGCACTTAACATGCTAACGAACGATTTTCAATTTAAAAGTAATAAAATGTTTTCAAAACCAAACAAGTTGTTCCTAAAAGTCAGAATAATTTTGTACGTAGACCGACGTATGTTGAACAATCAAAGTTTAACCAAACTCCTAGACAAACATACCAACAACCTAATCCTTTTTTTAAACCGCCCTTTGCTAACTACAGTCAACAACAGCAAGGTCCGTTTATGGACAATGAAAATCAAAAACTTAATGTATTACCCCAAAACAAAACATATACACCTACTCCTATGAGTATTTCTACTAGACAAACACACGGGCAAAATTTTAAACTTTTTCAAATGACAGGACAAAACACCGAAACGAGCGATAACAGCGTTGAACAGACAATACCAGTTCGAGATATGTTTGTAACAGACGAGAATCCGGAAGAACAATGTTTTGACTACAACCACACTGACGAAGACTGTGAAGACCATTTAACCTCACAATCCGAAGTGTATCATTTTTTAGAGATGACCAACTTAGGAACCGATTTTCGATAATGAATCTGAGGAGTGATAACAATCTTTTATATACGATCCAAATACTAACTTTGAAATATTAATCGACACAGGTAGTACAAGATCTTTTATAAGAAAATCGTTAGGCCTAGAATGTTTTAAATCAAGTATAATAGAGGAACCCTTTGAAGTAACCACTGCACACGGCGTTTCAAGAGAAAACTTTAGTAGTAAACAACTTTCGGTATTTAAAAAGCCAATGAAATTTTACCTGTTTGACTTCCATAAACAATTTGATCTATTGCTAGGTTTGGATAACATTAAAGATTTGGGAATACATTTAGATTTTATAAATAATAAGCTGACCTTGTGTGGTAAGAAGATTCCTATTCACTATTTTAACACGGAAGAAGACGTATCACAAAAAAGAACAGATTCTGTTAAACAACAAACTTCAAGTTACATAGTACAAGCTAGAACCAATCAAATTATGAAAATTTCGGTAAATAGTATAAATAACGGTGAAGGAGCATATAAACAAATAAATGGGTTAGAAATTCCTCAATGTTTAGTAACAGTACGTAACGGCGAAGCTCTTTGTCCCATTACTAACAACACAACAAGAAATATTAAATTGACTATAAATGAAAGATTTAAATTAGAACCCCTAAGTAATTACAATATTTATGAACCAAAAACATTGGACAATAGAATTAATTTTAATATGACTGATTACAAAAGTCGAAAAAATATTTTTGATTTGTCAAAAATTAGAGTATAACATGAATTCGGAAGAAAAATTGCCATTACTAAATTAGTACAAGAGTACGCAGATATTTTTCATGTTGACGGAATAACTTGACCTTCACTAATCAAATAAAACATATAATTCGAAGCACAGACGAAATTCCCGTATATTCTAAAAGCTACAGCTATCCAGAATTTTATAAAAACGAAGTTAACAAACAAATTGATGATATGCTGAATCAGGGAATTATTCAACATTTTCAATCCCCGTGGAACTCTCCAGTTTGGATTGTACCCAAAAAGCAGGACGCCTCCGGTAAACAAAAATTTCGACTAGAAATAGACTTCAGAGACCTAAACTCAAATGACAGATTTCCTTTACCAAATATAACAGATATTTTAGATAAATTAGGGCGATCTCAATACTTCTCGGCATTGGATTTAGCTTCAGGATTTCACGAAGTGGAAGCGAATCCAGACAGTGTAGAAAAAACAGCATTTTCGACAGAAACCGGACGTTACGAATTCTTAAAAATGCCTTTTGGTCTAAAAAACAGTCCTCCCACATTTCAGAGGATTATGAACAATGTTTTAAGGGGAATTCAAAATGAAACATGCTTAGTATATTTAGATGACGTCATAATTTATTCGACCAGTCTCCAAGAACACATACAAAGACTTATGGAAGTTTTAGACAGATTAAGGAAAGAAAATTTTAAAATCAGTTAGACAAAACCGAATTTTTTAGAAAAGAAGTAGGGTATTTAGGTCACCTAGTAACAGTAGAAGGTGTTAAACCAAATCCAGATAAAGTGAAAGCAATTAAAAACTACCCAATTCCACAAACCACTAAACAAATTAAGGGATTTTTAGGTCTATTGGGATACTATAGGAAAATTATTAAAAATTTTCCTGCAATTACTAAACCTTTTACAAACTGTTTGAAAAAAGGTGCAACAATTAAAATAGACGATCTAAATTATATAAATTGTTTTGAAACTTGCAAGAATATATTATCTAATGAACCTTTGTTACAATATCCAGATTTTGAAAAGGAATTCAATTTAACTACGGATGCTAGTAATTTTGCGATCGGAGCGGTGCTTAGCCAAAATAAAAACGGAGCTGATTCACCTATATTAACGGAGCTATTCGACTCTATGCGAGTCGAACATTAAGTGATAGCGAAGTCAATTATTCGGCAATAGAAAAGGAATTACTTGCTATAGAATGGGCAACTAAATATTTTCGGCCCTATATCTACGGAAGAAAATTCAAAATTTATTCGGACCATAAATCTTTACAATGGCTTTTTTCAGTCAAAGAACCAAATTCTAAACTTCTTCGGTGGAGACTTAAATTAGAACAATACTAATTAGATTACCAAATATTGTATAAAAAAGGCAAATTAAATCAAAACGCTGACGCACTTTCTAGAATACAACTAAACGTTAGCGATACCAGTCCAGTGAACTCAGGATCAACGACCGATCAAGACATTCAGCAGACAGTAACAGAATCAGTAAACTTTTATTTTCCGGAATTAGACGAAGGACTTCCAGAAGAAGACGATGCTCATTCGATGTTAGCTAACATAGATGAAACGGAAGATATCTTAGTCGACTTGGCTTCAGCAGAAGATAACGCAGAAGGTAACGACCAAACGTTACATTCAAATTATGAAGGTAACGCAGTGATTGAAATGCCAATTTTGAACGAACCCGTTAATTTTGGAAAAAAACAGATCATAATATCTCTTGTAAACTATAACCCCAAAAAAGTAAAAATACAAAAATTATTTAACAACAGTAAAACAAGATTCATTGTAGAGATACATAAAAATAATACAATGATATATGAAAAATAATATAATGATATATAATATAATAATAATGATGCCGTAAATTTTGTAAAACAATATTTAATACCAAATATAAAATATAGTATATACTTTGAAAACGATATTTATGAAAAATTTGCAACTTGCATAGCCAGACATTTAAAAATTCGCAACTATGGTTAATTAAATGTACCACAAAATGAGTGGACATAACCGATGAAGAAGAGGTTCAGGAAATCATAAAAAAATATCATGTAGGGCAAACCAACCATCGTGGAATTCAGGAAACATACGAACAAATAACAAGAAGATACTATTGGCAAAACATAAAAAATCATATTCAAAATTTGGTAAACAACTGTGACATCTGCTTAAAAACAAAGTACGAAAGGATACCCTTAAATGTAGAAATGAATTTAACACCAACAACTACGAGACCACTACAAATAATGCACGTGGACAGTATTACACTTGATAAGCAAAAATTTCTAAGTATTGTTGATAGCTTCTCTAGATATGCGCAGTTGTATTGTATTGCAGGTGCACAGGCTGTCGAAATAGTCAGCAAACTCTTAGCAAACTTTTCTCATCATGGTATACTAGAAGTTATAGTAGAAGATAACGGCGTGGAATTTAATAACAGGTTAGTACAAGAAATGATGGATTTACATAAAATAAAAATGCATTTCATAAGCACACAAGATCCACCATCAAATGGGATGGGAGAAAGATTACATTCTACACTAATAGGACATATAAGATTACTAAACAACCAATCTGAATTTAAAAATGAAACAATCAAAAATAAAGTAAAATATGCAATAATCGCCTACAACAACAGTATATATTCTGTAACTAAATTAACTCCGTTTGAAATTTTAAATGGACACATAAATTCCAATGCACTTTTAGATATTGACGTTGAGAGACAAGTTATGAATGATTACGTTACCACCCACAAAGAAAGGAACCAAAAATTGTATGACCGTATTAGAGAAACAAACCAAAATTCAAAGGAAAATATTTTAACTAAAAGGAATGTCAATAGAGAATTAGTACTCGAAATTCCATCTGATGTTTATGTAAAAACTATACAGAAACAAAATAAAACTAAAAACAAATATAATAAAGAAGAAGTTACTTCAGTAAACGGAGAATTAAAAACTGCGAAAATTAAAATCCATCTATCAAAAATTAAAAGACCAAGGAAAATAATTAAAATTCCAAAATCTAATGATCCTTTTATAAATCCTGTTCCAGGTTCCTCCTTTTCCTCCATGGAGTAATTAAAGATAAGCTAGAGATAATTTATGTAGAAAATAAAGTTAATATTAGGAAAACTTCACCCAAGTATAATTTCCATAAAAGAATTGTTCAATGAAATACAAAAAATTCATCAGTTCTATAATAATAAATTACCATTAGAGCCAAAAATATGTGGGCACTTGAAAGTGTAATAGACGTAAGTTGTAAAATTAGAGCTAAAGAAATAGTATATTTGCTGAAATTTCCTATTGTAGATTAAACAGATTGTAATATTTATAAGTTGTTATCTGTACCAACCAAATATGAATCAGGATATATAACTGTAATTCCTAAAGTAAAATATATGCTAATGTCTAAATCTAAGTTAAGTAAGGTTAAACTCTTAGTTTTAAACAGTAATTGTAAGAACAAAATTCATTCAAAATCTCTATGCTCATTGGAACAAATAACTAATCATAATCTTGATTGTGAAACATCTATAATACAATCCGGCAAGACGGACAGCTGCAAATATACTGCATTGGAGATTCCTGAAAATTTAATAATATGGATTCCTGAAATGAACCAATATTTGGCAATTTTACCTCAAAAGGAAACCTTAAAATTTATGAGTCAAAAGGACACTACAGCAACTTCAAGGTATCTACTTAATCAGTCCCAACAATGATTCAATTTTTTTATCAAAATAAACAATAGTATCATTCATCAGAAACAAGAGGTGGTCATCCACGATTCCTAGATGCCTCTGGATTACATCTTGAAGTCAGTCAACGACCAGAATTCTCCATTAATCTAAAGAAATTGGACATAGAAAAATTAATTTAGACGCTATATCAAAAATTCAATAACATTCAGTTATTTCAACAAAAATCAACATCTAGACCATCATCATATTCGGAAGTCTTCTCCTGAGGATTATTTATATTGTGTTTAAAAGATTTTCGGAAAAAGACCAACGTCAACCCAGCACTCGATTACCCCCGGAAGTTTTATTTAGGAATGGAGGAGTTACATAGTATAATTTAAGTTAAGACAATTGAAAATGTCAACGAACGATATATAATCCTGAAGATGTTCATTTCTTAGAAAAGCTATATCAGCTTTTTCTCATTGCATTGTAACAAAGCTTTTGTTAAGTTATTTAGTTGCTGATCCAGTGTGTGAACAACACTGTACAACAGGTTACTTCTAGGCATACGAGTTATAACTATTTATTATAATTATTATAATAAACGGTTTTGTAAAATTTAAGTTTGAGTTTTTTAAACCAACGACATAAGTTTTATATATATATATATATATATATGAGGGCGGTTTGATAAGTCAGTGACTTTTTGAATTTCCCGCGTAGTTACTCCAAATGTAACAGTGCTGCCGTCAACTGTAATCTATCAGTGGGCAACTTTCTAATTTTGAGCAAGCTACGTCGTGCAGTTGGTGTTTGATTGCCGTTCAAAGCAGACAACCTCGTGAATTTTTACGAAAATGGAAAAAAGTGAAATTCGTGTGCTGATTAAGCATTAAGTTTTACGTAAAAATCCATCACTGAAACTAAGGAAAAACTTTATAAATACTACGGGGACTCGGCACCATCAATTTCAATGGTTAAGAAGTGGTTTACAGAGTTCCGTTGTGGTAGTACCAGCACTAGTGACGCCGAACGTTCAGGTCGCCCAAAAGAAGTCATCACGCCGGAAATCGTCGATAAAATCTATGAAATGGTATTGGGTGATCGGAGAATAAAAATGCGTGAGTTGGCTCATGCTGTAGGTATCTCAACTGAACGGGTACATCATATTTGGACATGAAAAAACTCTGCGCGAGATGGGTGCCGCGATTGCTCACACTCGACCATAAGCGCAATCGTGTGACCACTTCAAAAGAGTGTTTAGCGATGTTCAGCCGTAATCCGAACGAATGTTTGCGCCGTTTTGTTACTGTGGACGAAACACGGATCCATCACAACACGCCGGAGACCAAGGAACAATCGAAACAATGGGTTGCTAGGGGTGAATGTGGACCAAAGAAGGCCAAACAGAGTCTGTCAGCCAACAAGGTCATGGCCACAGTTTTTTGGGATGCAAGCGGTGTCATTCACATCGATTACCTCGAGAAAGGTAAAACTTATTATTCACCGGCAAATATTATTCAAAGCTTTTGAACAGATTCGACGTTGATTTGAAGCAAAAACGGCCGCATTTGGCGAAGAAGAAAGTGCTGTTCCATCAAGACAATGCACGTGTGCACACTTGTCTAGTCAAGTGGATGGCCAAAATCCACGAATTGGGATACAAACTGCTACCCCATCCAGCACATTCTCCAGATTTAGCCCCCTGCGACTATTTTCTGTTTCCAAACATAAAGAAATGGCTGGGCGGTAAGAGATTTGAGTCGAATGAAGAAGACATTACCGAAACAAACGCGTATTTTGAGAGCTTTGAGGAAACCTATTATTTGGAGGGAATAAAAAAATTAGAAAAACGCTGGACTAAATGTATCGAGCTAAAAGGTGATTATGTAGAAAAATAAAATGTTTATTTACTGAAAAAAAATTGTTTTATTCAAAAAGTCACTGACTTATCAAACTGCCCTCGTGTGTGTGTATATATATATATATATATATATATATATATATATATATATATATATATATATATACTCACTGTAGTTTAGATTACAATAAAAGTTTGTATGTTAAAACAAACAATTTTTAATAATTATTTCTTGAAAAACACCATACGAAGCATGGGTACGAACGCTTTTCTGAATAAGGTTGGTCACACGATTCATCAGCAAAGCACAAAATGTACGAAAGGTGCCTATTTGAGAAAGTAAGCTTCATTTTATTGTGAAATAAAAATCAAACGTTTTATTTTAATAAAATTTATTTCATTGAATTAGTACATTTGCATTTTCTATGTTATAAAGGACTTAAATATAATCTTCTACCAGTAGATGCCGCTAGCTTGCTGCCAACAACATATAACCCTTGTTAGATGCAACCCTTCTAGACACAATTAGTGCTGATACCGTGCCCTAAAATTTTGTCCTTTTTAATAAATCTCTAGGCTACATGATGAGCCTTATTTCGAAGTTTTTCAACGTCCAAAGTGTCGTGTTTAATAACGACTGAATATGCTGCAAAATCGTTATCCATTTTTTAAAACACAAAAACAAATTGTGTAAACTTTGTAACATAATAAAATTATTAACGAATTTTCCTTAAAAATCAAGCTGGTAGAGCGTTTAATGTAGTAAAAATCAGACAAACATTTTGAAATTATGCATGCAACAAAAAAGAGAACAGACCATAACAAAACATGCAAATTCCTAGTGAATGTTGGGCTACCGTTAGCTTGCTAAATTTTTTTTTTTTTTTTTTTTTTTTTTTTTTTTTTTTTTTTTTTAATAATATTACAACTGAGTCAGAAACCCATCTAGTAATTTACATTTCTATGAACACAATCAGTAAATATAGTACGTTTATCTAGAGTTATAACCCAATGGTTATTCTCTACTAATCAAATCAGAAGGCTTAGTTCTTTGCAGTCTTCTAGCTGACGTAGGTGTAACCATCAGTCCCCGAACCTCGGAGCATTCATGATGTGAGATGCGGTGTCCATGCTTCAATGCTTGCTTTTTGATTTCTTCACTGACAAACTCTACATTCAAATCCCTATGAATGTTGTCATTTCGTATATACCATGGTGCGTCAACAATGCTTCGAAGTACCTTATTTTGAAAAACTTGAATTGTATTAATATTCGTCTTATTTGTACAGCCCCACAACTGTATTCCATAGTTCCACACTGGCTTTAAAACCTGTTTATATATTAATAACTTATTATGAATTGACAGTTTGGATTGTCTTCCAATTAGCCAATACAATTTTCTAAATTTAAAATTCAATTCTTGCTTTTTCTTTTTTACGTGTTCCTTCCATCTCAGTTTCACATCCAAGGTCATTCCCAGATATTTAGCAGAGTTAGCTTGGGGAATTGGTATAGAATTTATTGTAATTGGGATGGAATGATCTATCTTAAGATTTGTAAAATTTACATTCACTGACTTGGTTTCGTTCAGGCTAATGCGCCATTTTTTGGTCCATTTGCACACCTCATCTGTAGCTCGTTGAAGCTTCATCACAGCTTCTTCAATTTTCTTACCCGTAGCTAAGATTGCAGTATCATCCGCGAACGTACCAGTGGCTGTATCATCTGCAGTAGGAAGGTCACTTGTGTACAGCAAGTAAAGCACAGGTCCCAAAACGCTACCCTGTGGAACCCCAGCTGATATTTTCTTCAATTCCGAGTATTCTCCTTCGTATTTCACTCGAAAATGTCTACCAGTTAAATATGACTTTAGAATTTCATAATATTGTTTTGGTAGATCTCTCTGCAGCTTCCAAATTAGGCCCTCATGCCATACCTTATCGAAGGCTTTCGCTACATCCAAAAATATACTTGCACAAACTTCTTTTTCTCAAAAGAATTTTCTATAATATTTGTGATCCTATGAACTTGGTCTAATGTAGAATGCCTTCGTCTGAAACCAAATTGATGTTCTGGGATAAGTTTCCTGTTTTCAATGATGGGCCTTAGTCTTTTTAGCAACAGCTTTTCAAATAACTTGGAAATCGTTGGTAATAACGAAATTGGCCTATATGACGTCTTATCATTTGGTTGTTTGCCTGGTTTCAATATCATAATAACTTCAGCTGTCTTCCATTGAAGAGGAATATACTTCAATCTTAAAGCTGCATTGATTAGGTAAAGTAACTTCCTAAGTCCTTTCTCTGGTAGAGATTTAACTATCATACCAGTAACTAGATCAAATCCAGGAGCTTTCTTTGATTTTAACTTATTAATTTCATTTTTTAATTCTTGAAGTGTCACCGGAGTTATTTTTACATTATCCTGTTTTTCTATCAGAGGTATGCTTTCTTCGCACGTTTGCCTTGGCAGTGGAAGAAATATTTCTTCTAAATATTTTGCGAAGAGATTAGCTTTTTGCTGGGCACTTCTAGCCCAAGTACCGTCCTCATTTCTAATTGGATAATCTTGTGTTTTAGGTCTTTTAATTCCCTTTGTGGCCTTCCAAAGAGAATACTCTCCGTCCTTTTGTGAGGATAACTCTTCTAAGAATCTGTTAATTGTGTCATTCTTAAGTTCTCTTATAAAGGATTTAATTTTGTTACACAACTTATTTAGCATTGTTTTTGTCTCTGGAAACCGATTCATTTGCCAATATTTTCTTATCCTTCTTTTTTCTTTTATCAAGTCTCTTAGCTCAACTGGGTAATTGATTTCTTTACAACTTTGTTTGTGTTTTACAGGAGTACTCCTCCAGGCAGCACGTTGAATAATTTCAGTAAATCTGTCTAGTTCTTCTTCCAGCTGAATTGGATTTTTAATTGGTACATTTAAATTTATATCTTCTTCCACCAGGCTGCTAAACCGGGGCCAGTTAGTTCGAGCATTTGTCAATGTCGGTGCTGATGCCTTGTTTGTAATTATAAATTCACTGATTGTCATTAGAACTGGTGTATGATCTGAGGAGAGACTCTCAATGTCTTCCACGTAAATGTAATTTTCTGAAATTCCTTTTGTTACAAAGAAATCTATAATATCAGGTATCTTATTAGTATCTGTCGGCCAGTAAGTAGGTCTACCCCAGAGTGAAAGTCACATCCTAGTGCTGTTCCTGCTGCTAATAATTCTTTTCCTTTAGGATTAATTAATCTTGACCCCCAATATGTATGTTTAGCGTTGAAGTCGCCTCCAACAACATAATTGCTGCCCAGTTTTTCAAACAGTTGCACAAAATCCTCTTGTTTTAAATTGTATTTTGGTGGACAGTATATAGCACCAATGTTATATTCTTTGTACTTATTAGTTTGAATCCTGATGGCTATAACCTGGAAAGATTCTTCTTCAATTTTAAGACCTCAAAATGTTGCAAGTTATCCTTCACAAGTAATACTGATCCCCTCTTGCCTTATCTGCTGGATGAACAGCAGAATAGCAGCAATAGCCACGTACTCTGACATATGATGATTTCGTAAAATGACTTTCAGATATTAAGCATATATCAATTTTTTCAGAATTCAAAAATACTTCTAGTTCCTGAATATGTTGTAACAATCCATTTGCGTTCCAGATTGCTATCCTGAAGGTTTTATTTATTTCATTTAAAATAGCTGTTAATATCTGCTAGGTTTGTGGATACTTCCTCAAATTTCTTATCATTAGCTTCCAATCGTTTTTCTATATCCTCCAGCCTCCTTAGTATTTTTCTAATACATTATTTTTCTCTGCGTTTTTAACCTCAATAGGCCTAGTCTGAACCACTTGTGAGTATAATCTCCTGTTTTCGTCCTTATTATTTTCCTCAGGTCTTTTAATCATCCGCGATAAAGTCATACTTTTTCCTCTTCTTTTTGAAATCTTTGCTGAGGATTACTAGTTTTATTCCGGATTTTTGCAATTCCTTTGCAACTTCACACCCACGATAATTAGCAGGATGTTCCCTCCACAATTTACACATTTTGGTGGAACATTTTTATTTGTTGTGCACTGGTAAGTTGCATGTTTGCCTGTACATTTTACACATCTGGATTCTCTATGGCAGTACTTCATTGTATGATTAAATCCTTGACAATTTTTACATTGTGGTATCAAGTTCGTTGTTTTCCTTAGTGGCTCAATCTTGACACTCATATGAAGGATAGATTTGATATTATATATTTTCCCCACATCTTCTTTCTTATCAAATGTGAGCATGTATAATGGAAGCCCTCTTTTACAAATTGTTTCTTGTCCATCTTTTTCTACTTTTTTTTTCTTTTGATAATGTTGACAGCATCTAATATTTTTAACCCTGCCTTATGCGTTATTTCCTCGATTATTTCATCTTTAGTACAAGTAGGGTGTAAACCCCTAGCCATTACCTTGATGGGCCTGTCTTTTTGTCTTCATATGTGTACCATTGAGTGCCTTCTTCATTTAATTTTGTTGTCAGAGCTCTATAGGCATCAGAGTCTAGTGTATTGATTTTCCACACATCACTATTGAGGGAAACTAATTTGCTTACTTTATCCATATTTAGTAACTTTTTCACTGATGCAAAATCCTTAACACCAACAATATTTATTGGTGGAGGTGGCTTGTCTTTTGCACCAAAGCTTGCTTCTGCACTATTTTCCTAGTGTTTGGTATATCATCAGGGTTTTCACCTTCTGGAGAACTTTCAGCTTTCCTTTTTTCATTTTTCTTGAAGTTTTTTATTTCTTATCCATTCAGTTTCCTTAGCGAGGTCCTCTTCATCAGTATAGTACTCATCAACTCTAGTCGTCAGTGGGGTTTTGTTTTCTTTATTTTTACCTGCCACCTGCAAGTTCTTTAGAGTACTATTTTCTGTTTTCAGATTTAAAACTTCTTCTTTTAATTGATTTATTAGCACCTCTACTTCACCTAGCCTTTTCCTGAGTACTCTATTTTCTTCTTCTAGTTTGTCAGTTTTTTCGGCATCTTTACTCCTTTCTAGTGAGTGTTCATTTTTTGCTTCCTTCTGTTTCAAAGGGGCGTTATTTTTGGGTGGTGTTCTTCCCAACATTAAACTTTTCCTAAAGGGATTATTAGAATCTTCTGTAAGCAATAGTTGGCTCCCCCCAGAATCCTTGGAGCCAGCCTCCGAAGAGGGTGGATTTCCCAGTTTATCTGGACTGCCACCTAGGGTAAAACATCCGTTTGTTTTCTCCATTGCTCATTTTTAATCCAAAATTATTGGTTTGGGTTCTTCCGCCTATTCAGTCGTTGAGATTCATCCTCTTCTGTCTTCAGAGCCGTTGACCGTAGTTCTTCCGCCTCATCTTGCCATTCGGATAAATCCTCTTCCGCCATCACAGCCGTTGAACATTTTTCACCTTGTAGTCCTAGGCAGGAGCCCTTACAGGGTACTGTCAGCCGGGCCAGCTGAGCCCTGGTTTTTTAACGAGGTTGTTACTCCTCCCCCTCCTCCTTCCCATCAAAAGACGGGCCCCGGGCTTGGGACCGGTGTAGCGGAGTTGCTAAATTTATGTGAAAGTCCTTTCATTTCACAAGGAGTTAAAAGTGGTAAAAGAGCGCGTTACCGACTAATGGAAAAAATGCATTTTTAAAGTAAATTAAAAGATAAGTTTGCAGTAGTCTTGTTGTTCTAAGGCAATAACTGTTATCTACTGTGTAATGGGAATACTCACTTCCTTTATCGCTGCAGCGTATGAATGACATGACTCCATACTCGTCGTCGTAATTAGTTATTATTAGTTTGTAGTTGAAGGCGTATTTATAACCTTAAACAAAACAAACTTAATGCTGTCCTTATTATTTAGGAACACACACCGCAGTGAAGCGCTTGTTGAGGTAAATTCAAAGGAAGAAATAAGTTGTGATATAGGAATAGTTTGTGGTAATCATTACTATTTCATGTTATTTTTGTTGTAGTGTTATTGATTTGTAAAGTAGTATAGATTGTGATTACTATTTTATGTTGTTTTTTTGTTTTAGAATTATTGATTTGTGAAGCAGTATAGGTTGTGATTACTATTTTATGTTTTTTGTTTTGTTTTAGAATTATTGATTTGTGATTACTTAGAATTAGAATTAGAATTATTATAGCTTGTGATTACTTAAAATTAGAATTGTTATAGCTTGTGATTACTATTTTATGTTATTTTCTTTAGAATTAACATATTTCTAAAGATAGTATTACATATTGAATTGTGAAATAGTATTACTATTTTATGTTGTTTTTTAATGTAGTATTATTGATTTATAACTAGTATTGGTTGTGGTTACTATTTTATGTTTATTTTCGATTTAGTATTATTGATTTGTGAGGGATTACTAAAATTGTAATCCATATGGATATTGTTTACTAAAAAAAAAAAAATACATATAAGTTGATATTGAGGGATGAAACTTTCATTTAAAAAAAGTAGGAAGTTGAAATAGTAACAGTTTATAATAAAATCTAAAAAAGAACAATAACATAACATTCTTACATTGTTATGGAGTGAATTTTTTAATAGTTACTGCTGAAATTATAATAATGGCGGTAAAAAGCTTTGCTCCTTGAAGCTATTTTTTTAATTTACAATATTTTTTGATAAAATATTATTGCATTGAAAATATGGTTTTTTGCAAAATCAAAACACATTTCGGAAAAAAAACACCTTATAATTCAATGAACATATTGAAACTAAACGTAATAATTCTGATAACTAACCAAAAAAATGTTCCTTATATATACACACAGCATTTTAGGATTAGTCTTTCTTCTTGTGAAACCTTTTCTTCTTCTCTCTGCGAACTCGTTTCCCATTTCCTTCTTTGATTTCTCGCTTCAGTATCCAACAGCAGTCAGCTACCAGACTGACATTTCATCTCGTTTGGTATCGTCTCTCGATATCAAGGACTTCCTGTTGAAATCTTGCACCCTGTCCTTCACTGTAGGTTCCCAAATTGTTAAGGAAATAGTCAATATGAAAGTTTAGGAAATTCACTTTTAAGCTCATATTACATCCTTTAGCTTTTAAGATGCCAGTAGGCGTTTTACTATGTTTTTATAGTCAGCATCATAATATTCCCCAAAAACGTATGTACTACATTCTTAGAGTCCCACGCTTCTTTTTCTTCCTTTGTTTCAAAAAAGAGGGGATCAGATAAAAGTTTTCGTATATCGAGGCCCGTGAAAACTCCCTCTTTTAACTTGGCTTCAGACACTTTTGGACACTTTAAACAAAGATATCGAAAACAAACGCCGTCGTTTTGCAGTGATTTGATAAACTGCTTCATAAGCCCAATTTAATATGAAGAGGTGGTAATAAAACTTTTTCTTGTGGAACCGAGGTTGTATTGATGATGTTTTTTCGCCGGGAGTTAAACTGTGTCGTGGCTGCCAGTCAGTTTTTGTCCAGTGCAACTCTCTGGCTCTACTATCCCATAAACATAGAAAGCAAGGACATTTTGTATAACCTGCCTGCTAACCCAACAACATGGTTAGTATTTTGAAATCCCCACAAATCATCCACTGATGTTTGAAGCTATCCACTTATTTGAAGGTAAGCTTCATTTTATTGTGAAATGAAAATAAAACGTTTTATTTCAATAAAATTTATTTAATTTTATTAATAAATTTGAATTTTCCTTATTACAAAGGACTTAAATATAATCTTCTACCAGTAGATGGCGGTAGCTTGACGCTAGCAACATCTAACCCTTGTTAGATGCAACCCTTCTAGACACAATTAGTGCTGATACCGTGCCCTATAATTTTGTCCTTTTTAATAAATCTGTAGGCTACATGATGAGCCTTATTTCGAAGTTTTTCAACGTCCAAAGTGTCGTGTTTAACAACGACTGAATATGCTGCAAAATCGTTTCCCATTTCTGAAAACACAAAAACAAATTGTGTAAACTTTGTAATATAATAAAATTATTAACAAATTTTCTTTCATAATCAGGCTAGTAGAGCGTGTAATGTGGTAAAAATCAGAGAATCATATTGAAATTATGCATGCAACAAAAAAGAGAACAAACCATGATAAAACATGTAAATTCCTAGTGAATGTTGGGCTACCGTTATCTTGCTAAATGCAAGTGAAAGTCCTTTCATTTCACAAGGAGTTTTAACTCCTTGTGGTAAAAGAGCGCGTTACCGGTTAATGGAAAAAATGCATTTTTAAAAGTAAATTAGAAGATAAGTTTTCAGTAGTCTTGTTGTTCTAAGGCAATAACTGTTATCTACTGTGTAATGGGAATACTCACTTCCTTTATCGCTGCAGCGTATGAATGACATAACTCCATACTCGTCGTCGTAATTAGTTATTATTAGTTTGTAGTTGAAGGCGTATTTATAACCTAAAAACAAAACACACTTAATGCTGTCCTTATTATTTAGGAACACACACACACACACTACAGTGAACCGCTTGTTGAGGTAACTTCAAAGGAAGAAATAAGTGGTGATATAGGATTAGGTTGTAGTAATCATTACTATATTATGTTGTTTTTTGTTGTAGAATTATTGATTTGGGATCACTTAGAATTAGAATTATTATATCTTGAGATTATTTTATGCAGTTTTTTAGAATTATGATTTTATGAAGTAGTATATTTTGCGATTATTGTTGTTTGTTGTTCGTGTTTTAGAATTATTGATTTGTGAATATTTAGAATTAGAATTATTATAGCTTGTGATTACTAATTCATGTTAATGTTTTTTAGAATTTTAGCATTGTGAAATAGTATAGTTTGAGATTACTAATTTATGTTGTACTTTTAGAATTATTGCAGTGTGAAGTAGTATAGCTTTTGATTACTATTTTATGTTTTTTTTTTTTTTTTTGGAATTTTTGATTTGTGAAGTAGTATAGGTTGTGATTACTATTTTATGTTGTTTTTTGTTTTAAAATTATTGATTTGTGATTACTTATAATTAGATTTATTATATCTTGAGATTATTTTATGTAGTTTTTTTAGAATTATTGATTTTGTGAAGTAGTATATTTTGCGTTTACTGTTGTTTGTTGTTCGTGTTTTAGAAATATTGATTTGTGAATATTTAGAATTAGAATTCTTATAGCTTGAGATTACTAATTCATGTTAATGTTTTCTGGAATTTTAGCATTGTGAAGTAGTATAGCTTGAGATTACTATTTTATGTTGTTCTTTAATATAGTATTATTGATTTATAACTAGTATTGGTTGTGTTACTATTTTATGTTTATTTTTGATTTAGTATTTTAGTGAAGGAGTATAGGTTGTGATTACTGTTTTGTTGTTTTTTGTTTTAGAATTATTAAATTTAAATTTATTTTTCAAATCCATTTTAAAGGGTGATATTTGCTTTAAGTAGTTCACACATTTAACCAACAACAATATCAAATATATGAATATAAGAGTATCTAAATGAAAATTATTAGAGGCAGTTAGTTTATTGCTTAAATGTCAAGCGCTATAAAAAGTACATTTTTAAACACTAAGTAATAACTCTACTGACCTTTTGGTTTATAGCTGTCATGAATAATACCGTTTTTAAAACCAGCCACGACGTACGAAAATTGTAATCCATATGGATATTGTTTACTAAAAAAAAATACATATAAGTTAATATTGAGGGATGAAACTTTCATTTAAAAAAGTAGGAAGTTAAAATAGTAATAGTTTATAATAAAATCTAAAATAAGAACAATAATATAATATCCATACATTGTTATGGAGTGAATTTTTTAATAGTTACTGCTAAAGTTTTAATAATGGCGGCAAATAGCTTTGCTCCTTGAAGCTATTTTTTAAATTTACAATTTTCTTTTTGATAAAATATTATTGCATTGAAAATATGATAATGGACCTTGGCTACTCTAGTGTCATTTTAGAAGAAACATGAAAACGTACAATGGTATTTTAAGTAGATGTAAACGGTGATGACGATAGTAAAGTCAAATTAAAAAAAATGTAAGCTCAAATGTTTAATAGTACTAAATGACAGGCATTATAAAATTGTTGATTGGGTCAAAAAACATACATTGACGAGCCTTTTCAAAACAATTTTTTATGCCAAGCTTGAATGTAATGTGATCGGATAAAATTGCTAATGTGAGCGTCATTGTTAGTCTCTTGAAACAAACGAACACACACACACACACACACACACACACACACACACACACACACACACACACACACCTAGAGGTTTACGCATTTGATCCTCCTGTGTGCGCGTGTGTAAATTTCAATACCGTCTCAAAAAATAATCTAAAGATCAGGACATTTAATTCTCAATTGAACAAGGTCTTCATGATGTATACAATAAGTGGTTTTTGAATAAAAATCCGAAAATATAAAATAATATTTCTGCTTTCCAAATATTTACACAGTTGTATTGTAAAAAAGTAATAGTTATTAGTTATGATGTTGCCTTATATAAACGTTTTTCTGAAATCGCGCGGAGAAATATTGTGAAAATGAAATTTTGAGGTAATAGTAAGAATTGGTGAACTGAAAACAATCGATGACCTAACCTGTTTCACTGAGGTGATTCAAAGGTTATTAAACATGTATCATTTTATTCTAAATAAAATACATACTCGTATATTGTGACGGCTTCTTGTAGACGATCCTTTGTGAATTCCACCTTGGCGCAAGTTATATTTTGAGGTACAAAATTTGAGAAGTAGTAATAGAATGAACCTACTCCAAAAATCTAAAACAAAAAACGGTGACACAAACTTTATTTAACGGAAAACTAAACTTTCTTTTCCATTTTTGCGAAACAGTTTGGTTTTGTAAGCTATCGACAAGAATACGAAAAACTCTTCCTATTAAAAAAATGAATTATAATATTTCGTAGTAAAATATATTTACTTTTCGAAAGTATTTCGAACATAAAATGAATTAAATTCATCGATTAATTTAGAAAAAAACATTTAACGGATCGGTTTTAAAACACGGAATCGGATTGAACTGTGACAGCGATCCGACCTGAATCTTGGGCGAAATTGAATAAAAACTCTTAGTGGCTAATATGGAATACTAGTAAACTAGCTGTTACCCGTTGCGGCTTTGCCTGCAATTATAATATAGGCAATAAAATTTATAGTCGATTTTCAAAATCAGAATAGGTCATTTCATTTTAATATATGTTACATAAATTAAATATAAATGTAAATATACTATTTACAACATTATACGATTTATGGTTTTCGGCCAAGACATACATTTTTGCTACTCGATACTCTAAAACATGGTCATGTCATATTTTATTTAAATATAGTATTATTAAAAAGTCACTATTATTCAATTAAACTGGAATAGTATTGTGTTTATCTCAGGTACCTAAACCGTGTTCATACCAAATTTAATCTCAATTGGTCCAGTAGTTAAAGTGTGATTGAATAACAAACAAATAAACAAAAACAAAGTTTCAGAAAAATAATATGATTACCTGTTACCCGTCACGGCTTTTCCCGCAATCGTAATATACATTAAAGATCACACATGACCGTGTTAGGACCAACAACCGTGTCAGTTAGGTTATGGTGTATTTCTTTTTTAAAATAAAGGTTTTTTTAACGCACCACCGTGTTAGTTAAGTTATGGAGTACTCTTTAAAAAAAATTAAGGCTTTTTTCCTGCATCACCGTATTAGGCCCAACAACCGTGTCAGTTAGGTTCTGGAGTACTATTTTTTTAAAAATAAATAAAGGTGTTTTTTAATGCATCACCGCGTTAGGCTTAACAACCATGTTAGTTAACTTATGCAGTATTTTTTTTTAAAAAATATAAAGATTTTTCACGCATCACCATGGCTTAACAAACGTGTCAGTTAAGGTTTGGAGTACTCTTTAAAAAAAAAATAACGGTTTTTTTCACGCATCACCATGTTAGACTTAACAACCGTGTCAGTTAAGGTTTGCAGTACTCTTTAAAAAAATAACGGTTTTTTCACACATCGCCATGATAGGCCCAACAACCATGTCAGTTATGATATGTGGTATTCTTTAAAAAAATATAAAGGTTTTTTTTACGCACCACCGTGTCAGTTAGGATATGTAGCCTAGTATTCTTTAAAAAAATATAAAGGTTTTTTCACGCATCACCGTGTTAGGCCTAACAACCGTGTCAGTTAGGATATGTAGTATTTTTTAAAAAAATATAAAGGTTTTTTCACACATCATCGTGATAGGCCCAACAACCGTGTCAGGATATGTCGTATTCTTTAAAAAAATATAAAGGTTTTTTCACGCATCACTGTGTTAGACCTAACAACCGTGTTAGTTAAGTTATGGAGTACTCTTTAAAAAAACACACAAACTTTCAGAAATATAATATGAATTAGATAGATTAGATTAGATTAGATAGTTTATTCATTAATTCAAAATTGGTTTAAAATTTCATTATAATATTTACCTTTAAACAAAAGTATTAATGCTTTTCAAAATTGTGCACCTTAAATATTATTGATTACCTAATTATCCTATCTTAGGTGTTGTTAATATCTGCACAAATTAAAATTTATAAATTTAATAAAAATTCAAAAATTATTAAATAATTCGTAAATTTAACTTTCAAAATGACTGTTATTTTGTGTAAATTATATTAATCTAGGCAGCGATACTGTTGCGTGCACCGATTATCTATGTTGTAATGAAGTGAACAAAATATCAAGGAATGGTTGTTTTAGTGACTGTACTGGAAATCATAATCATCAAATAATAACAGCGATTTTTTTTCTCAAAACGTAAGTAATTATAACCTATCTTGGCATAACAGCCATGCAGGACTTTTGGTTTACATCTTAAAAATTCCGTCTAGTTAAGATTCATATCATTTTTAAGGCTTACAACATAGTAGAACTTTATTTGAAATTATCTTTTTAAGCCAAGTTATATTATCTTGATTGAATAACAAACAAACAAACAAACACACAAACTTTCAGAAATATAATATGAATTAGATTAGATAGTATTGATCAATGACTATCATTGGCTATTAGAGACTCTTATTGACTAATAGTGGTTAATAGTAACTAATAATAGTGACTATTAATTAATAAAATACTTGAAACGAAACTTTTTGGTTTAATAACATGTATTATGTTTTAAGGCTAGTTTTGTTGTTGGATTTTGCGGGGCGTGTGATGGCAGGAACTTGTTTATATTGATATATATTCTGTTCTAATTCTGTTTAGGCGAGAATAGCCTTAATGTACTTTTCGCCTTATTGATTATACATATATATATATATATATATATATATATATATATATATATATATGTAATTATACATATTTCTATGTCTTCGCTCGAACCAGGGACCTTACACTATAACCACTATACTTCGGAATCTGCAAAGAAGTTTGACCGATTTAAGTGTATGAAATGAATCGTTAATTTAATTATGGTAGTTATTTGAAAAGATTAGTTGTTTTACATTACTCCGTAAAAATCAGCTGATTTCATTGAACAACTGATAGGCTACAATAAGTCTCATATTATGTTGTTAAAAACTGGCTATGTTAACTTGTCACGTTTTTGATGAAATTATCATAATTAAAATAAAAAAGGAAGATAAAACATTCATTAAGCTTCCAGTTTCGTTCACATAGATATACAAAAAACATACGGACAAAAACATCCTTTGCGAAATATATTTTAACAGGAGACCTGTATGCGAATATATTGTTCGCATTTCACTGTCACTAACCTTATTTTCTTTTAAAATACTCTCCTCCTTCATGATAACACTTCTTCCATCGTTCATACAATTGTTGGAAACATTCCTGAAAGCAATTTTTGGAAATTTCGTTTAGCTGCTTCGTTGACTTGTCCAACACCTCTTGCAAATCGATGTAATTTTCAATTGTGGAAGCAGGTAAAATTTTGGTGATAAATACATGGTGCCTTTTTTACAATTCTCAGACGAAACGTGAGTCTGCTGGATGGGTATCAAAACATCCCCAAAAAAGGAAACATTTTGCTTGGACAGTAGCCGGGGTGAAGTGGTGTTTCAGGTGTTTTTTTTTTTTTTTTTTTTTTTTTTTTTTTTTTTTACCAGGGCTTGATTTACTTCGAATTTATTCCTGTAGGGAAAACAGTTAACAAAAAACTGTACAAGGAGATCCTCAATGGCTACGATATGGTGTTAGATAAAAAAGACCTGAAAAATTAGCAAAGAATGATTTGTTTTTGTTGCGTGACAGTGCCCCGTCACATCGGTCGCTGATGGTGAAACAATAACTTGCTAGACATGATGTCACCAATCTGGAACACCCTGCCTAATATCCTGACCTTACACCATTGGATTTTTGCCTGTTTTCAGGACTGAAAATGATATTGACATCGTTTTGTTGATTCGAAAAACTTTCCAAAAAACATAGGAAATGTGACGAAGCAGTTAAACAAAATTTCCAAAAATGGTTTTCATGAATGTTTCCAACAATTGTATGAACTGTAGGAGAAGTGTGTACATGCAGAAGGCGAGAATTTTCAAGGAAAATAAGATTAATATACTTGCTTTAAATAAATTTATATTAATTCTGGGAACGTTTTAACTCTACATTGATTTCGATCTTCTGATTATATTGTTGGTTGTCTCTAACCAACTAAAGTGTTTATTTACGTTTGACTTTGAGTTCACGGTGAAACGATTCTTACAATCGAAAAGAGATTTGTTTTTGTAGAGCGTTATTTTCGGGCACACGGAATCGTACAGTCCTATGGTCCATGTTTAATCCAACTGGTGATGATTATAGAGAAATCTTTCGCCTTTGCTGTGCTGCTGCTCTCTATATTTATAGAGAAATATATGTCTTTGCTGTCGTTCAAAAATTCAGCTAACACATATATACTGGGCAAAATATAACCGTGATTTTTGTCGTTAGTTTTGAACACGATTTTTTGGGATACATTGTATGCTTTACTTTGTTGTGTCCTCAACACTTTCCTCTAAGAAAACAACCAATTCTGCATTAACTACGTCCTATACTGGTGAAGTTATACTGGTTAGTTATGTTCCAGCGTCACAAGTAAATAACCTAAAACATACCATTTTTGGATCCAAGTCCACTTGAGCTCTCGAATAATAATTATCACATTTTCCAACGTATGCATAATAATCGTATTCCTTCTCATTCGCCAGAGCTGAAAACCACAACACCCCACAGCTCAACAGCAGTGATGCCATCAAGTACATGGTAACGGAGACTTATGTATCAAACTGTGATAACTGTAACTGTTGAATCAAGAGGTTACGTTGACAAATATAACAGTTAAATTGTAGTTCAAGTGATAAGAGCTTAATTTTATGTCAAAAAGTTAAAACATACATTTAATTGTTTTAAATAATAATAGTTAATTGTTTTAACTAGTAAATAAAAAATAACTGCAACAAATAATAGATTCTGGGAAAATTAAAGCTGTTAATAATTTTGACAAAGGTTAACACAAAACTTGCAAAATGTTAACCATTAAACACTGTGATATAATAATTTCTTATATTATAACTTAGTTAAATCACAGTAGCAATTAAAACAATTAAAATGTAACTATGATAAACAATTACGTTAGACGTATTGTAAAAATTGTAATTGTTATTATTTGACAAATGTAATAGTCAAATTTATAACTGTGATTAATTAAATTATTTTTGTTTAAATTATATATTTACAATGACAAATGAAAGAGGTAAATAAACAGTGAAATTTACGACTTCAAAATTTTTAGTACAACCGTGACAACCAAAAAATATTTAAATAGTTATTATCAAAGTTAAAACTGTTAAAAACATTGGGAGAATATGGTAAATTAATTTAATTTTAATAGTATATATCACTATAATTGATAGAATATTAAAAACATAACTGTGTAAAATAAAAGAACTTTGAATTAAATCACGGTCAGTTTTCAATAATTTAATTACAGTTATATATATCGTTACAGTTAAATACCTGTGCTCTTACCCTCATAAAATAGATAAATGTTAAACAACAAAAATGCTAAAATTAGACATACTTGAACTTTTTATTTCTACATGCATTGGTAAATCTGTACTTTTGTGTGATTTGTCAAATTTTGTAATTTTTTCGATAAAACGCATTATTACATGCCCTAAAATAATAATACAAAATAAAAAAATGCAAAACTTACGGAAAGTAAAAATTGAACATTAATTAATCAAACCAGAATTTGTATTGTTTCAATGTCTTCTTACAAACATTACTTTCAGAAAGGCTAATTAAACATCTGACTTTCCCAAAATGATGGATATTTACTACCTTTTAAAAAGTGTTTGAATTTTTTAAATTACATTTGTTAACTGTTACTAACGAACCAATATACTGAACTAAAGTTCATAGTACAAGTACTGTAAAATTTATTGGTTCAGTTCTGTCGGTCTGCTTTTCTAAAATATATGTCATACTAGCTGAAGGGGGGAGTCCGCCTGGATTAGGGTAAAAAATCGATTTTTACTTCTCAATTATATCCTACAATTAATTAGCTTGAATAACTTACTTTAATTATCCGTTAATTAATGTTTATTTTATGAACGATTGTCCAATCCCTCTCACAGTCAATTTAACTCAATTTTAGGTTCAATTTACTGTCGTAGATATGTTTTATCAGTCAGAATTCACCATACAACTTTGATATAAATATTAACTGGGAGATGGGGACAAAGCCAAGAGGAAAATCTTGAATGTGTTGGATGTGTGAGAAGGAGGATGGAACTCGGTTTAGGATACTGAAGGACTCAATTGGAAAAAATAAGCTTTCCGACGGAAAAACTCTTGGTGGTCGAGAAAGGCTAACTAAGTTAATAAGAGATGAAATGCAAACTTATTATAGTTTTGTCGTAATTATAAACATTCACAGCTTGGCGAAAATGAAAGAGGCTCCTTTAGGCCACATATTTCCATTTGCTTTCGTCTAATAGGACGGTTTGTGCCCGATAGTAGTTGACAGCTGGTGTAAGTAGTAAAACACTAGTGCAAAGAAATAACTTATGACCACAAAACCAACACACAACAGCTGTAACATTAATGGAGGCAATACAAGCTATCTTCAGTAACCTGTCCAATGAACAAATTTTAAGGAAATTCCTCCATGGAGGGACTCAAAATCCAAGCAAGTGCCTAAATAGTGTAATCTATTCTCGTATAGCAATAACAACCTTCTTAATGAAAACCACTTTAGAACTTGGTTTATAGGAAGCCGTTACAACACACAATATGGGCAATTAGGCAATATGGCAATTTTGGAAAAGTGTGGAATTGTGCCGTGGGCTAAATGTGTGCGAGATATGAAAAGTCAAGATGTACTGCGGATTCAAAAAGAGGAGAAATGCCAGCAATAAATGGAGAAAATGTGTCGGGAAAATCTTACAGTAGCAAAGAAGAAGTTGAAGGATGAATCTGAGGCCACGGAGGACACAGACAACTCTTCATTCATACGGGGCTGAAATGCGTTAATGGCTTTTATATAGGCTTATGTTTAATTGCGGGTTTCCCGAAAAGTCATTTTTTTAACATATACGTATATTTACCTCAGGAAGTAAAATTGATATCATGCTTCTGTTTTATTTTATTTTGTTCCTTACACAACAGAGAATAAAATAAGCTGAGGTTTTTCCAAAATACCAATTTACAATTTAACTAAAATTGTTGAAGTACCATCAAAATATAAAAATTTGAAGATTATAACGTTTTTTTTTTTAAACTTACCTGATGAGTTGTAAACATTTTGTCAACTTAAAATATTAATAATAAGTATATTCCAAAATAATAACAACATCAACCTTTATCCCTAATCAATACCTGAGATAAATGTACCTAAAGTTAAACTAATTAACATGGTGGGGATAGGTCCGGCCGACCTTCCTTAAAATAAGTACTTGAATTAAAATAATGACTTTTAAACATTATTTGTTTAGAACTAACTTTTATTCTAATTAAACTAAAATTCTACAAAATAAAATCTATCTATATTCTTCAAATTAATGGGAAGAAGGCTAATATCCTAAAACTGACTACCATACACACGTACATACTGAACTTACCTGTGCTGGAACTTAAGTCCATATCCGGGTTACTATACAATTACGTTTTTATAGTTTCCATCTAACCATGACTTGTAAAAAAACCCAGCTGCTCAAATAACAGACGCAGCTGCTGTCAATCCTGTTGTTAATATCAGATGACAAAGATCAATTGCCTAAAAAAAACCAGAAGGTTTTTAACCAAACGAGTTGTTCAAATATATTTATAGAAGAATACTGAACTCTTTTAAATTTTATAAAAAAGAATAGTGCCCGAAAATAGTTAGAAAATTTCGTTACAAAGCGAAAGAAGAACAATAACCTATTATTTTTTAAAATAATAGGCAACTTGTATTAAAAATAACGTCAGTGATATTGTATTATATTCCAACTTGTATTTGTAATTATAGCACGCTACTCGCTGACGTGATGGAGGCAAAATTCCTAAATATGCTGTTTTGTTTAAAAATACAAACATTTTAAATGTATTAAATTTTTGTTCTACAAATAAAAATACAAAAATGAAACGCCGTGAAATTAGTAAGTTTTTTCATGCAATACATTCTATACAAATTTGATTTCGCTAAAACGTTTAACAATGAAGGTTTCTTTTTAATCTCCAATCTAAAATTACTTTTTTCCCATTTAACAAGTGCTGTATAATTATAGGAGTTTCACCTGTTCTAGTAAAAATCTAAATAAAAACCACCAAGTGGTGAAAATATCTTCGCCAAGTTTACAGTTAAAAAGGTTGTTGAAATTTGCATTTTAATACATCCCGAAAGCATTCAACAACAAATTGTCATATAGTAAAGCGTATATAAGTATTAGGCCAGGCGGCCACCAATAATGTGGAATTCAGTCAGTTTAAAGAAAGAATTTGTATCTTTTAAATCTAAATATTTAGGTCTCCTGTAACGGAATCTCGGAAACTAATATATTAGGAAGGGGGAAGCGGAGTCAGCATCAAAATCTAAAGTGGATAGAGCATTGGCCCAACGATGCCACTCGAATCCGCTTAGCTCTGTTATGTTTTCAGTAGCCGCACCTACATTAAAAATCAGTAGGTTCGTTTTTGTATGCATAGACGAACTTCGTTCAGCGAAACTTCGCTCCGTATTTGATTGCCACCCGGTCTTATGTAAATATCTTAAAGTAAAACTTAGGCTATACAGATATTACTAGCATTACCCGTCGCGGCTTCGCCCATTAAACTTAAACTGTTTCAGTAATGTAATAATTTAGAAATATTAAAAAGTATAATAATACAAGCATGATTACTTAAAATTGTAATTATTTTAAAGTGAATATGAAAAAAATATCATAACCTGAATATGTTGTTTTATTGTCTTCAAACGTGTTCCATTCGAATTTAAGAAAATCTGATAAAAAGTATTTTTCTCAAAGGCAAACATTCATACCTTTTTTATATATTTCATATATTTTCCAATAAAAATTGTTGTATCTATTTTTTACCTCTTTATGGGTTGAATACTGGAAAATCACTTTTCAGTGCACCCCTACATGTGGTAGTAACCCTGAAAATTTCAAGTCTCTAGCTATAATAGCCTCGGCTGTACGTTTATTATTAAAGTTGGACTGGGTAAGTAGTGTAATGGCATTAAAATAAATGTTTTTCAAAATCCTTTCTTAGTGCACCTCTACATTTTGTAAGACGTTACCCGGAACATTTCAACTCTAGCTGTAATAGTCTCGGTTGTACGTTGATTAATAAAGTTAGACTGAGTAAGTAGTTTAATCGCGTTAAAATAAAAAAACATTATACTTTTTATTTTCATTTCATAACATTTTAAAATAACAGGTAAAATACTTATTTAGTTATTACAAACCGATATTTGTAAGGGCAATAATATCCTGATGTGTTTGTGCTGTCAACACGCAAACTCGGATTAGTCTTTTTATTTATAATTCCTGAATTTGTTTTCATTAATTTAAAGATACCGCACTAACGCAGCACTTGATTTTCAAACAACGTAATTACTTAAGACGTAGTATTACAGAAAGTCTCAAAAATACCCATGATCAAACGACTAGTTTGTGGTCAAAGCCTCCAACTAGTAATGCGAATCTCAAATATACAACAGTTTGCAAAAACAATATAAATGTTTCAAATTTGTTTCTTTAAAATTATGCTTCTTACTTTCAGTTTAATTAGATAATTGTTTGATAACATCAACAGCTCTGTAAATTTAATATTTCTGCTTAACGAAAATGTAACTTTTTTTAAATTAAAAATTAAATATTTAATATTTACATTGGTTGTCATTAAATAATGTGTAATTTATGTAACTAAATCAAGATAAACTGATATTGCCAATAGGAATTGCGAATGAGATATCAAGAATATACATTTTCCCTTTAGAAATATACTGGGTTCATTAAGTGAGTTCATAATGTCGATCTCGGTTCATGAGAAGAGTCCATGATGACAAACAACTTTTAAACCTGGTGGGTTCAAAACTGCTGTGTGTTCAAAGGGGCTCGAGTAACTGCAGAGTTTTAGGTCCACCTAATGTACCCAACAGTCAGTCCACACTGCTGCAAAGAATCATATACTGGGTCCAAACTACTTTGTATACATTCATATATATATATATATATATATATATATATATATATATATATATATATATATATATATATACACACATATTGCTAACTTAAACAAATACATATTATAGTTAGCCAGAAGATACCCTGTTTCTAAATTCTATAATGTATTTGAAGTTGATATTAGTTGATCTGGTAAAGTGTCATTGGAGTGACTGTTTTTTTTAATAAGCTTTTGATTTGAAGATCACCTTGAATTTATTTATTGAAATCACAGTCGATACTTGGTGGAACTCCACACATATAGTTTCACACGTGTTTGTGTGTGTGTTAAACAAAAATAAAAATGTATAAATAAACTTTCAAATATCCCGAGCTTCCTTAAAAGAACTTAAGGAATAAACCAGCGTGGAATGGATAATCTGAAAGGATTTGTCTGTTAAGAAGGGAACTTTTAACGGCAAACTACAATAAAAAATTAACTGCAGCACGCCGTTACTTTAAGGAAAGAAAAAGATAGGTTTTTACAATCCCTTATAAGTAGGATAGGACTACAAAAATATGCGAAAAGTCACGGAGGCAAAATATAAAAATATCACCTGTTGCAGTAACTTAACGGCAAAATAACTTGAAATTTAAAGACATTTTTCAATGCCATTGCTTTAGACACTGCCTACGCTTTCCGTTTTTCGTCAAGCTAATTTAGGGGCATACTAATATGCACCATCTATGTGCTCAAAGTTTGCAGCCATGTGTTTCGAAAGACCCAATTATAGACTCCAAGACCCATAATTGAACATCCATGTGCTTGCCATGGCTTTCACATAGGCTGCTCGATCCCAGAACTTGCCCCATCAGAGGTCCTCGGCAGTGCCATTCACACATACTTGGCCCCGCCAAAGGAAAGCAAGCAATATCGCTACTCCCAGATATAACAGAACAAGAACAGGAAATCCCTAAATGTAAGTGTTAGTGTTAAGTGCTTAAATCGTAAGTGTAAGTGTGCCGCGAGGGACGCCTAAATCTTCTCAATTAATAATGTGAAAAAAGGAAGCTGTAAAAGACTGGCTTAAAGCATTTTTCCTGCAACACAAATTATCTGTTAATGCACCAGAACAATGCAGTATGGCAAGATCAGTGGTGTTTAGTAAAGTACAAGTATCAAGATTCTAAAAACATTTAAAGAATTGCCACCATGAAAATAAAATTTCCTCCTCATAGGATATTTAATACGGATGAGTCAGGCTTGTCAACGGTTCCAAGTACGACTGAGCATTGGTCACCCAAAGGTAAAAAAATGCGGTGAGCACCCTGTTTATGAGTTTTGTGATTAACACATCACAATCGAACATATTCTGCAAGATTGTAATGGATTAAGGGACCTGCGACAGCTATGTGGCGTAGACAGTACGTTAAAGGAAACGTTAAAAAGATGATGCTTCGGCTTTTGACCGAGTAATAAATTTCTTGCGACGTTTAAATATATTTTATAAAATGTAATTATTATTATTATTATTATTATTATTATTATTATTATTATTATTATTATTATTATTTTTTTTTTTTTTTTTTTTTTTTTTTTTTTTTTTTTTTTTTTTTTTTTAAGGAAGGAAAAAAGGACAAAAATCTTTATGACTTTGTCCGGGGACTGAAGGTGGTGGGCAGCCTCCTTACCCCGGTAAAAACCATTAAACCTTCCATTCCATCTTCCCTCCTCTGCGGGACCATCACTGAGATATTACTTCACAGAGGAGAGGATCTGTCTTCCCCTATATGGTCATCCACCATCCTTTTGACCGGCAGGTCCAACACCATAATATGCCAAGTCTGCCTAACTTCATTGCCCTGCTATCTTGTTCATAAGTCTTCTAATGGTAATAACTCTGCAGTCCTTACAAATCTATGGTTCAAGCCATCCTTCTTCTCTCTTACAGCGCAAAATCTCTTCTATGTACCTTGAGATACTATCCCAGTTGTTCTTGGAAAACAACATCTTTTCCACTATATTATCCACCGTGCATTCTCCGATCTTGTTATTTATTTCTCGCCGTTGGTATGAGAATCTTTCACATTCGAAGAAAGTGTGTCTTGCATCGTCTCTTCTATTTTCACATGTTCGGCAATTCATAGAACTCACTTTACCCATCTTGTGAAGATAGGACCGGAAGTAACCATGCCCTGTCAGAAACTGCGTGAGGTAGAAATTAACTTCACCATGTCCTCGCTTGGTCCAGATGCGCACGTTTCTTATGAGACTTGCTGTCCACCTCCCTTTATTCTCACCATCCCATCGTGATTGCCACTCCAGCAAAGTAGTCTCTCTACAATTTTTAACAGCTTCAGTTCTGCTGACTTCCTTACTTAAAGTGAAGATGTTCTTCCGTTCCTGCGCCAAGAGATCAATCGGGATGACACCCGCCACGACCAGCACCGCTGCCTCTGACACTGTTCGGTAGGAGCTTATAATTCTCATAGCTCCAATTCTTTGGATTGAGAGTAATCGAGATCGACGTCTTCTAACATTAATTGCGTCTGCCCAGATTTCTGCTCCATACAGCAACACCGAATGTACCACCGTCATCAGGAGTCGCCGCCTACCCGCACGTGGACCACCCATATTTGCCATAAGTCTTCCAAGCGAGTTGGACATAACTTCCGCTTTGTCACACGCAAGTCTAATATGTTCCCAGAAAGTCAACTTGGTATCCAACGTTACTCCTAAATACTTTGCCGACCTCTTGGTGTACATACATTCCATTCCTACCATCATCGGAACGATTGTGGGTATTCGTTTCCTCGTTAACAAGACCATTTCGGTCTTAGGGATAGCGAGCTGCAATCCGTGGCTTTCCATCCATGCACTTACTCGGCGCATGACTTGGTTAAGTCGTAATTGAACCAACTCTAAATTCCTGGCAGTGATAACCGCAGCCACATCATCAGCGTACCCTACCAAGCGTACTCCTTCAGGCATGTCCAATCTTAAGAGGCCATCATACGAGATGTTCCACAGATCAGGCCCAAGTATGGAACCCTGAGCCACTCCTGCTGTTACTTCTTTGCTCAAGTATCCCTCTTCCGTATCACACATGATCCAGCGATCATTTAGGTAATCCCCAATAATGGTCAGCAAGTACCGTGGAACAAAGAAAGTGTGTTCCAATTCTCTCATTATGTTTTCCCCACCGAACTGTGTTGAACGCATTCCTTATGTCCAACGTGACCAGTAAGACAATGGGTCTAGCCGCATGACAAGACCCATCAGCAACGTCAACAGCTTCCACAACTTCTTGTATAGCACCTATTGTAGAGTGCCCTGCCCGAAATCCGTGTTGGCGCTCCGAAAGACCTCCCACCGCCTGAACTGAATGCTGTAAGCGAGACCTTATTAGATTCTCCAGCAACTTGCCTACCACGTCCAACATGCACAGAGGTCTATATTATTATTATTATTACCTCAGGGGCTCACATCTTGTGGGTTCGGGTTTGGCGAGCCCGGGGCACCCTAGCTGGATCTAACCCTACTTCATCTTGTCTTGGGTTGGATTCACTCTCTTTTATCTATCCTATCTGGTCTCTCTTGACCAAACGGTCTCCTGACCAATTCTTCCGATCCCGATGCTATTAGAGTATTCGAGGGCTAGGGATTATTTCTGCGTTTACCCTACTCTTTCTTCTTAAATTGATTAAATATGGAAATGTGTGATAAAACAACGGAAATACCCCGCGTGGATAAGCCTCTCGAGGTGAGCTCTACCGCCGGTTCCGATCGGGTGCAAGCCCCGGTGGCCGGTGTTGGTCGCGTGGATTGTGGGGGCGACCAATCACACAATGGTGTCTTGGAGAAGGTTGACCACTTGGCCCAGAACGTTACAAGTGGGAAAACGGGAACAGAACATAGCGGGGAGAGAAATCTAGAAGATTATAATATCGATCCCTTCAAGAAGGGAGGTTTAAAGAGAACTCCAACCAAGAGTTTAGAAATAAGGAGTACGAAAAGCTCTGCCTGCATAAAAGAAAACGAGGTGAAACCAGCCGAAATAGTCCTTAACGAAGTTGAGGATGGATGTGCTGATGAGATACTCGTTAAAAAAGCAGTAAGTAGTGAATTCACAAGGCTGGCAGATCAAATTAGAGATGCGGACAAGAACGAGGAGGAGCAGTTAAAAGCTATTAGAGACACTCTAAAACGTATGGGCCAAGCTGCTGGAAAACAAAAGAATGTGAATATGGCCATCAAAAATGGGCTTATATTTATTGAAGAGGGACTAGAAGTGCTGCGGGCTTGCAGACTGGTAAGACAGAATGCTATAGGGAGTCTTATGGAAAGAACATCTGTTGTGATGGTGGCTAGTCCTAGAGAGAAGACAAAGTTACCTCCACGGAAGCGGCCAAGAACTTCGATATCAAGTCCTGAAGTAGAAAGCTCTTGCAGGGATGCAAGGGATTCACCTAAAACGAAAGATGTCAAACATAGAGAAGTCCAAGATGATGTAGATGAGCTAAATGGTTATACATTAGTGCAATCAAGGAAGCAGAAGGACCTTAGAAGAAAGACCGAAGTCAATAAAAGTAATCCCAGTCCGAAACGGACCCCGAAGAAGGCTACAAGGGCACAGAGGTTGGATGCAGGCATAAAAGCAGGGCCTAGAGGGAAGGCCTTAATTATTAATCTAGCTACAGGAAAAGTTACAGAAGTTTTAGGAGCAATAAGAAAGGACGTACATCTTGAAGACTCTGGCACAGAAATAAGAGGTGTGAGCAAAACAGCAGCAGGAAAACTGTTACTTCGTTTGGGCAGTTGTCGGGATCAAGTAGCTCTCCAAACTGCTATAAAAGCGGCCATAGGAGAAGGTGGAGATGTCCGATGTTTGATTCCTCGGATGAAACTGGAGATTCTGGATCTGGACTCGTGCACAACGGAAGACGAAGTGAAGGAGGCTGTCAGGCGAGAGATTAGGTGAGATCGTGACAGAAGGGATTAAAGTCACCCTGCTTGGACCGAACCGAAGAGAACAGTGCATGGCCATTGTCGAACTAGAAGAGGTATTGGCCAAAAATTAATGGAGGAAAACAAAATAAAAGTAGGCTGGGTGTTAGCTAGGATTAGGCAACGGGTGGAAGTTCAGCGCTGCTTTTGATGCCTTCAATATGGCCATAGAAAAGAGAGTGCAATGGTCCGGACAGAAGCTATTTGTGTTGGAAGTGTGGAAATTATTATTATTATTATTATTATTATTATTATTATTATTATTATTATTATTATTATTATTATTATTATTATTATTATTATTATTATTATTATTATTATTATTATTATTATTATTATTATTATTATTATTATTATTATTATTATTATTATTATTATTATTATTATTATTATTATTATTATTATTATTATTATTATTATTATTATTATTATTATTATTATTATTATTATTATTATTATTATTATTATTATTATTATTATTATTATTATTATTATTATTATTATTATTATTATTATTATTATTATTATTATTATTATTATTATTATTATTATTATTATTATTATTATTATTATTATTATTATTATTATTATTATTATTATTATTATTATTATTATTATTATTATTATTATTATTATTATTATTATTATTATTATTATTATTATTATTATTATTATTATTATTATTATTATTATTATTATTATTATTATTATTATTATTATTATTATTATTATTATTATTATTATTATTATTATTATTATTATTATTATTATTATTATTATTATTATTATTATTATTATTATTATTATTATTATTATTATTATTATTATTATTATTATTATTATTATTATTATTATTATTATTATTATTATTATTATTATTATTATTATTATTATTATTATTATTATTATTATTATTATTATTATTATTATTATTATTATTATTATTATTATTATTATTATTATTATTATTATTATTATTATTATTATTATTATTATTATTATTATTATTATTATTATTATTATTATTATTATTATTATTATTATTATTATTATTATTATTATTATTATTATTATTATTATTATTATTATTATTATTATTATTATTATTATTATTATTATTATTATTATTATTATTATTATTATTATTATTATTATTATTATTATTATTATTATTATTATTATTATTATTATTATTATTATTATTATTATTATTATTATTATTATTATTATTATTATTATTATTATTATTATTATTATTATTATTATTATTATTATTATTATTATTATTATTATTATTATTATTATTATTATTATTATTATTATTATTATTATTATTATTATTATTATTATTATTATTATTATTATTATTATTATTATTATTATTATTATTATTATTATTATTATTATTATTATTATTATTATTATTATTATTATTATTATTATTATTATTATTATTATTATTATTATTATTATTATTATTATTATTATTATTATTATTATTATTATTATTATTATTATTATTATTATTATTATTATTATTATTATTATTATTATTATTATTATTATTATTATTATTATTTATTATTATTATTATTATTATTATTATTATTATTATTATTATTATTATTATTATTATTATTATTATTATTATTATTATTATTATTATTATTATTATTATTATTATTATTATTATTATTATTATTATTATTATTATTATTATTATTATTATTATTATTATTATTATTATTATTATTATTATTATTATTATTATTATTATTATTATTATTATTATTATTATTATTATTATTATTATTATTATTATTATTATTATTATTATTATTATTATTATTATTATTATTATTATTATTATTATTATTATTATTATTATTATTATTATTATTATTATTATTATTATTATTATTTATTATTATTATTATTATTATTATTATTATTATTATTATTATTATTATTATTATTATTATTATTATTATTATTATTATTATTATTATTATTATTATTATTATTATTATTATTATTATTATTATTATTATTATTATTATTATTATTATATTATTATTATTATTATTATTATTATTATTTATTATTATTATTATTATTATTATTATTATTATTATTATTATTATTATTATTATTATTATTATTATTATTATTTATTATTATTATTATTATTATTATTATTATTATTATTATTATTATTATTATTATTATTATTATTATTATTATTATTATTATTATTATTATTATTATTATTATTATTATTATTATTATTATTATTATTATTATTATTATTATTATTATTATTATTATTATTATTATTATTATTATTATTATTATTATTATTATTATTATTATTATTATTATTATTATTATTATTATTATTATTATTATTATTATTATTATTATTATTATTATTATTATTATTATTATTATTATTATTATTATTATTATTATTATTATTATTATTATTATTATTATTATTATTATTATTATTATTATTATTATTATTATTATTATTATTATTATTATTATTATTATTATTATTATTATTATTATTATTATTATTATTATTATTATTATTATTATTATTATTATTATTATTATTATTATTATTATTATTATTATTATTATTATTATTATTATTATTATTATTATTATTATTATTATTATTATTATTATTATTATTATTATTATTATTATTATTATTATTATTATTATTATTATTATTATTATTATTATTATTATTATTATTATTATTATTATTATTATTATTATTATTATTATTATTATTATTATTATTATTATTATTATTATTATTATTATTATTATTATTATTATTATTATTATTATTATTATTATTATTATTATTATTATTATTATTATTATTATTATTATTATTATTATTATTATTATTATTATTATTATTATTATTATTATTATTATTATTATTATTATTATTATTATTATTATTATTATTATTATTATTATTATTATTATTATTATTATTATTATTATTATTATTATTATTATTATTATTATTATTATTATTATTATTATTATTATTATTATTATTATTATTATTATTATTATTATTATTATTATTATTATTATTATTATTATTATTATTATTATTATTATTATTATTATTATTATTATTATTATTATTATTATTATTATTATTATTATTATTATTATTATTATTATTATTATTATTATTATTATTATTATTATTATTATTATTATTATTATTATTATTATTATTATTATTATTATTATTATTATTATTATTATTATTATTATTATTATTATTATTATTATTATTATTATTATTATTATTATTATTATTATTATTATTATTATTATTATTATTATTATTATTATTATTATTATTATTATTATTATTATTATTATTATTATTATTATTTATTATTATTATTATTATTATTATTATTATTATTATTTATATTATTGCCGGCGGAGGCAGCTAACGTGAGAAGCTGATGGGCTTAGCGACCCCACCATACCTCTAGCTCATTCTACTCTCACTCATTTACTCCACATACACACAACACACACATACACACACTCTCTCACACACAAACACGTACACACGCAGGGGGGTGCAGACTAGCTGCACCTAGTGAGAGGACCTAGAAGAACCTCGCGGCACCCGAGTCTAACACACACTTACACTTACAGCACTACACTTACAATTTAAACACCTTACACACACACACACGCACATTTAGGTATTTGCTGTACTTGTTCCGTTATGTCTGGGAGTGGCAATACTGCTTGGTTTCCTTTGGTGGGGCCAAGTATGTGAAACCTGATGTGTGCCTAGCACTGCCGAGGACCGCTGATGGGACAAGTGCTGGAACCGAGCAGCCTATAGGCGCCTGGCAAGCACATGGGTGTTGAATTATGGGTGTCGGAGCCTATAATTGGGTCTATCGATACAAATGGTTGCATTCTGTGAGTACATGGAGAGCGGATGCCAGTGGTACTTGGGTTTGGGGAACTGTAACGTTGTACCGGAACCCATTCCTTAGATTCTGGAACACTTCGGCTCCAGGATATTGGAGGTCCCCCCCAATTTATTGGAGATTCTCGCTTTAGTTCGAGTATCCTGGGCTACTGGTGACGTTTGGGTGCACCCTGTACCATTTGTTCGAGATATCAACATTCGTGGAATCGCTTGGTAACGAAATTATGGAAACTAAATCAAAACAAAAAGCCAAAAATTCGTTAAAGAGGCCTCGTTCGACTATGTCGAACAGGTCTGTTGATAGTAATGGGAGTTGTGAAAATCTGGAGAAGATGGAGATGAGTGCTGTACCTCTTCAGCTACCATCGCCAAGATTTTTAATATTTAAAAATTCTGAGGAAGGTTCGGACCTGTCTAAGGTGTCGCCCTTCCTCGTTAACAAAGCTATAGTGGGAAGAGCAGGTCCCGTAGCTTCTATTAAGAAGCTTCAAAACGATACGCTGTTGGTGCAGACGAGTAGCGACAAGTAGAGATTGTCGCTCTTAAAAACGACCACCTTTTTGATAAAATAAATGTTATCGTGGAACCACACAGATCATTGAATTCCGCTAAAGGAGTGGGTACCTGCAGAGATATCCTCCATTTAGACCTGGAGGAGATAAAGTCGGAATTAGCATTGGAGTCGGTAATAGACGTACAGCGGATTCTGAGGAACGATAACGGGAAAAAAGTTCCAACCGCGTCCCTCATATTAACTTTTGTAAAGCCTGTTATCCCGGAATACATATTTGCTGGGTATCAACGGCTTTCTGTTCGTCCTTACGTGCCAAACCCAAAACGATGCTTTAAGTGTCAGGGCTTTGGACACGTGAGCTCTACGTGCAAGAAGCCTGAGGTGTGTGGGAATTGTGGTTGCAGTGGCCATGGTAGTGAGAGTTGCACAGAAGACCCAAAGTGTCCCAATTGTGGTGGGGACCATCAGGCTCGTTCCGTCAACTGTCAAACGTTTAAGGACGAGAAAGCAATTTTAACTATTATGGAACGGGATAAAGTGTCATTTTCTGAAGCTAAGAAAGCGTTCAAAAGTTCCAGAATCGTTGAGGGCAAATCGTTTGCTTCGGTCGCCTCTAGCAGCAAGAAAACATGCTCAAATTGTGAAGAACTGGCCAAAACCGTCAAAGCATTATCCGAACAAGTAGCTCAGCTATTAACTTTCATTTCTCTGAGTACCACTCCTATAGCCAACATATCAAAATTGTCTGGTATTCAATCGTCTGATTGCGCCACTAAACAAGTGAAACCCATTCGCAATGGAAAACCAACTATAAAATTACTGCCTAAGACAGCAAAATCTGTACGTCCGATATTAAATCTACCTACTTCCGACCAGGGATTGTGTACCAAACCACAAAGTCGGAAAGGAAATAGTAAAAAAGTCCCTGTTGATCTTAAGTACTTTTTGAAAAAACCAAATACGTGCAAAGCTGTTGTTGGTGAGGAAAACACCACCAAGATTAAAAGTAATAAAATTAAACATTCTAAGGGAGCACCTTCGAATGTGCTTCCTTTAAACTATAAACACTCTTCGGAGTCAGACATCAGCTATCACAGTAGTGATTCGATGTCCTTGGACTCCGATAAATCCAACAATGATATAAATGACAAATCCAAGGTAAACCCTAAAATATATTAGTCATTTATGCATATATCAATGCCTGCAAATTCAATCAACCATAACGTGATACAATGGAATATAAATGGGCTACGAAGCTATATTGAAGATTTGAAAGTTCTTGTGAGAGATATGTCACCTTTAGTAATGTGTCTTCAAAAGACGCATCTACACGAATCTCACTCCTTTAGTTTTAGGGGATATTCCATTTTCAAGAAACATTTCATCACGGAGGAAAGAGCGAAAGGTGGCGTAACCATTCTAGCTCATAACTCTATCGAATCCGTCACTGTCAATGTAATAACACCTTTACAAGTTGCTGCCATACAGACAACCGTCCCATTCAAACTTACCATCTGCTGCCTTTACTTGCCGCCAAGTTCCGATTTTTCAAATAATGAATTGTATGATTTAATATCCCAGTTTCCACCACCAATTTTACTTACAGGTGATTTTAATGGTCATCATACCTCCTGGGGTTCGTTATCGTGTAACTCTAGGGAAAGACGAATTGAAGCAATCAGGTCTAATTTGGATTTGTGCGTTCTAAATGACGGTTCCCCTACTCATTTATCAGCATCTTCTGGCGGGTGGACTGTTGTAGAATTGACATTTTGTAGCCCGCGTCTGGCAACAAAGTTTGAATGGTCGGTATTGTCTGACCTATATGGCAGCGATCATACTCCCATTAATATTTCGTTTTGAAACTTCTCCCAAGTGAATGAACGCCTGCCGCGTTGGATTCTAAAAAAAGCGAATTGGGATGAATTCGCAAACAGATTTGTGTCACCAGACATTGATAATAATAGCTGTATAAATACCATAGTGTATAACTTCACAAAACACATTTTACGCGTAGCAGAGGAAACTATTCCTAAAACCTCCACACATCCACCACGTCCACCTGTTCCTTGGTGGAACGAGAAATGTAAGGTAGCAATTCGTGAACGTAGAAGAGCTCTGAGGAGATTCAACAAAAGCCCAACTGATGACAATCTTGAACAGTATAAAATTCTACGAGCCAAAGCTCGTAGGATATTCAGGCAGAGTAGAAAAGACTCTTGGACCCAATATATAGGAACAATATCTAGGATAACGCCTACACCTGTTGTTTGGAACAAACTTCGTTCTGTTTCAGGTCCTTTACCATCCACTCACTTAATGGGTCTTAAACAAAACAATGGAAAATTAATTTCAAATTGTTACGATGTTGCGATTATTTTGGGTTCTTCTTTTGCAAGATATTCTGCTAACAATGCCTATAACAATGCCTTCTATAAATACAAAATTGCAGCAGAAGCAATGCCGTTCACCGTCGGTCCATCTTTAGATTGTCCTTTGAATAGTTCGTTTATTTTGCAGGAGCTGGAATCTGCACTGTCATCCACCACAGATTCAGCTCAGGTCCCGATAACCTTGCATGATTAAAAATCTTCCAACATCAGGCAGGCTTACACTTCTTGCCATATACAATCGAATACTCGTAGATCACACTTTTCCTGATGCTCGGTTGGAAGCTGTAGTAATTCCTCTTCTTAAACAAAGCAAAGGTAAAACTGAACCAAGAAGCTATCGTCCTATTTCCCTTACCAGCATTCTTTGCAAACTGGTAGAGAAAATGGTAAATCGTCGTCTCGTTTCGTACTTGAAAACAAACAACCTACTATCCCAAGATCAGTGCGGATTCAGGCAGGGACGATCTTCTATGGATCAATTAGTTTTATTTGAGTCTGCAATCCAAAATGCTTTTCTCTTGCGTCGTACGCTTGTGGATGTTTTCTTCGACCTAGAGAAAGCATATGACATGTCATGGAGAAGAGGAATTCTCAATAACTTAAAATCATGGGGAATACAAGGCAGAATTCTTGCCTTCATTAATAATTTTCTTTCGGATAGGCATTTCAGGGTGCGACTTGGAGAATGGTGTTCCACAGGGGAGTGTACTTGAGTGTAACCCTGTTCGCAGTTGCAATAAATAGCATAACCTCTAATGTACAGTCCCCTGTCCGATGTTCGCTATTTGTAGACGATTCTGCTATATACGTGAGCACTAGAAACATAGTAACAGCTGAAAGATCCCTTCAATTGGTAATAAATAGATTGCAGTCGTGGACGATGACTACAGGCTTTAAATTTTCTGCTGCCAAAACTCAATGCATAACCTTCAGTCGCCGTCGACATATTCAGTCACCTTCGATATAACTTGATGGCATAAAGCTTCGGAGTACTCCATCTGTTCGATTTCTGGGCCTAATATTCGACGAAAGGTTATCGCGGAACCTTCACCTACGCGATTTAAAAGCCCGGTGTAACAAAATTCTTGAAGTGTTGAAGGTTCTTAGTTGCTCTCGAAGGGGCGCTGATAGGACGTGTATGCTTATGTTTTATCGTTCGGTCATTCGTTCTCGAATTGATTATGGCAGCATTGTTTATTCATCAGCGCGACCTTCCGCATTAAAGATACTAGATCCTGTCCATCATTCTGCAATCCGTCTTTCGTCTGGTGCTTTTCGTTCTAGTCCCGTTGTGAGTATGCTGGCGGAAGTTGGTGAACCTTCACTCTCGCAACGGAGACAGCAGTTGCAAGTAAGTTACGTAAGCTATCTATCATGTAAGCCATGGCACCCTGCTTACAATATTGTTTTCAATAATCAGTTGCTCCGACAATATGAATCTCGTCCGCATGCTACTGCTCCGCTCTCATTAGGTCTTCCTGTGTTTTTGACTACTTGGGTATTGAGCTGCCCTCCGTGTTTGAGAGGACTCAATGTTTTATCCCTCCATGGTATATCCCAATGCCAACTATTGAGTCATCATTGCTATCCTTTCCAAAACATAACACCCCCGATATTGTGTATCGCCAGATGTTTCATCATGTTCTTCAATCCTAACCATTCAGTGAAATTATTTTTACTAATGGTTTAAAACTGGAGAACAACGTCGGTTGTGCATTTTACAGAACAGACCAAACCAAGAAATATGGATTACCCTCAGTCTGTAGTGTCTTTACTGCCGAATTATTCACCATCCTTAAAGCTCTGAACTCCACCCATGAATCCGATTTTGTGCATTATCTAGTGTGTTCCGATTCTAAAAGTACACTGCAGGCTATACAAGACATGTATTCAATAAACCCTGTGGTTCAAGATATCTTGTGCTCCATCTATAGGTTTGAACTACGAGGTGTAAAAACAACATTTTGCTGGGTACCTGGTCACACTGGGATAATTGGGAACACTAGAGCGGATATTGCGGCAAAGGAAGTTATCCAAGCACGCAACGTGTTATTTGTTCAGATTTTATTTGCGAAGCGAAACATCTTCTACATTCGCTTTGGGAAAATGAAAGGGTAGCTTTAGGCAATAACAAATTGAGGGTAATTAAGAGCACTGTTTGTCCTTCGGGTCATCAATACGTGTTAGTCGTAGAGAAGCTGTGGTTGTTACCCGGCTTCGCATTGGACATTCAAAGTTGACGCATGGATTTCTCATGGCGCGTGGGGACCCACCTACATGTCAGTTTTGTAGTGATATCATCACAATTAAACATTTACTTCTGGATTGTGATGGTTTCAAAAGCATGCGTCAAATGTGTGGATTGGATTCCTCTATGGAAGCAATTTTAAAAGATGATTCAACGGTCATTGACCGAGTTCTAAATTTTTTACGCCGTATAAATGTATTTGAGTTACTCTAACTATGGTATTGTTGAACAGCATAACGGTGTAAATATGTATATAATTTTTTTATATATGTTATCTAGATTTATTTTGTATAGTGTTATAGTCTTAGTTTTAGTATTAGTTTAGTTTAGTATAGTATTAATAATATTTAGTTTTAATTTCCACCCATCCCCAATTTAGGACATTTTGCTGGACGGCAATGATAGCCTTCATGTGCTTTTAGCCAAAAGCTGTATTAAAAAAAAATATTATTATTATTATTATTATTATTTTATTATTATTATTATTATTATTATTATTATTATTATTATTATTATTATTATTATTGTTATATTACTTTGCTAAGGACTATTTACATCTATATTGTATTTTATTGTTAAATAATTATAATAATCTTTATTTAAAATATCCTAAACTTTTGTTCTTATAATGTTTTATTAACTATTATTAATTCCATAAAATTAAGCTTTTGAAATTTTATTTTAAACTTTGGAAATTCTCCTACTTTTTAATTGAGTAATTTTATAATTGGTCTTTCCAATTCTGTTCTGGGGCGATGATATTCTTTTAGGTTTTACGCCTACAAAATTAAAAACAAATAAAAACCCGCATGTGCTAGACGTGTTGAAACTATCACGATTAGTATGTTATATGCCACCAGCCTTAATCCTCCCAAGACCCATCTATTCAAACATGCTCCTCCAGGAACGTTGGAACTAGTTCCTGAAACAGGTTATATGAATTCAGATTTATTTATTGACTGGCTCAAGCATTTTGTGACACCAACAGCAGATGATCCTGTATTACTACTAGCTGACAACCGTTCAGCACTTTGAAAGAATCCTGCGATTTTGTACTGTGAGGAAGATCATATAACATATTTGACTTCGAAAACTGGAAACAATGTGGGATTTGTAAGGAGTGATGACACAAAATATGTTCAGGATACGGAGGCAGCGGGACCAGGAGGCATTTGTGTGTGACCATTGCTGAGTGCCACTGTGTGTATTCCTAACCTTACGATTAAGCAAATTACATTTTTTTTTCTTAATAAGTTTTTTATTTTATGCTAGTTTGTTGTAAATTTAACAAACGTTTTAAGACTAATCATTAATTATTGCAGAACAATGTGAACAATTTCGATGTTAATATCTTTATTACCCCCATAGATATATCAAGAAACCACTAAGTGCGTATTAAGTCGCCGTAAACATTTGAAAACTTCAATGACCGACAATTCGTCATTTAAAATTGCCTGCGTAGAGGCACCAGGTACATTTGACGAATACTTTTCAAACCATCACAGTCCGGAAAAAAGGGTTTGTCTGTGATATCGCCACAAAACTGACATTATTAAGAATTTGTGCTGAATTGTATCTCCGACAACCTGGACTTTGTGTTAGACCAGATTACACAAAAGTCTTTTTCATTTACGTTTAAACAGTTTTGCAAATGTTAATTTAAATGGTAATTACGTCAAAGCAAAAAACAATGCTGTATTTGCTTTAGACATTTAGAATCGTAATGTTCTAATAAAGGGTTTTTTGTATCCCAAGAGAAACAAAACAAGGCAAATATATACGTAGCTGCTTTTATGTCTTTCAAGGCTAACATTTTCCTATATAACGATCGGGCTGGAGTTCACATTATACTGAGCTTACTTTCACGCTAAGGTAAGTGTGATATTCCACTGAACTTACTTTCAGTGGTTTTTATTATTATACTTAAAATTTGTAATTGTTGGGGAAGTTACTGTGAGTGAAATGTTATTTTTATTAAAAGCTTTTCCATTCACTTGCTTCTATATAAAAGAATATATTAAAATAAGTTAGATTAACTTTTAAGTTACAATAAGGTATAATTTTAAAATAAAATAAGAGCCTACTGATTAACAATTTTTTAACTGACGTGATGGAAGCGAATTTGCAACAATATTTTTTTTAATCTGACATTTTGGAAATAGGATTTCAAAATCACAATTATTATTCAAATCTGAACGTATTAGAAATTAGATTTTATAATGTTAACTCATATACGCTGTTTACGTTAGTGAAATCATATAACCAAAAAAATTAAAATGTAACAAAGTTATAAATTGTGTAAGACTTGAAATTGTTGGTATGATTTTGCTAAAAATGGAACTTATCCAATAAAATAAATTAGTAAATTAAAAGTTATCAAATAACAGAGTTATGTAATTATTTAACTATTCCATTTTGAACAAGATACATAAAAATTTGGTTGTTAGATTACTGTTCTAGATAATCGATTGAGAACGAGTTACTTATTAAATAAATACAATTTCGACAGTTATTTATAATTTCTTATAATTATCACAGTACAGTTATAAAGTGAAATATATGATTAATTAATTAATTACTTTAAGAACAGTTTATTTAACAGTTCTTACTGTAACAGGTAAGTTGTATTTATGTATGTGGTTACTACAAATAATGTCCATACCTGATACATCGTATTGCTATAATTATATTGAAAATTTAGACTTTTCCTGATCTAACGGTTATAATTATGAATGCATTATTTCACTCGGCACATATATCTACAGTACAGTATTGCCCTAATAGTTCTTATTAGTAAATTGATGTTGTAATTGTTATATTTACTGATCTGTTTGTTATTTTTAGTTTGCGAAAGATAAAATAAAAATCTTTAGGATAAGGTGTACAAGTGCTAACTTTGTACGCCTTATCCTAAATTAAATTAAATATTTGTTTTGTTTTCAAATTGTTATTTCTGTTAATCCTTCTTTATTAAGTTTATATATTGTAATAACGTTATCTAGTTTTAGTGGCTATAGTGTTTTAGTTTTCAGTATAGTATTAACAATGTTTAGAATTAGTGTGCCCATCCCCATGTAGGATATTTTGCTGGACGGCGATGATGTGCTTTTCGCCATAAGCTGTAATTAATAAAAAATACTAAAATAACTTTTCTTATTTTCAGTTCGCCACTCTTCGCTACAATGTACTTTGTTTATCTGCTGTTCACTTTCGTGGTGTTCTGCCATGCTGTAAAGAAACCGGCGAATCCTAATTATTACGCAGCTGTAAATACATGCGAAAATTTTATTCACAAAGCTTACAAAAATTTCCCAACAAAAGAAGTAAGTGTCCGTTTACTTTACTTGAACATAATTAAACGATTAAGTTCTACCAAGTTCTAAGCCTAGTAAAATGATATGGAACTTAAATAGATAGTCTTCTCTTAGACGTAAACAAAAAGTCCAGTAAGGATGTTGTGCCAAGATAGGTTATAATTACTTATGTTTTGATAAAAAATCACTTTAATTATTTCATGATTATGATAACCAGTACAGTCACTAAAACAACCATTCTTTATACTTTGTTCACTTCATTTCAACATAGATACTCGTTGCACGCAACAGTGTCGCTGACTTGATTAACGTAATTTACACAAAATAATAGTACTTTAAAAATTAAATTTTAGAACCATTTAATAATATTTGAATTTTAAATAAATTTATAAATTTTAATTTGTGCAGATATTAACAACATCTAAGATAGAAAAATTAGCGGATCAATAATGTTTAAGTTACAAAATTTTTAAAGCGTTATTAAATTTTGTTTAAGTTTGTGCGACCAAAAAAAAACAATTATGGATATTTTGGCTTAAAATAACTCACATATATTTGGAGACATGTTATTTCCACATAGAAATTTTAAAAAATTAAGCGTTTTGGGGGGTATTAAATGGCCTTTTTTGTGTTTTAGTCAATCCATACCCACGTGTAAACGGAAGAAGCAATTTAAACAAAACTTTTGGTTATATGCTACTAAACATGCCCAATACCTCAATTAACCTTATTTTGTCATATCGGACATTTTTAAAAAAACTTTTTGGAAAAAATATATTTTTATTGAATCAAAATTTACTTCATAGAGAGGTGCAGATAGGTTTGAACGTTATTTTCCAAAAAAAAATATCTGTTCTACACAAATTCTTTCAGCCGTGGGGGTGTTTAAAAAAAAAAAAAAGGCTTACTCCTGCAAATAAAAAGATGCAACCCGCAATCTTCGTTTTCCGTCTAACAGTTGTGCTCTCTCTTGCTCCCTCTCCTCCACCAGCTTGTCAATTCCCCCACTAATTGGTCACTGGCTACATTCGTCAGTCAGTTCTTTTCCTAAAACCTTCTACTGTAACTGTCCGATTGCCTCTTCGGCACTACTACTATAAAATGATTAGATTTTTCTCATTATAAACTCCTCATTTTTGATTCATTGTTACACGTAAAAGAACAGTAATGTGATAAATTTAGTTACACCATTGCCTTTATTGGTTTTTCCTGAACAATTACACATTTAATTATTTTAAAAGAGGAATTACATACAATTTCTTTGAGAATAACATGTCAAAACAAAGTTTTCGTATTCTTTGTTTTGAATAAAACCAGATCAAGAGTTTCTGAGATAAAATCGCTTATGCAGTGATTGTTATCCGTGATGTCCTGAATATAACTGAAACTTTTCAAATCTTTATTTTATTTATCTACACACAGTTATTAAATTTTTCCCGTTATACTGTTCATTCCGCTTATAATAATATTGTATTAATAAAATGATATGTACATAACAGGCGTGATACCATTAGTTGGAAAGATATACGATACATTTCACAAAATAAAATGTTAAATATTTATTTCAATTATTATTGAATAATTATTTATAACTGATAATTATAAAATATTATCGATAAAGGTTCAATCTGTAAAGGTACTTATAAAGAATCGATTTTTGTTTTGAAATTCAAATAAAAAAATGCATTGTTTGAAATAATAAACATTATGATCGAGTAGAAAGAGAGGGAAGGAATATTGAATGAATTCGACTGCATTAATCGGTATCGTAATGCATCTGGGGAAAATAACTCATTTCGGAGAATCGTGTAGTGTACAATGCTCGAGTACTCCATTCAAATCAAGACACGAGTACTCGATTCTTACTAGATTATCTTATCACTATGAGAGTGGAAAAGAGAGGGGATGGATGAAAATTATTTTCACATCACTTGTATTACCGTAAATGGCAACCATACAATATAATATAATAGGTTTTTCTCGTTTTTAAGAATCTGCAATAATTAAAATAATTATTTATTTGACTGTGGGAAAATAATGTGAAAATATGAGAGGAAGCAGGAAGTATGTATGCTATGTGGTTTTGCTAGGTATCCGTGTCCTCTGGTACGATACCTGTGTACATCTTACTTTACGATATTTACATACAATAACTACTTTCTTTACAATATTTACATCCGATACATAGCTTACGATATCTATGTACATCTTACTTTAAGACATTTACATACGATACCTACATTTTTACAATATTTACATCCGATACATAGCTTATGATATCTATGTGTGCTGTACTTTACATTTACATACAATATCTACAATTCTTTACAATATTTACATCCGATGCATAGCTTACGATATCTATGTATGCTTTACTTTACGGTATTTACATACAATATCTACAATCTTTACAATATTTACATCCGATACATAGCTTACGATATCTATGTATGCTTTACTTTACGGTATTTACATACAATATCTACAATCTTTACAATATTTACATCCGATACATAGCTTACGATATCTATGTATGCTTTACTTTACGGTATTTACATACAATATCTACAATCTTTACAATATTTACATCCGATACATAGCTTACGATATCTATGTATGCTTTACTTTACGGTATTTACATACAATATCTACAATCTTTACAATATTTACATCCGATACATAGCTTACGATATCTATGTATGCTTTACTTTACGGTATTTACAATATCTACAATCTTTACAATATTTACATCCGGTACATAGCTTACGATATCTATGTATGCTTTACTTTTCGGTATTTACATACAATATCTACAATCTTTACAATATTTACATCCGGTACATAGCTTACGATATCTATGTATGCTTTACTTTACGGTATTCACATACAATATCTACAATCTTTACAATATTTACATCCGGTACATAGCTTACGATATCTATGTATGCTTTACTTTACGGCATTTACATACAATATCTACAATCTTTACAATATTTACATCCGGTACATAGCTTACGATATCTATGTATGCTTTACTTTACGGTATTTACATGCAATATCTACAATCTTTACAATATTTACATACGATACATAGCTTACGATATCTATATATGCTTTACTTTACAGTATTTACATACAATATCTACAATCTTTACAATATTTACATCCGGTACATAGCTTACGATATATGTACATACTTTACGATATTTACATACGATACCTACATTTTTACAATATTTACATCAGATACATAGCTTATGATATCTATGTACGCTTTACTTTACGGTATTTACATACAATTCATACATTCTTTACGATATTTACATAAGATATATAGCTTATCTTAATATATAAAAGAAGAAGTCCTGACTGACTGACTGACTGATTCATAATCAATGCAGATCCAAAACTATTTTAGCTAGCGACTTGAAATTTTGAGAGTACATTTATGTTACCATATAGACGTGCACTAAGAAAGGATTTTGCAAAAATTTGATTTTAACGCCATTAAACGTCTTACCCAATCCAATTTTAATAATCAACGTACAGCCAAGACTATTATAGTTTGACACTTGAAATTTTCAGGGTACCTTCTTACAAAATGTCGAGGTGCGCTAAGAAAGGATTTTGAATTTTTTTTTATTTTAACGCGATTAAACTACTTACTCAGTCTAACTTTATTAATCAACGTACAACCGAGACTATTACAGCTAGAGTTGAAATTTTTCAGGTTACCTTCTTACAAAATGTCGAGATGCGCTAAGAAAGGATTTTAAAAAAATTGATTTTAATGCCATTACACTACTTACCCAGTCCAACTTTAATAATAAACGTACAGCCGAGGCTATTATAGCTAGAGATTGGAAATTTTCAGGGTTACTACCACATTGTAGGGATGCACTGAAAAACGGTTTTACAGTATTCAACCCATAAAGAGGTAAAAAATAGGTACAACAAATTTTATTGGAAAAATATATGAAATATATAAAAAAGGTATGAATGTTTGCCTTGGAGAAAAATACTTTTTATCAGATTTTCTTAAATTCGAATGGAACACGTTTGAAGACAATAACACAACATATTCAGGTTATGATATTTTTTCATATTCACTTTAAAATAATCAAAATTTTAAATAATCATGCTTGTATTAATATACTTTTTAATGTTTTTAAATTATTACATTACTGAAACAGTTTAAGTTTCGTGGGCGAAGCCGCGACGGGTAATGCTAGTAATATCTGTATAAGCTTTACTTTGAGATATTTACATAAGACCATCAAATACGGAGCGGAGTTTCGCTGAACGATGCGGACTAAGCATACAAAAACGAACCTACTGATTTTTAATGTAGGTGCGGCTACTGAAAAAATAACAGAGCTAAGCGGAGTCGAGTGGCATCGTTGGGCCAATGCTCTGTCTACATTCGATTTTGATGCCGACTCCGCTTCCCCCCGCATTGCTAACCCACGCTTTTAAACTTATTATTTCTCGCTGCCTAGATTACGGTTTTTTAAATATATTAGTTTCCGAGATTCCGTTACAGGAGACCTAAATATTTAGATTTAAAAGATACAAATTCTTTCTTTAAACTGACTGAATTCCACATTTTTGGTGGCCGCCTGACCTAATACTTACATACGCTTTATTATATGCCAATTTGTTGTCGAATGCTTTCGGAATGTATTAAAAGGCAATTTCAACAATCTTTTTAACTGTAAACTTGGCGAAGATCTTTTCACCACTTGGTGGTTTTTATTTAGATTTTTACTAAACAGGTGAAACTCCTGTAATTATACTGCAATTGTTAAATGGGAAAAAAGTAATTTCAGATTGGAGATAAAAAATATAAAAACCTATATTTTTAAACGTTTTAGCGAAATCAAATTTGTATAGAAAGTTTCACGGCGTTTCATTTTTGTATTTTTATTTGTAGAACTAAAATTTAATACATTTAAAATGTTTGTATTTTTAAACAAAACAGCATATTTAGGAAATTTGCTTCCATTACGACAGCGATTAGCGTGCTATAATTACAAATACAAGTTGAAATAGGCAAACTATAAAATAAGTCAAAAAGTAACATTCTGTAAAAACAGAAAAAAATAACTCATGAATGTGAAGTTCTGTTTCGTAAATCGCATAGAAAGATTTCATAGCATGAAGCCAGCCTTGAAATAAAAATGCTAAAGTAAGCATAAGGGCTGGTAAAGCCCACAGTCACCGAAGGAACCAAGAAACGTGTCGAGCGTGGAGGGGGTACCACGAAACACAAAGCGGCTGGAGGGGAAATGTTCGTCTATCAAAAACAGCCCATAGAGCGAGTGGCCTGCGATCTAGCGGACAAAGTTTGTCAGCAGACGTGATCGCACAACCTTAAAGGTAAATATTTTAATGAATTCTTAAACCAATTTTGCATTAATGAATAGACTGCGAACACATACACGTACTCAGAAGTCAGTGTATTATAGTCATAAATATGAGGCCAAAATATTTGGAATAAACCTTAATTAACCCCGAACATAAAAGTTAAATAAACGACAAAATTTTTTTGGAAAAACTGTTAGACAGTAAAAACGTTTGTGCATATTATGTGCCATAGGTTGTTGGCCAAGGAACCTTCTACTACTTCCGTTCTAATGCACTTCCTTCTGATACAACTTGCGCTACAGCTGAAATAGATGGTAATTTTAAAGAAGGATCAGCAACTATTTACACGTAAGTATCGCTTCATAACTTCTACACATTATAAAATTTAAAACCCTATATATATATATATATATATATATATATATATATATATATATATATATATGTGTGTGTGTGTGTGTGTGTGTGTGTGTGTGTGTGTGTACACTCACATATTAATTATGCTTAAGTATTGTCAATAGTTTGCTTTTGCATTTCTTATACTATTAAATCTATACAAAAATTGAGAGTATTTGTGTAATGATTAAGGAGAGATTTCATCAGCAGTTTCCCGTGATTGTTCTGCATTAACCGTTTATTAATTTTAAATATATTAATTATTGTTTTGTAGGTAAAGAAATTTTCCTTTTTTAACGTTTCGATAGGTACAACCTGTACTGTCTCTATTTCCATACCGTCTCTCTACTTCCACCACTCTTCCTCTAATTTTAAAACAACGTATATATTAAAATTATTTATTAATTTTTGTGTTCGTTATTTTTAGTAAATCAAATCCAAGTGGTACAAGAACTTCATACAAATTGCACAACTACAGCAATGGCATTGTTTACGAAGACTACCAACCAGACCCCAGTCAGTAGGCTATATTCCTTGACTTAAATATTAGTTAATTTTTAGTTATTTGAAAATGCAAATTTATTTATTCGATTTGATATGTAAATCAATAAGCTATACCTAAGCATTTAAAAAAACTTTACATTCATAATAATTTTATAAATTTATGAATATGAGAGTAGGCCTATATGTTTGCTAAATTGACACTAAATTAAATGACGTAAAGTAGTATTTCTATTGTTGCCTGACGATGAAAACGAACCTACAAACAGTTACTTTTGACGCATTAGTCTAACTGCCATAAAATATGGACGTTAGGCAAAATAAACCTTTTATAAAGTGCGTACAGTAATGTGATATATCATTACAATTATAACTGTGTACTGTCTATTTTTTGTTTGTTAACCTTATACGAGGGTTGATCAAATATAAACGAGACTGACTTTCTAAAAACTTTTCCGTTGGACATTGAACTCTAAAGGGTGGGGTTTCAGGTAGCCTGGGAGGTTTGGGACGGGCGTAGACGGGCAACATTTCCGTTCGGACCCTTCAGTATAAAACTATACAATGAGTGAGAGTGAAGTGCACGTTTCCGTGGAGCAGAGAATTATTATTAAGTTTTTGGCCAAGGAGGGGGTCAATCCGACTGAAATCTTTCGTAGATTGACGGCTCAATACGGGGACAGGACCCTGTCAAGAGCTCGCGTTTTTGCTTGGCACAAGGAATTCGCCGAAGGACGGGAAGCAGTAGAAAACCTCAGCCATGATCGTCGCCCGACCACTTCCGTCACGGACGAAAACATTGATGCTGTTCGGAAGCTCCTGGACGAAGACAGACGTATATCGCTGCGATTTATTGCAGATGAACTCCAGTTGAGCTATAGTAGCGTTCAAAAAATCGTTACATCAAACCTGGAACTCAGCAAAGTATCTGCAAGGTGGGTTCCACGAATTTTGACTGACGTTCACAAACGGAATCGTTTGGAGATTTGCCAGCGACTATTGACCCAATTTGAACGAGATGGTGAGGCATTATTAAACCGGATTGTCACCTGTGACGAAACATAGGTTCACCATTACACTCCCGAGTCGAAACAGGCAAGTATGGAGTGGCGGAAGAGGGGAGAGAGGGCGCCTCTGAAGGCCAAATCACGATCGTCGGCCGGGAAGGTAATGGCCACTGTATTTTTCGACAATCAAGGCGCCTTTCACGTCGATTTCCTCCATCAACGACGCACAATAAATGCACAATATTATTGCGATGTTTTAGAGGCCGCAAAACAGTCTTTTCGTAGGAAAAGGAAATCTAAACCGGCGAGAAACGTCATTCTTCTTCACGATAATGCCCGAACACATTCGGCGAACGCTACGAGGCTTAAACTCGATCAAATTGGCTGGGAACCAATGGAACATCCCCCATACAGTCCAGACTTATCACCCTGCGACTATCACCTGTTTGGGCCACTCAAAGAGGCGCTTGGAGGCCAGCGTTTCGAAGACGATTCTGCGGTGGAGACCTTCGTGCTCCAATGGCTCAATGAACGCCCGAGAACTTTTTACGAAGATGGAATTAAAAAACTTACAATCCGGTGGGAAAAATGTGTTACTCGTGCGGGAGACTATGTAGAAAAATAAGTTGTATCAAGAATAATTTGTAAGTAAGCAATAATTTTTTTAAAAAATCAGTCTCGTTTATATTTGATCTAACCTCGTAGTTTACTCGTTTGTAAAACATGAAGAACGACTAACGATGAAAAACAAGGGATCCTTACTAGGTTCGTTAGAACGAAAGGATCCGTTCCATAAATAGAACGACTTCTCCTATGTCTTTCTCCTACTGCTTTATCGGCTGAAGCCCACCATTCCGGTCTAGACAGGAGTCCATCTTGCTTAGCAATGGAAATGTTTTGTGATCGCAATGCAGAGCTTTTCCTTTACGGCTTGATACAACTGTTCAACGTTCAATCAAGTGGTTTTTTTTTGCAATAACAATCAGGGATGCGAAAAAAGTCAATGATAGTTTTTCCTAGAGGTCCCTGATCATAGCGATAGACAGGTCATGACGAGTTCAATAAGTTTATTGTTTTCGTCAAATTTGTATAACCCTTGTATCGTTTAGATTTTAAAACAGTGCGCTACGTCTTTCTTTCTAATACGTCATTACTTGCAACGTAGGCAATTATCATTCGGGACCACGACATGTAACGAATCGTATGCATAACATTTAGTGTTAAATAAAAAGTGTAGCACTTCAACAAATATCAATGACAGGTGATTTTAAACAGACACACTGTGATTACTGTAATTGTTTTACTTGAGATACGATATTTGAATTGGGAGCCTGTAAGGTCTATTGTCTGTCTGCGTGAAGGCAAAGGTTTAAATAGGGTTAAGTTTTTCACGTAGATTTAGAAACTGTCTAGTTAGCTATCAAAAATCCCGTTTCTAGTATAAAAAGGTGTTTCAAGCAAATTGAAATTATTTCAGTAGTTGTAAAATTTATAAATTGTTGATTTGTAAATTTCAATCTTTTTTAATTCAATTTTTCAATCCCTATCTTTGCACTATCAATTTGAAATAGTACCAAAAAAGAAATTTAAAGAACTTCAAATCAATTTCTGCATAAAGTTAATAATGGCTGTTATTTTTCTAACAGTTTATCTGGTCAAAGTATCAGGGGAAGAATTAGGCTGAAGGCAACCTAGCCTGTTAAAGCATCTCAGGATTAAACAGCAGCTACAAACCAGAACCTGCATATTATACATTGACAGTATAATGACAGTGCCAAAGTGACTTGAGTGCTCCTGTAATTTTACATTAAAAGTGGTGCAAGCATGTTAATTTTAGGGCATCTGTCCCCAAGGGACAATCTACAAACTTTAAATAAAAAATAAAGATAGTTCTACTTGTTTTTATTTTTCAAAAAAAAAATTTGTATCCTTAAAAAATTTTCATTAAAAATTAAAAGGAGAACAAGACAGATGATAACCGGTTTGGCCAGCCGTACAATAAAAATAAAATCTTTAAAAAGTAATAAGAAAACTATGTCATAAATTTATACAAAATGCTGTTCTTATTGTTTTTTAAAATTATTTATCTCATTGTTTTTTGTTGAAAATTTAACAAGACATATACATATTTATATAACTCTGAGTAATAACTTATTTACTACAAATCCTTACTTGGGTGAAAAAAATATTTAAATACTTGTATTTGTTTTTTTTTTTATTGAGTTTAATACTGTATCACGCACTGCCTGTAGCTTCTCTGTAAGGGCTATCTGTTTCCTAAGGCTAACGGGAGATCTCGAGTTGGGTTTTTCACAAACAGATGAGTCAGTGAAGAGCATAAATAAACTACATCATCTATTAGTAATCCTCTGTGGAAACAAAAGGTATTCTTCCTAAATAAGCTTTGGTAGCAGGGCTAGCTGTAGGTCATTTCTTTCTTACCTAGGGCCAGTTATCATTACACCTGCAAAAATATGTATATAAAACTGCATTAGTACAAATATTTTAACGTATAAATAATTCTAATGCATTACTTTTATATTTAGAAAATAATCCTAAGGATATCTATTACTTCAAGCTCATCTTCCTCCACTACGATGTAACTAACGGAGTGCTGGCCTATGTCCGTTGTTCAGATCATGGCAGTAAGTTTTTTATTTCAGTATAACTACATTACTGATATAACATTACAAATAATTTCACTTTATTATTTATTGGTTTGTGTGTTTGCATATGTGTAAAATAAAAAAAATGGTAATCATATTTAGAAAACGCTATAATTAATTATTCTAAATATCAGAAAATTAACACTGAGCAAAAACATTTAATCCATTTTAAAATGGTGTATTCAAAAATTTTCTTGATGATTCTCACATCTGATTGATCCGAATTTGAAAAGTTTCAGTATTGGCCGAGTGTATTTGCCTGGTAGTGATACCAAGTTTATGAGTATGTTTTACCTTTTTTTAAAATTTTCTTTTACACAAACACAATCATCATTAAAACCGGGAAACAATTGCACTTTAAAAATGTAAATTATACTAAATGTACAAAAATGAACCTTGTCCACCGTCACATGTAATTACTTAACAAAATATAAATTGTTTTACTGTACGTTTAATCTTTCTTTTCAGCAAAGATAAACTACGACGCCTACTCAATCGTCATAAAAGCAAGCAATTTGAAAAACCATAAGAAGCGACTTGCAGCATTTAAGGCAGCCGATGTGTTTGCCACATCCGACGGTGTGAACACCAAAATATTCAAAATCAGGATGTGCTGACGTTCCGAAAGCTAAAAACTTAAGATTATTTACTCTAGAAGCAGTCGGTGTTGGTGGGGCTGAAGACAATGATGTCCCTGACCTATTCTTGTAAGATTACTGTTTTCAAGAAATTGAAAATACCGAAAAATTAACAATAAAATAAATAAATGTTGCAAACATTAAATGTTTTTGTTTATTTTATTTTACTTTCCCCAGTCGTACCAACAAGTAACCAACTTTACCTCTGTACGGGTTTATAATACACTTTTTACTGTGGACTTTACAATGTAAGTTTATTACAACATGGCTAGTAAGTAACTATACAGTTTAGCTGTTAGAAATTTAAAATCAGAAAGAATTTATCAGTTAAGAAAGGAACTAACAAGATGCATACTACAACAAAAGAAAAATATAGGTCAATTATAAGTAGGAAAGGACTATAGAAATATGCGAAAAGTCACGTAGGCAAGGGATTAAAAATTATCAATTGTTACAGAAGAAGTTTAAATTCATTCAAATGGATCTTCCTTAATCGCTTAGACACTGTCCAAGCTTCTTGTAAGTTGGGTGGGCAAATTTAGGTACTGTGAAATGGATTAGTACAAGAACTAAGGACAAGGGTCGCAAAGAGACGTTCTACAGTTTCCTAACAGATACGTTCCGTCACTTCCTTTATGTTATAATAGTACAGAAATTCGGACCATTCCATCTGTTCGATTTTTGGGGTTAATATTCGACCAAAGACTATCATGGAACCCTCATTTGCGTGATTTAAAATTACGATGTAACAAAATTCTCGATATGTTGAGGGTGCTTAGTGGTTCTCGATGGGACGCTGATAGAACTTGTATGATGATGTTTTACCGTGCGGTGATTCGTTCGCGAATTGATTATGGCAGCATTGTATATTCGTCTGCACGACTATCCGTATTAAAAAAAAATAGACCCAGTCCGTCACTCTGCAATACGACTCGTCTCTGGAGCCTTCCGTTCTAGTCCCGTTGTAAGCATTCTAGCCGAGGCTGGGGAACCTTCACTCTCTCGACGAAGACAGAAACTACAGTTAACTTATGTAAGCAATTTATCATCTAAACCATGGCACCCTGCTTTTAATACAGTTTTCAAAAATCAATTGGTGCGATAGTATGAAACTCGACCGAATGCTACTGCTCCCCTTGGTATTAGAACTTCCCGTATTTTTGATGACTTACGTATTGAACTACCCCCAATGTTTGAAAGGTCCTTTTGTCTTGTCCCTCCATGGAAAATCAATATGCCGACCTTTGATTTCTCCTTGTGTGCATACCAGAAAGACAACACTCCTACCATTGTGTATCAACGTGAGTTTTTTCGACTGACTTGTTCATATCCATCTGCTAAATTTATTTTCACAGATGGCTCTAAGATGAATAACAATGTTGGGTGTGCATTTTACTCACTGGACGAAACGTATAAGTATGGATTACCCTAATCTTGTAGTGTCTTTACAGCCGAACTCTTTGCCATCTTAAAGGCTTTAAACACTATTGAATTCGATAGTTTGCATTACGTAGTTTGTTCCGATTCAAAAAGTGCAATCCAGGCAATCCAGGATATGTATTCGGTAAACCCTCTGGTTCAAGATGTTCTGTGTTCTGTCCATAGACTTGAACTACGAGGTGCAAGAGTATCATTTATCTGGATTCCTGGCCACTGTGGAATATTTGGAAACACTGTAGCGGATAATGTGGCAAAGGAAGTAACTTTTCTTCCGCCATGCACTCAATGTATAATCGTGTCTGACTTCCTTTGTCACGTAAAACATTTAATTCATCTACAGTGGGAAAATGAATGGGCAGCTACAAGCAGTAATAAATTGAGGGTAATTAAAAGTACAGTTCGTCCTTGGGGGTCGTCAATACGTGCAAGTCGCAGAGAAGAGGTGGTGATCACCCGCCTTCGCATTGGTCACTCCATGTTAACGCATGGATTTCTGATGGAACGCGGGGACCCACCTGAATGTGAATTCTGTAGGGAAGCCATCACAATTAAACATATACTGCTCGATTGTGATGGTTTTCAAAATGTGCGTGTTATGTGTGGTCTGAGCAACTGTTTGCAGACGATGTTGGGAGATAATGCCTCGGCCGTTGACCGGGTTCTAGACTTCCTTCATCGTCTGAATGTTTTAAATAAAATTTAATTTATATAGTTGTTATTTCTTGTATTATATTATTTATTTATTTTATCTAAAAACTTTATTTCTGTTATGTTTATGCATACTTTTACGAGTTGTTATTAAATTTTATTCATTATTTATTGTTATTTAGTTCTTAAGTGTAATATATCTATATCTGTTATCTAAATTTTTAATTTATTTTTACTGTTATTGTTTGTTGTTGTTGTTATTTTTTCTTAAGTAAAATTTTGTATAAATTTTTTTTTAATATATTTTCATTTTTCGTGACGGCGATGATAACCTGAACGGTTTTTCGCCGAAAAAAATAAGTTGTAGCCACAGATCAGTATAAACCTGTATAACCGAACAAGTTTTTGTTATTATAAAAGTATTAAGCGGAGTCTGCCTAATAATTGTTACATTAAAGTCTTTATTTGTTATCTTTTTTTCTATATTAATTAATCAAACAGAACTAAGAGTTTTTTTTAATAAATTTACACAAAGTTTTCTTCTATTTCAGTTGTACTGCGGTACAAAAGTTGCAAGTGAGAATTAGTATAATATTTTTATAAATTCAATTAGTTGATTCAGTAAAAATACTCTATAAGCGAAATGTTTTAATCGACGTAAAATGTAACAATTTATTTTCCTAGTCGCCTCATCCCAACTTGACTCCGGAATCTGGAACTGCTCCCATCTAAACCAATCATTCATTCGAACTTCGCATCATTAAAGACACTCAACAACCATCTTGGTAATTAACACTGTATTCGTTTTCTTGTAATAAGTTAAGTTGATTGAAAGATAACAATAACTTTCTTAGTTCCCGTTTGTAGTATCAAAAAACCACTCCGAGATAAATCATGTATTTTTTTAACTTTTAGTAATTATATAATGTTTTTTTTTAAATTTAATTGATCAAGTTGTTCAATACGTACAGGACGCTACAATTAATCTTATCAAGGTATTTTTCTCTAAAGTTTTGTGAATTTTGTGGTGCAGCGCATTTTTGTTTGTAAATTAATAAATTAATTCAGAAGTAATTCATATTTTTAACAACTTTTTGCTATACTAATAAAAGTAACTCCTTCCGGGAATGTGGTAAATAAGGATTCAATTGTCACGTGGTTCCAGAAAAATAACGTTTACACTTATTGTAAATGGAATGCTTGCATCCTTGATCTCTACAACGGACGTAATACACAAATCCATAAACGTCGTCATAATTTTTTATGGTTTTAATAGTCGAACGCTTAGTCATAACGTAAAAACCTACAACCAACAACAACAACAACATTTACACTGTGTATGTATTACCAAAAACATTGCTAGTAATTTTGAATAAGTAAGCATGCGCCAGCTTACGTCGTCATAGTTTCCATAGCAACACATAAATACGACGAAAGTTTAAAATAAACTTGCATTTAAAAAGAAAAGTACAATTTTGTCCTTTGAAATAAAAAATCAATTTTATACCACAAACTTTTTAACATAAAAATTAATTAAACACTCATTATATTCTTCTTAGGTTTTTTTTGAAGGAAATCAATATTTTTTGATTTTTAAAATTTCAAAGTTGTAAGAAAGTATCGCTAAAAGATGTACACGTGAAATTTTTTTTTACTTATTTTCTCAAAACGTAGGCCTTCCATACACAACTCTTCTATTATGCTCCATACACGAACTTGAACTACGAGTTCTGGTTACCCGGTGAAGAGGACATTGTTGGAAACTCTATGGTGGATATTGCCGCGAATCACACACATGGTGACGTCATTTGAATTTTTAAACTTGGTAGAACATAATTTTTTGGCCAATGGGGAGATAAATGGATTCAAAAGTAAGGAATCATAGGTAATCAAAAACACTTCTTCGTCTCATGCAAAAAAAAGTATAAATGCAAGCTATTTAATAACTTATAATATTCACAACAGTAATTTATATATTGAAATACTCACAGTGATTCAACATTAGTATTAAAAGTTATCTAAAAGTTTTTAAAAGTTATATAAAGTTATAAATTGTCCAGTTAACTATTATATTTGTCACCATCATTAATAATTATAATTTTATCAGTTTCAAAATCCATTTTTTTAATGCAGATGTGTTTTAAATTTTATGATTATAAATTTCATTTATTTATTAACAGTTTCACTTGTCAATAATTATTAATTAATTATATTTAATCATTTTCAAATTTTGTTTTGAACTTTGGAAAAGCCTCTTACTTGGAATTGGGTAATTTTATAATTGGGTAAAATTACGCTTTCCGGTCCTCTTTTGGTCTAAAATTATAATATTTTTCGCCTACAAAAATATTATATACACACACACACACACACACACACACACACACACACACACACACACACACACACACACACACACACACACACACACACACACACACACACACACACACACACACAAATATATATATATATATACAATTACCTAACCTAATCATATATACAATAAGCTAACCAAACAAGTAACAATGCATTAATTTACATAAACTACATCATCGTAGTTAAAAGGTAACTACGATACCAAAGCGATACCAAGTTCCCACAGATCAATATGCACCTTAAATATTACCATCCACATTAATATCAAAGCATATTTAAATTAACAGTTTAATTTAAATAATAAGAACGCCAAATCAGTTTAGTAACCTCGAACAATTGGTCTATAAACTAATATAAAGTTTTGTTAAACAAATTATGTAAAAGTTATTAAACATAAGAACGTTAATATATTGTCCTGTACTAATACAGTCTCTGGTACGATTGTTAAATTATATGTTCACCTATAGCTAAATTGGTTTTTATTATTATTATTATTTTTTTTTTTTTTTTTAAGCAAGCAAGCGACTCCGATTCTAATTTTATGTTCCTTATTTTCTTCCCTCTTACGTATGAAGAAATAGTAGTACTTTTTGGAAAAGTGTAAATAAAATTTAACTAATTACTACACAAAAATAATAGGTAATAATAATGCCATAAAATGTCTTCAAACTAAAGAACAAAGGTTCGAAGTAATTCTGATTTTTTAAAGTTGATTTTACTATTTTTAAAGATGATGTCAATGTCTTTGAACGAACCTAACAGAACGATGACTGAAGGTTTCACTTCGACTCCAGACGTGGAATTAGTGTAACCTTGAAGATATTAATTTTTTTCCTAATAAATATATCGAAGGTGGCATTTTATTTTAACCAAAAGGCTTTATTTAATTTTAAGAAATATATTTCCAAGAGCTCTATTTCCGAAAATTTTTGACCAACTTACAAAGTTTATATGATTTCTTTGTGTGAAAGTTTAGATATACTGTTACGTTAGGCTATTTTAATTTATTAAAGCTTTTGGGTGTTTTTGGTCAAAGAATATGATTCAATTTGCCGAACAAATTTACTGTATTCTTTCAATAACAATTATGTATTTTATTATATTAAGAAACGTTTGTCATATATATATATATATATATATATATATATATATATATATATATATATATATAAACTTACTATAATTTAGATTACAATAAAAATATGTATGTTAAAACAAACAATTTGTAATCCTTATTCCTTGAAAAATACCATACGAAGCACGGGTACAAACACTTTTCTGAATAAGGTTGGTCACACGATTCATCAGTGAAGCAGAAAATGTACGAAAGGTGCCTATTTGAAAGTAAGCTTCATTTTATTGTGAAATAAAAATCAAACATTTTATTTTAATAAAATTTATTTCATTGAATTAGTACATTTGCTTTTATTTATTACAAACGACTTAAAAATAATCTTCTACCAATAGATGTCGGTAGCTTGATGCCAACAACATATAACCCTTGTTAGATGCAACCCTTCTAGACACAATTAGTGCTGATACCGTGCCCTATAATTTTGTCCTTTTTAATAAATCTGTGGGCTACATGATGAGCCTTATTTCGAAGTTTTTCAACGTCCAAAGTGTCGTGTTTAATAAAGACGGAATAGGCTGCAAAATCGTTATCCATTTCTGAAAACACAAAAACAAATTGTGTAAACTTTGTAATATAATAAAATTAGTAATGAATTTCCTTTCAGAATCACGCTAGTAGAGCGTTTAATGTGGTAAAAATCAGAAAATCATTTTGAAATTATGCATGCAACAAAAAAGAGAACAGACCATAATAAAACATGCAAATTCTTAGTGAATGTTGGGCTACAGTTAACTTGCTAAATTTATGTGAAAGTCCTTTCATTTTACAAGGAGCTCAAAGTGGTAAAAGATCTCGTTATCGGCTAATAGAAAAACTGCCTTTTTAAAGTAAATTAAAAGATAAGTTTTCAGTAGTCTTGTTGTTCTAAGGCAATAACTGTTATCTACTGTGTAATGGGAATACTCACTTCCTTTATCGCTGCAGCGTATGAATGACATAACTCCATACTCGTCGTCGTAATTAGTTATTATTAGTTTGTAGTTGAAGGCGTATTTATAACCTAAAAACAAAACAAACTTAATGCTGTCCTTATTATTTAGGAAAACACACACACCACAGTGAAACGCTTGTCGTGGTAATTTCAAAGGAAGTAATAAGTGGTGATATAGGATTTGTTTGTGATTACTACTTTATGTTGTTTTTTGTTGTAGTATTATTGATTTGTGAAGTAGTATAGATTGTGATTACTATTTTATGTCTTTTTTTATTTTTAGAATTATTGATTTGTGATTACTTAGAATTACAATTATAATAGCTTGCGATTATTCTTTTGTGTTGTTTTTTTAGAATTATTGGCTTTGTGATGTAGTATACATTGTGATTACTATTTTATTTTGTTTTCTGTTTTAGAATTTTTGTTTTTAAAATTATTTTTCAAATCCATTTTAAATGTTTGTATTTGCTTTAAGTAGTTCACACATTTAACCAACAACGATATCAAATATATGAATGTACGAGTATGTAAATGGAAAATTATTAGATGCAGTTAGTTTATTGCTTGAATGTCAAGCGCTATAAAAAAGTACATTTTTAAATAAGAGGTATTTACTGTACTAACCTTTTGGTTTAAAGCTGTCATGAATAATACCGTCTTTAAAACCAGCCACGTCGTACGAAATGTGTAATCCTTTTTAATCTTCTTTAGTAAACAAATAAAGATATGTAAATATTGAGGGATGAAACATTTTTTTAAAAAGTAGGATGTTAAAAGAGGTACATATTAAAATAAAATCTGAAATAATAACTTTAATATAACATCCTTATATTGTTATAAAGTGAATTTTTAAATAGTTACTGATGACATTTTAATAATGGCGGCAAGCAGCTTTTCTCCATAAAGCGAGTTTTCAAATTTACAATATTTTTGGCTAAAATATTATTGCATTGAAAAAATGATATTGAACTCTGACCACTTTAGTTCCATTTCAGAAAAAAACACGGAAACTTACAATGTTACTTTATGTAGATGTAAAGGGTAATGACGATAGTGGTCAGATTTTTTTAAAATGTAAGAAAAAGGAGCTAAAATTTATATTAAGTGGCCGCCCTTTTTACCTTGTTGATTGGGGTTTTCGATGAAACAAACTTTTACGAGACTTTTTCAAAATAAATTTTTTTACCAAGTTTGAATGTAAGGTAATCGCACTAAATTCTTAATGTTAGCGTGCTTGTCGGTGTCTTGAAACAAACAACACACACACACACACACACACACACACACACACACACACACACACACACACACACTGCAAAGTAACTTATACAAAGCAACGGCTAGACAAATACATTTTTCTAAGTTTACGGCAGAATACGAAGTTAGTCGTTACCACGTTCTCGCATAACCTTCCTCAATAAGCCAACAAGAACTATCTGAGTTGCGATATATAGAGTTAAAGTATGATCTATCCCCTTAGTGAAAAATTCAGTGATCCCTGTTGGTCCTAGCTAATACTAAATCTCACCTGCGTCACTTTGGCTCGATAACCCTCTGGTGCGGATTAATCCAGGTCTCCACACTATGACCCGATTATAATCGATTGTAAATTCCACTACATTCCTGCAGAGTTTTAGATATTTGTGTTCTTATTCTTTATGTAGAATCTCAACCTTCTACTTCCTAAACAACAACACAAACATCTGTCTCAGGTCTGTAGGTTCTCTCCTGGCTTGATAGATACTATAGGTGGTGATTTGGTTACTTTAATACTTTTTGAATTTGCTTATTTATAAAATTTCTACTTTTATTTTTTAGTAAATTATTCCGTTTACAATGAATGTCTAAAATTTTAATTCTCTATATAACTCGATTCTTCTTTCTGATTATACATTTGTTAATGAGAAAATAAAATAAAATATAAAATTTATAATTTTTTAATATTGTTTATGGACTGAATTTAATTTGACTACTAATTTACTTTATTTACTACTTATACTAAATTCTCCTTTATAACATTTATATTAAAAAAGCTAATATTTTATTCCTTCTTTCCTGAGAAACGGAAAATACGAATTTAAAATTTTACTGCCTTTAGGTCTCTATATTTTATTTTAATCTTGGAAATTACCTAATTTTTTTATTTCATCTGTATGCTGAATTCTACAATATGATTGCTTAGCACTTAAGTTTTTTAATGTTTACTTTTAACTTAACTGAGGAATTTTATTTAAATCAGTTTCGCCGATTTTGATGAAACTTTTCTCAACTTATCTCCGAGGTTATGACTTCTATTTCTTCGATTATAAACTTTAATATTTTCTGGATTTTGGTAATAGTTACTTTATATAAGTTTACTTTTACTTTAAACCTATCGTTTTATGTGATTCTTTGTTATTTCTCGTATTTTCAGTTCCGTTATGTTTGTTTGATAATTTTCTTACAAATTTCTTTTAACTACAACTCTCTTGCGAAATTATCGTAACTGCAGATAACCAATTAAAAGAAATAAAAGAGCTGCTTGAATTTCAAGGTAAAAAAGTACCTTAAAGATTTCCAGCGTGATTTAGTCCTGATGGCAGGTGTATCCTCTTTCTCTCCCCTGTTGCAAATGGTAGTCCGGTGAGATGTATAGATGTCGTTAGGTCGCTCCGGGAATCTTCGTTGGATTTCCTAGTCCTGGCGATCCTACTGCGACTGAATTCAGGAAGTGGAGTGTTGGTGGCTGACCGACTCGAAGCCTCCTTTTCCGTGTATGTGGATAACTCTTTCGTTTTACGATTTCTGTTTTTTGTTACACAAAATCACGCTTTAATTTATTTTTGGTAAACTCTCTTTTCGGAATATCCTTTAAGTTTATTTCAATTAATTAATTTTTTATATCGACGACACTTTGATTCGAATTAGTTGCACCACTTTTACTTTTCATGCAAGTTTTAGCAAGTCACCACACGGATAGTGCAGTCTCACTGCGGTGGGTCCTTCGGCGTCGCAAACACGCGTAACACGTCCGATACTTCCAACTTCCAAAACTACAATGAAGAATTTCTCCAAGCGTATGGAGGCTCCTCAATTTCTAGCGCTTGAAAGGGAGACAAAAATTTCCCTATTTTGGTACTTTTCCATTTTTCCTGAAAACATTCGCTATTTCCCTCAAATGGTGTCGAGCGCTAGTCCTTCACCTTTTTTTCTAGGTCATTTAAGACTGTCTATCCATCCTGGGTAAACATCTTTTGTCTTGATTACATTGTTTTGTTTTAATTTAATTTTTATTTCTAACATTTAAGTTGGAATAACCCTTCCATGCTGTAGTGTCTGACGTAGACCTTATCTTATCCCTACTCTGAGACATGTGCAAAATGACAAAAGACAGTGCAAAAGATAGCCTTGCTTATCTTAACAGCTGTAAGTTTTCATTCTATGGACCGATTTCCTTGATCGACCCCTCAAAATTTTGGTTATTTTTTCTGATTCTTTGAAAACTTGAATGGAAGTTTTATCTTTTTTAGTTCCAAGGTTATTCAGCTCTTTGTATTTTTAGTCCCTTAAATATTCTGATTTGCACCTATTTTAGGATAAACCGTTCCTATTTATACCCTAATTTAGTTTTTCTAAATTTTCGTTAATTTAGCTCAGTTTATTTTACCAATATTTTACTGTTACACCATATTTGTTAACATATCTGGATTTCATGACTTTTTTATGTTATGTTCTAAATTAACAATTTTATTATCTCAATTTATGAACAATTTTAACCATGAATATTTTAAAGTTTTTTTTTCTTGTTAGTTAATTAGCGTTATTTTTTGCTTTGGTATCTTTGCATTTTAATTTATTTTACAAATTTTATTTAAATTAGAACTCTGTGCTCCATATAGTTTGCATTCTCATTCAATTTTAAACTTATTACTTCCGCCGATATGGTCATTTGTCTTTAACTTTTTAACACATTTTAATAACCCTAATACTATGTATAATTTTACACTATTCTGTGTAATCAGTTCTTAAAGCTTTTTACAATTTGTTAACTTGAAATTAATTATAACAGATATAAATTATCAAATTGTAATAATTTCAATTATTGGCTAATAACTCCATTGGTTTTTAAGGAAGCCTTCTTCTTAACACTTTATTTGTAGCTAATTACTAGTGCAGATATCATCATCATATTAACAAATTTGTAATTTTTTTCAAATTTTCCATTCTTTTAAAATTTTTCTAAGTTCGCATTGCAGTACGACACTGTCTGTTCAGTATTTAACCCCTTCTTTCCGGGTTATTTTTGCTCTGCTTACAGCAGTTCGGCACGACTATCCTTGTTTGCTTTGTGCGTCACTCGCACTTGCCCACTGTACAAATCTTCTATTACAAAAATTTATTAATTTATTTCTTGATGAAATGAAACAATTTCTGTCTAGTATTAACTAAATTTAATATTGGCAGTAAATTCCGTTTCAACACACTGTGTGTGTCCCACCAAGATTTTTATTCATTTGATCCTCTTGTGTGTGTGTGTGTGTGTGTGTGTGTGTGTGTGTGTGTGTGTGTGTGTGTGTGTGTGTGTGTAATTATCTATGGATCAGGATTATTTGATTCTCAATTGAATACGGTCTTCATGATGTACACAATAAAACTGATTTTTGAATAAAAATAGTAATTTAAAATAATATTTCTACTTTACAAATTTTTATATAGCTGCATTAGTTAGTAGTTATTATGTAGTCTTATATAAAAGTTATGCACTTCTGAAATTATATAATAAGGCGCAGAGAAATATTATGAAAATAAAAGTTTCAAGTAATAGTAAGAATTGGTGAATTAAAAAAAATCGTAGAACCAACCTGTTTCACTGAGGTGATTAAAAGGTTATTATTATTATTATGTTTCGAGGTACAAAATTTCAGAAGTAGTAATAGAATGAACCTACTCCAAAAATCTAAAACAAACAATGGTGGCACAAATTTTATTTAACGGAAAACCAAACTTTCTTTATTAATTTTCGCCAAACAGTAATTTTTAAGCTATCGACAAGAATATTGGAAAAAATCGCCAATTTTGTTTTAAATAATTGCAATATTTTATAATGATTTTACTTTTCGTAAGTATATCGAATACAAAATGAATTAAATTCGGCCATTAATTTAGAACAAAAAATCTTCAACGGATCGGTTCTTAGAAATCGGAATCGGGTTGATTTTTCCGAGACAGGGATCCGACCTGAATATTTGGCAGAATTTAATAAAAACAAATAGTGACTAACATAGAATAATACTAAATAAAATAGATTTAAATAGAATAGTAAATATCAGTGTAATAAAATCAGCGTCACACGTAAATAACCTAAAACATATCATTTTTGCATCCAAATCTTTTTTTGCTCTCCAATAAAAATTATCACATTTTCCAAAGTGTACATAATAATCGTATTGCTTCTCATTCACCAGAGCTGATAACCACAACATCCCGTAGCTCATCAGCAGTGATGCCATGAAGTACATGGTAACGGAGAGCTATAGCTCTCCGTATTTTGTATCAAACCTTAATATATATCATTACTATTAAGGACTAATATAATAAGCATATATCATTACTATATAACTGTAACTGTTGAATGAAGAGGTTACGTTGACAAATATAACAGTTAAATTGTAATTTAATTAATATTAGCTTAATTTTATATGATAGAAGTTAAAATGTAACTATTAATTAAAAAATAACATTGACAAATAATGTACTCGGGGAACATTGTAACTGTTCATCATTATGACATAAGTTAACTCATAACTAGTAAAATGCTAACCACTAAATACGATGAAAAGTAATAATTGTTTATAGGCCTATAATAACTAAATTAAATCTCAGTAGCAATTTTAATTATAGAGATTAAAATTTAACAATAATAATCAACTGTTATTGTAAAAATTATAACTGTTAATATGTTGATATATATAATAGTCAATGTTATCACTGTGATTAATGAAATTGTATTGTTTAAATTATATATTTATAGTAATTACAGTGACACATTTAAATTATAACAGTGAAATTTATAAACTTAAAATGTTAATACAACTATGACAAACAGTAGTGTATTTAAATAGTTACTGTTAAAAATTGCGAGAATATAATAACTTTTGTATAATTATAACAGTTTAATCATTATTATTGATAGAATATTAAAAACATAACTGTGTAAATAACAAGAACCTTGAATTAAATCACTGTCAGTCTTGTAATAAAAATCACAATTGTATTAAGTAGCTGTGAATTTATCTACAAAATAGATAAATGATAAATATAACAAAAATTCTCGGTTTAGACACAATTGAACATTTTATTTCTATATGCATAGGTAAATCTGTATTTTCGTGTGATTTGTTAAGTTTCGTAAATTTTCTGCCAAAACGCTTTATTTCATGCCCGAAAGTAGTAATACAAAATATAAAAATGCGAAAACTACGGGAGGTAAAAATTGAACATTTCTTAATCAAACCAGAATTTGTATTGTTTCAATGTCTTCTTACCTACAATACTTTCAGAAAGGCAAATTCAGCATCTGACTTTCCAAAAATAATGGATATTTACTTTTTAAAAAGTGTTTGAATTTTTTAAATTAAATTTAACTATTACTAACGAACCAATATACTTAACTAAAGTACATAGGCCATAGAGGACCCAGACAACCCTACATGGGGGGCTGAAATATATTAATGGCTTTTATATGGGCCGATGTTTAATTGCGGGTTTCCGGAAAACTCATTTTTTTACATATACGTACATTTACCTCAGGAAATAAAAGAGATAATCATGCTTCTGTTTTTTTATTTTGTTCCTTACAACACAGAGAATAAAATAAGCTGAGGTTTTTTCCAAAATACCAGTTTACAAGTTAATAAAAATTGTTAAAGTACCAACAAAATTTAAAAATTTGAACATTGTAACATTTTTTTTAAATTGACTTAAATGAGTTATACACATCTTAAAATGTTAATAGGGTATATTCGAAAATAATAAAAAAACATTAATTCTTTTCCATGGTACCAGAAATAAATGTACCAAAAGTTAGGCTAATTTACATGGTGAGGTTAGTCCCTGCCCAAGTATACAGAAGTTTGTGTCAGTCAAGCGCGCACGCCTCTTGCGCATGACGTCACGCTAAGACCTACCACCACTGTTCGTAATGTGGGAAACTAGGTATTCACCTATCTGTGCTCTGATTGAAGTGTGTTAAAGCTGATCAAAGTTTTCTTTTCCAGTTTAGATCAAGTGATTCCATTGTTTACAGTTAGATCAAGTGTTGCAGTACTCCAGTTTGATGATATAAAAGTAAAAAAATATTTGAGTATGACCAGATGAATGATCAAATTGTAGGTCCAGACTCAAACATGCAAGTTATTTCTGCTCGTGGATTGTTTTCGAAGTGGAAACAATATATATATATATATATATATATATATCCTAAAAACGACTACCATACACACGTGCACTTACCTCTGCTGGAACTTACTATATCCGGTTTACTATACAGTTACGTTTTTATAGTTTTTAACTTAACATGACTGTAAAAATCCCAGCTGTTCAAATAGGAAACCCAGCTGTTGACAACCTTTTGTTAACCCCAGATGAAAAAAGATCAATTGAATGACAAAAATATGTAGGTTTTTAAACAAACGAGCTGTTCAAATATATTTATTCAAGAATACTGAACTCTTTTAAACTGTACAAAAATTAATTGTGCCCGAAAATACTAAGTAAATTTCGTTACAAAGCGAAAGAAGAACAAAAACCTATTATTTTAAAAATAATAGGCAACTTGTATAAAAAATGACGTCAGTGATATTGAATGCGTTTAAAATAAAAGAATGAAAACGTAAAGGATTTACAAAACAAGTGTATCAGCTTTCGTTTTACGTGAACAGGAAAACACTTTTGATAAAATATGTAAAAAATATAAAATAGATAACAGACATAATAATATTAAAACATTTTCCGTGGGCAATATTGAACGTTTCGAATAATATTAAACACTTATAATTGTGCGTTTGTAATTTCTCCGAAGTTGACGAAAGGATTATCTTGAAACATTGGCATTGTAGATTTTCCGAAGCGAAGAATTCATTGGACAACAAAAATTAAGTTTTCCACTTTTCAAGAAATAATTCCATATTTGTCAGCGGTATAATTAATGAATCTTAAGTTGTTGTAACAAGTTTTAAACTCGTTATGCCATCATTTTCGGTTAAACAAACATTCTAATTTTGAAGGAGGGGGACCTCGGCAGAAATTTCTTTGGTTAGATTTGTATTATTTCAATAGTTATTGATTTCAATTGATGAATCCATTTAGGTTGAATTCTGTTATCTATTGTAGTATGATTAGACATAATTTTATATAAGCTTTAAATTACCTTTCTGGTTCAATACGTTTTATTTTTAATACTGATACGACACAAGGGCGGTATAATGTTTTAATTACTAATTACTAAAACTCCCTAATTGACTTAATTTGGCGTTATAATTTATTTACAATTTTTATAGTTCAACATAACCTATATATATATTATTAAGCTTTGTGTATTATTAAGAATAATATGTGGTCTATTGTTTTTTTGAATTGCTTGTTTTATTAAGAAACTATTAAACACAAATCCATCGTTTTTAAAAAATATATGATAATATATTACTTTTTAAAAAATGTTTGTGTTAAATTTAACATCTAGTTTTTTTTTACTTTTGCACCATTTACTCAAAGCTAAACGTTATAGTATTTAAAGTTATATTTACGTAACTTTAAACTGTATTACATAAAGGATCAAAGCATGAAGTGTCGTCGTTTATTACTTAAACTTTAGTGATTTAACTTATGTCTACATACAACACCCATCAAAACATGACGCAAATCCATCGTGTTTTTTGTAAGATATAGGTTAATAGTTACATAAAGTGGTTTGCTTAACAATGTTAAAAGAAATACGTCTCTCTTCACTTGACAACTCTGCTTACCTTAGCATGAATTCAAATACTTTTATAATAGTAAAAACGTGTATGCATATATATATATATATATATATATATATATATATATATATATATATAACTGAATTTATTTATTGAATTCACAGTCGGCACTTGGTGAAACTCCATTGTGTCCAGAAAAAATTAAAACACATATAGTTTCACAAGTTTGCGTGTCCGTCCGTCCGTGAGTGTGTGTCTGTGTGTGTGTTTTTTTTGCGATGCCAAAAAAGGTGGAAAAAATCTTTTATAGACTACCTGGGGCAGGGTACGCACTACCCCAAAGTGTGGGACCCAAATTGAGTTCAAACTCAAGTTAAGATAACTTGTTACCCACTACAAAAACCATCAAAAGCATTCCTCTTCTGTAAACCTCCCCACGGAACCGCCGCCAGGCATTACTTCATGGTAAGGTGGACTGGCCTAACGCCTACTCTTCTACAACGTTGGCTCTCCTTTCTCGATCCTCAGCCCTCAACTTCTTCATGACCACTGCAGCGAATACCGCAATGGCCCTCCAGTTGGCCTCTGAAGTTATCATAGTCGCAACCAGACTTTCCGGTGCAATGCTGCCTCGCAGATATGTTTGCAGCCTCATCCTTTCCTCCTCGAATCTCCGACACCGGAAAAACACATGCACCGCATCTTCCTCCACTGCTGGAAGACAGAGGGAATAAGCTGAGTCCGTTTCAAGCCCGAAACGGAACAAGTAAGCTCGGAAGCAACCGTGCCCAGTGAGAATCTGTGTGAGATAGAAATCCACCTCTGCATAATTCCTGTTGCACCAATCCTGGATGTTACCTATGAATTTATAAGTCCATCGACCATTTGTTGATTCGTCCCACTGTCGCTGCCATGTCTCCAGGGTCCGATTTCGCTCCTCTGTAATTGCAATTGTCTGACTATTCCGCGACTCAGCATTTCGCTTACGCCAGTACAGCCTCGCTCTTTCATCAGCCATCAGCTCCAATGGGGGTTCGCCCGCCACTACGCATGCAGCGTCGTAGGAAACTGTTCGGTAACCACTCATGACACGCAGCGACGCACTGCGGTGCACCGCATTAACCTTACACGTATAGCTCGCGACCATCATAGCCTGGCTCCAAATCGGCGCTCCGTAAAGGAGCACCGAGCTTACTACCACAGCCAGGAGTCGGCGGCGTGCCTGTCTTTGACCTCCCAGATTCGGCATGAGCCTGCAAAAGCCTCCTGCCACGTTCGCCGACTTTTCACTAACTGCATTGAGATGTTCCCTGAAGCAGAGTCTCGCGTCAACCCACACGCCAAGGTATTGAAGGGCTGGGACGGAACTTATCTGCATATCTCCAAGTGTGTGTGTGTGTGTGTGTGTGTGTGTGTGTGTGTGTGTGTGTGTGTGTGTGTGTGTGTGTGTGTGTGTGTGTGTGTGTGTGTGTGTGTGTGTGTGTGTGTGTGTGTGTGTGTGTGTGTGTGTGTGTGTGTGTGTGTGTGTGTGTGTGTGTGTGTGTGTGTGTGTGTGTGTGTGTGTGTGTGTGTGTGTGTGTGTGTGTGTGTGTGTGTGTGTGTGTGTTAAACAAAAATAAAAATGTATAAATAAACTTTCAAATATCCCGAGATTCCTTAAAAGAACTTAAAGAATAATCTAGCGTGGAATGGATAATCTGAAAGGATTTGTCTGTTAAGAAGGGAACTTGTAACGGCAAATTACAATAAAAAATTAACTGCAGCAAGCCGTTACTTTAAGGAAAGAAAAAGATAGGTTCTACAATCCCTTATAAGTAGGATAGTACTCCAAAAATATGCGAAAAGTCACGGAGGCAAAATATAAAAATATCACCTGTTGCTGTAACTTAACGGCAAAAGAACTTGAAATTTAAAGACATTTTTCAATGCCATTGCTTTAGATACTGCCTACGCTTTCCGTTTCTGGTCAAGCAAATTTAGGTTCATACTAATATGCACCATCTATGTGCTCAAAGTTTGAAGCCATGTGTTTCGATAGACCCAATTATAGACTCCGAAACCCATAATTGAACATCCATGTGTTTGCCAAGCGTCTGTAGGTTGCTCTATCCTAGAACGTGCCCCATCGAAGGTCCTCGGCAGTGCTAGGCACACGTACTTGGCCCCGCCAAAGAAAACCAAACAGTATCGCCACTCCCAGGCATAACAGAACAAGAACAGGAAATCCCTAAATGTAAGTGTTAGTGTTAAGTGTTTAAACCGTAAGTGTAAGTGTGTGCTAGGCTCGGACGCCTAAATCCTCTCAATTAATAATGTGAAAAAAGGAAGCTGGAAAAAACTGGCTTAAAGCATTTTTCCGGCTACACAAATTATCTGTTAGTGCACCAGAACAATGCAGTATGGCAAGATCAGTGGTGTTTAGTAAAGTACAAGTATCAATATTCTATAAATATTTAAATAATTGCTACCATGAAAATAAAATTTCCTCCTCATAGGATATTCAATACGGATGAGTCCTTGTCAACGGTTCCGAGTTCAAGTGTGGCGTAAGAATTGGTTACCCAAAGGTAAAAAAAGGGGTGACCACCCCGATTGTGTGATTTGTGAATAACACATCACAATCGTTCATATTTTGCAAGATTGTAATGGATTAAGGGACCTGCGCCCGCTATGGGGCTTAGACAGTACGTTAAAGGAAATGTTAAAACATGATGCTTCGGCTATTGACCGAGTAATAAATTTCATGCGCAGCTTAAATAAATTTTATAAAATTTAATTAATATTTATTGTTATTATTATTATTATTATTATTATTATTATTATTATTATTATTATTATTATTATTATTATTATTATTATTATTATTATTATTATTATTATTATTATTATTATTGTTATATTATTTTCAGGGACTATTTACATCAATGTCGTATTTTATTGTTAAATAATTATAATAATCTATTTAAAATATCTTAAACTTTTGATCTTATGATAATTAAAAAAAGTAAAAACGTATACTTTGAATTTATTTATTGAACTCACAGTCAGCACTTGGTGAAACTCCATTATGTCCAGAATAAATTAAATTAAAACACATATAGTTTCACACGTGTGCGTATGCTTGTCCGTTTGTGTGTGTGTGTGTGTGTGTGTGTGTGTGTGTGTGTGTGTGTGTGTGTGTTTATTAACTACGAGATTATTAATTCCTTAAAATTAAGATTTTTGACATTTTGTTTTAAACTTTGGAAAATTCTCCTATTTTTAATGGGGTAATTTTATAATTGGTCTTTCCGATCCTGTTTTGGGGCGATGATAGCGCCCCAACCTCGGTGGCCTAGTTGATAGCGTATTAGGCTTTCACCCCGAGAACCCGGGTTCGATTCCCGGCCAGGGCTTGGAATTTTCATACGCTGTAAATCATCCCAGCGTCTGCATTAGCCCAGTGTGCACAACAGTCGGTCGTTAAAAAAAAAAAAAATGTGGCGATGATATTCTTTCAGGTTTTACGCCCACAAAGCCAAAAAAAGAAAGAAAAAACCCGTTTGTGCTAAACGAGTTGAAACTATCACGATTAGTATGTTGCATGAGTGCGACAGGAATTTATATGCCACCAGCCTTAATCTTCCCAAGACCCATCTATTCAAACATGCTCCTCCAAGGACGTTGGAACTAGTTACTGAAACAGGTTATATGAATTCAGATTTATTTATTGACTGGCTCAAGCATTTTGTGACACCAACAGCAGATGATCCTGTATTACTACTAGCTGACAACCGTTCAGCACTTTAAACGAATCCTGCGATTTTGTACTGTCGGGAAGATCATATAACATCATGCGAGTTATGTAATATAGCCCTGACATAAAGGTTTTTTGCTCCTCTTAAAGTTACTTAAGCGGCTGAAATTGAAATATGACTTGTGCAACGTCCGGGGCACGTCGTAAGGTTAACGGATATGGCAGCTATTCTTGAGGAAGCATATTCTGCCACAGCAAAAGTAAATACAACCGAAAAAGCTTTCAAAACTACTGGCACTGAACCATTTGATCCAGATGTTATAGACGAAATACTTTATGCACCTTCATTAGTAACGAAGCAACCACAAAATGATGGTGAAGTTCGTCTTAGAAACCAAACACAACACATTCGAACTGAACTTAAGGACCAACTAAATTATATTCAATCCACAAGCCAAGCCGGCGGAACAGCTGATGGGCTTAGCGATCCCATTATATCTCTAGCTCATACTGCTCTCACTCATATACTCAACACACACATAAACATACACACACACACACACACACACACACACACACACACACACACACACACACACACACACACACACACACACACACACACACACACACACACACACACACACACACACACACACACACACACATTCGCAGGGGGTGCAGATTATCTGCACCTATTAAGAGGACCTAGACGAACCTCGCGGCACCGAGTCTAACAAACACTTACACTTACAACACTACACTTACGATTTATACACTTTATTCTCACACTTACATTAAGGGATTTGCTGTCCTTGTTCCATTATATCTGTGAGTGGCGATACTCCTTCGTATCCTTTGGCGGGGCCAAGTATGGGGAACCTGATGTGTGCCTAGCACTGCCGAGTACCTCTGATGGGACAAGTTTTGGGACCGAGCAGCCTATAGGCGCCTGGCTAGCACATGGGTGTTGAATTATCGGTGTCGGAGTCTATGATTGGGTCTATGGAAACAAATGGTTGCATTCTGTGAGTACATAGAGGGCGGCTGCCAGTGGTACTTGGGTTTGGAGAACCGTAACTTTGCACCGGAACAAATTCCTAAGATTCTCGAATGCTGAAGACATGTATTTCGGTTCCAGGATATTGGAAATCCTCCCCAATTTATTAGGAATTCTCACTTTATTTCGAGTATTCTGGGCTACTGGTGACGTTTGGGTGCACCATGTACCATTTTTTCGATATATCAACATTCATGAATCGCTAGGCAGAACTAACCATGGAACATACTAACAACGTCAAAATCAATTTAAAGAGACATCGTTCAATTATTTCAAACGAGTCTATCAGTTCAGCTGAAAAAGAGGAAGAGTAATTGGTGAGTTCAAATCCAGAGTTACCATCTCCTAAATTTTTAGTTTTTAGTAATCAGGAGGAAGGAGCAAATCTTTCAAAGTCATCGCCCTTTCTCATACAGAAAAAATATCAGGGAGAACAGGATCTGTAAGTTCTATAAAGAAGCTACAGAATGGATCTCTATTAGTGTAGACTAAAAACGAGAAGCAGAGCCGCTCGTTACTACAAATGACCTCCTTTTTTGAACAGGTCAAGGTTTCTGTGAAGGCCCCACAGATCCTTGAACTCGTCAAAGGGGGAAATTACGTGTCCAAGTGGGGAAATCTTCTGCACATTAGTCTCGAAGATATTAAAACAGAGCTAGCATCGGAGGCTGTTACTGATGTGGCACTGATACTGCGTAATGGCAATGGGTAGCAAGTACCTACTGCCTCGTTAATTCTGACCTTTGCGAAACCGACATTACCTGAATTATCCATGCCGGATACCAAAGGCGACCAACTGTTCCGAACCCTCGACGTGCTTTATATGTCAGAGCTTCGGTCATATGAGTTCCTCTTGTACAAAGTCAGAAAGTCAGAGGAATGCGGTCAGTGTGGAACGAAAGGCCATGGTAATAATGGTAGCAGGAATGACGCCAAGTGTCCTAACTGTGGGGGCGATCATCCTGCTCGTTCGTTTAGCTGTCCAAAGTTTAAAGAAGAAAAGGCTATTCTTGCTGTCATGGCCAAGGATTTTTTGATGCGAAAAAAAGGTTTAAGGTTTTCCAGTCCGCAGTCGAAGGCAAGTCATTTGCTGCTGTTGCATCCAGCAGTAAGCAGTCATCCTGTGCCAATTGTGCCGAGTTAACAAAAACTGTTAAAATATTAACCGATTAAGTAACTCAGCTGCTAGCTCTGTTTTCGTCTGGTTCTGCTCCTGTTTTTTGATCAAATAATACTGTAAATTCAGTCGCTGTTAATCCTATTACAGCCAAAGCTTCAACACCTGATGCAAGTCAAACCACAAAAACTATTACAAAAAAATCAGTTTTATCTAAGTCACAGGTACTTAAGCCTGTTAACAAAAATATCTCGCCTGGTCTGGAATATTTTTTGAAAAAGAAAGCAAATACTGCTCCTCCGTCAGTTGATATAAAAAACCAAAATTCTAACACAGGAAACAATCCTGTTAAAAAAATAGAAAAAATTCTAAAGGAGGTCCTTTTAGTAAACCTCCAAAAATAAAATCCAAACAATCATCTGAATCAGTCACAGTAGTGAATCAATGTCAGTAGATTGTGATAACACTAAAACATGTATCACTGACAGTATATTAAATCCTGCATTGTACTAGAATACACAATTAAAAAATGGCTCTTCATGCTGTTATCAATAGGGTGATACAATGGAACATTAACGGAGTAAGAATCCATTCTGAAGACCTAAAAGTTCTTGTTCGAAATACGTCTCCATTATTTATCTGCCTTCATGAGACACAACAATCACATTCATTTAGTTTAAGAGGTTATTCCGTTCATAGGACCGATTTCATTACGGAAGAAAGAGCCAAAGGTGGTGTCGCCGTATTGGCTCACAGTTCCATTGATACGGTTCCTGTGACCATCTTGACCCCGTTTCAAGCCGTTGAAGTTCAGACCACTGTACCATTTAAACTTACTATTTGTTGCCTTTATTTACCTCCAAATCACGACTTCCAGAGTAGTGATATGATTAATTTGATAGATCAATTACCAACGCCTTTTTTTATTGGTTGTTGATTTTAGTGCCCACCTAACGTCTTGGGGATCCGCTACCTGTAGCTCTCGATGAAATCGTATTGAGTATGTAAGAACTGCATTAGATTTGTGCCTTCTTAATGATGGCTCTCCAACTCATTTAGAGGCTTCTACAGGTGGATGGACCTAACTTTAAGCGGCTTCTACAGGTGGATGGTCTTTAACTTTAGTTGGTTAAGGTCGTTGACCTAACCTTCTGCAGCCCTGTTCTGGCAACAAAGTTTGAGTGGTCGGTAATGTGTGATCTCTACATCAGCGATCATACTCCGATTAATGTTTCATTTTGTACCTTCTACCTTCCAAATCAACGTCTTTCACGTTGGATTCTCCCTAAAGCGCAGTGGGAGGTTTTCACAGACCAATTTGTATCACCAGACGTTGGGAATTTTACCTCAATTAATGACATAGTACAAGCCTTCACAGAAAGCATTTTAAGCATAGCGAATACTAAAATTCCTAAAATTTCAATCACTCATCTCGTCCTCCAGTCTCTTAGTGGAACGACAACTGTGAGGAAGCTTTGCGTTTACGTTGGCAAGCTCTAAGGAGATTTTACAGAAGACCATCGGATGAAAATCTTAAGAGGTATATAATTCTCCGGACTAAAGCACGCAGAATTTTTAGGCAAAGTGGAAAGGATACTTGGATCTTATGTACTAGTACAATATCTAGAACAACACCAATATCAACCGTATAGAAGAAACTCCGTTCATTGTGTGGTTCAATGCCATCTACTCCGTTGATGGGCATCAAACAGCAGGACGGAGTAATAAGTTCAGATCCTCGAGATATTGCTAACATATTGGGTTCATCTTTCGCAGCTTATTCTTCCTCCAATGCTATCACAATACTTTTCGTATATTAAAAAATACTCAGGAGACAATGCCTTTCATCTTTGGTTCAGCTGAAGATTCTCCTTTGAATAGCCCTTTTAACGTACAAGACCTGGAATCTGCTTTGTCAACTACTACAGAGTCCACAATCGGTCCTGATGACCTTATATACTCTATGATTAAAAATCTTCCAGCATCAAGGGGAATTTCCCTCCTAGGAATATACAACCGTTTGTATTGAGGAACACTCCTTCCCTGATTCTTGGTTGGAAGCCACTGTAATTCCTATTCTCAAGGCAGGTAAAAATAAATCTGATCCAAGTAGCTATCGTCCCATTTCTCTTGCCAGTGTATTGTGCAAGTTGGGTGAGCAAATGGTAAATCGACGCCTTGTTTGGTATTTAGAAACCAATAATTTACCATCTGAGGACCAATATGGTTTCAGGCAAGGACGATCTTCTACTGATCAGCTAGTTTTATTAGAGTCTGCCATCCAAAATGCCTTTCTCTTACGTCAAACTCTTGTTACTGTATTCTTCGGCTTAGAAACGCATATGATATGGCGTGGAGAAGAGGAATACTAAATACATTAAAATCACGTTGTGTACAAGCCAATATACTTGCTTTTATTAAGAACTTTCTTTCCATCAGATATTTCAGAGTACGTCTTGGTCCTACATTATCGGACCGTTTCAATTTAGAGAATAGTGTCCCACAAGGAAGCGTACTTAGTGTGACCCTGTTCGCTATCGCTATAAATAGTATAACTGCTAACGTGCAGTCTCCCGTCCGTTGTTCTTTATTTGTGGATGGCTTTTCTATTTATGTTGGTGCTAGAAATATGGCAACAGCTGAAATAGCTCTCCTGCTTACAATAAATGATTGAAATCATTTTCACAATTTTTAGATTGTCCTTTTGTTTTGTTTCTCCATGGATTATTAACATGCCAAATTTCGATTTCTCTCTATCCTCGTATGTCAAACGCAACCCCTTTGAGCTTGTATATTGTCAAGAGTTTTGCCATCTTCTTCATTTCTACCCATCTAGTAAAATTATTTTCACAGATGGCTCGAAATTGGAGAATAATGTTAGTTGCGCATTTTACACAATTGGTCAAACGGAAAAGTATGGATTACCCTCAATTTGTATTGTCTTTACCGCCGAATTATTTGCTATCTTTAAGGCTTTGACAACAGTTGTATCTGACTCTGCCCATTATCTAATCTGTTCCGATTCTAAAAGTGCACTGCAGGCTATCCAGGACATGTACTCCACAAATCCTCTTGTTCAACGTATTTTGTGCTCAATCCACTGGCTTGAACTGCGTAGTGTTGGTGTATCATTTTGCAGGATACCTGGTCACTCTGGAGTAGCTGGAAACACTAGAGCAGATAATGCGGCGAAGGAAGCTACCTTGCTGCTGCCGAGCACACAGTTTGTGAATTCACCGGATTTTCTATGTTATGTAAAGCACTTAAATCATATGCATTGGGAAAATGAGTGGGCAGCTCTTGGTAATAAAAATCTGAGGGTAATTAAAAAATTTTATTTAGTTCTTAAATTTTCGTTATTGTAGTATAGTTATTCATGTTATTCAATTTTTTGTTTTATTAATTTTTACTATTAATAGTATGTTGTTTGTTTTTTTTATTAAAGTATATTTGTTTGTTATTTTTTATGCTTTCATTTTGCGTGACGGCGATGATAACCTTAATCGTTTTTCGCCGCAAAAAACAAGTCCAAAAGCCAAACAAATGATATTTCGGCAGAATTGACGAAACAGTCAAATGAAATTTAGGCCGACTCAAGGGACTTGGTTGTCTTACAACAAGAAAATAAGTTTGATCTAAACGCAGAAAACGTAAATGCTACAAAACCTACACCAGGATTTCTTTAGTTTTACCGCTTCCAAAAATCAAGTTAAAACAAGATAAAAAGGAAAGACGTATTCACCTCGTCACCGATTAACAATCAGTTAGTGGAAAAAGAACAGAATAAGTGAATAATGAAGGCAAAAACTGATGTAGTCTACTAATAGATGAAACTCTGAAAAGACAGACAAAGGAAAGTAACACAAGTAACAAGCACAAAAATGGCTTAAAATTTGTAATTGAAATACCACAACCCAACATAACTGCCATCACTCAAGCACTCAAATTAGCCCTCCGTAGACAACCAACGTAGATCGGTGAAGAGTGTGGCAATGCGTAAACGGCGAAACTTAACCCCCCCTCTACCTCTTTCTGCGGCCGACTTCCAAACAGACTTGTGCGCAGTAACGAGGTAAGAAAATTAAGTGAAAGTGCGAAACGCCCCTTTATAGTTTACCAGGTTAAATATAAATGTACTGGCTATAAATATAAATTGCTGGCTAAGGTAGACAGAACTAAAAAAAAGGGTAGAGTGGTTTAGCAATTTTTAGGCCCCTGCCTCCCAGAGGCTCATTTAAAATCTCATAAAAAATAATATTGATGCAATTTTACCGGTATAGTTACTCAATCGTAAATTAGTAAATATATATATATATATATATATATATATATATATATATATATGTGTGTGTGTGTGTGTGTGTGTGTGTGTCTAAAAGATAGAATATTTCACGCATTTATTTTTTTTTAATGTACGACTTTTGGCGAAATGCACATGAAGGCAATCGTCGTCGTCCAGCGAATTATCCTAGACGGAGGGATAATTAAATCAATTTTCAAATTTCAATTTTAAAATTTGTAAATGTAGAACGACCACTGCACACCAGGTGGTTGGGATACTACGTCCATTGTCCAGGATGCGGACAATCAACCATTTTCCTAAAACTGGATACAATGTGGGATTTGTATGGAGTGATGGCACAAAACATGTTCAGGATACGAAGGCAGCTGGAACAGGAGGCATTTGTGTGACCATTGCAATGTGCCACTGTGTGTATTCCTAACCTCAAAGGAGGCCAAGAGTACGCAAATTACATTTTTTCTTAAAACGTTTTTTATAGTAAGCTAATTTGTTGTAAATTTAACAAACTTTTTATGACTAATCATTAATTATTGCAGAACAATGTGAAAACTTTTGATGATAATGTTTGTATTACCCCCATTAATATATTAAAGAAACCTCTAACTTCGTACTCGTACCCTCCCTTACTTTATATACAAATATTTAAACGCTGCACAACAATTCCATCCCTAAAGTACTTCAAATATATTAAGTCGCCGTAAACAATATAAACTCGATCAATGAACGACAATTCGTCCTTTAAAATTGCCTGCATAGAGGCACCAGGTACCCACACAATTGTTGAATGCTTTTCAAACCATCACAGTCAGGAAGAAAGTGTATCACCACAAAACTAACATTATTAAGAATCTGTACTGATGGATATCTCCGACAAGCTGGATGTTGTGTTAGACTAGATTACATAAATTTTTTTTTTCGTTTTCCGTTATAAAAGTTTTGCAAATTGCTATTCAAAAGGTAATTACGTAAAATGGAAAAAACAATACTGTATTTGCTTTAGACATTTGGAATCGTAGTGTTCTAATAAAGGGTTTTTTGTATCCCAAGAGAAACAAAGCAAGGCAAATATATACGTAGCTGCTTTAATGTCTTTCAAGGCTAACATTTTCCTATATAACGATCGGGCTGCAGTTCACATTGTACAGAGCTTACTTTCACGCTAAGGTAAGTGAAAGGTAATTATACTGATAATTCCACTGAACTTAGTTTCATTGGTTTTATTATTGTACTTAAAATTTGTAATTGTTGAGGAAATTACTGAGAGTGAAATGTTATTTTGTAATAAATAGTTTTAATTTATATTTTGTTATTGCTTGTTGTAGGGCCCCCTTATAGCCCTTAAAATTTTGATTATATTTGCTATTTATTAATTTATTTTTAAGTTTATTTTTATTTTGCTAATTAGTTTTAGATACGTTAATAATTCTTTTGTTTATCTTGTTCTTGTTGTATGACCACTTTATAGCCTACAATAACTTTGTGTATATGTTGTTTTAAGATTTATATTATTGTTAACTAGTTTTAAGAAACTATTTATTTATAGTTGTTATTGTATTTTGTATTGTTATGGTTTTGTTTGTTGTTTAAAATATCTTAAAATTTTATCTGACTTGTTATTTGTTTTTAAAAATTGTATTAAATAATTAATGTCGCGCCTCGGCGATAATAACCTTAAATGTTTTTCGACGGTAAAAAAAAGCCTTTTCCATTCATTTGCTTCTGTAGAAGAGAATATTATAAAACAAGTTAGATTAACTTTTAAGTTAGAATAAGGCACAATTTTAAAATAAAAATAATAGCCTACTGATAAGGAACTGTTTATTTGACGTGATGGAAGCGAATTTTCAACAATATTTTTTTAATCTGACATTTTGGAAATAGGATTTCAAAATTAAAATTATCATTCAAATCTGCTTGTGTTAGAAATTAGAATTTATAATGTTAACTCATAATCGATGTTTACGTTAGTGAAAATTAAAATGTAACAAAGTTATAAATTGTGTGAGACTTAAAATGGTTGATATAATTTTGCTAAAAATGGAACTTACCCAAGCTGTTAATAAAATAAATTATTACACCAATTTTGAATCCAATCGGAATTAGTAATTTAAACTTTCAAATAACGTTAGAAGAACGACAAATTAAGTAAATAAAATTTATGTTCAATTTTTAAATTTTGAGAAAAAACAATAATATTCAAGCAGAAAAAAATGTATTGTAATCACTTTAAAAACAAAAGTTTTGTGTTTTATAAACATTACTTCAAAAACAATAGTAGATAGAGTTTAGAAACATGTTTTATTCAATATGTCAGGTATAATACCATAAGAAACCATCATCGTAACTCCTTAATTTTTGTTTCTGGATTTACAGAATTCTTTTATTTCATTGTTTAAGTAGGAACCAAGACAATTCTACAGCAAGCAATGAAAACTCGTTAACAAAGCGTTTCCTGACCCATGTTTATATAAATGTTAATTATTTTGAGTAATATAACATACACCGAAATTCTATTTGTCACTTTGTGAAACACGTTGTACATGATTGTATCAGCACATTTGCGCTTGAAATTTTGGGCAATAAGACCAAAAGACAGCACAAAAATCGATTTTATTAACATTAATTACATTATTACTTAATGATGAACTTATTACTTAACGATGGATTGTTCATTTTACAAATTAAAAACTATGCATAAATAGTTTTAACAACTCTAATAATAATTGTTATATTTACTGATGTAATGGTATTTTCAGTTTGCCATTCCTCGCCATAATATACTTTGTTTATTTCCTATTTTTTATGACATAATTTTATTAAGGTTAAAAATATTTCATTCGCAACAAAGATCTATCTTGTTGATTTAATACGCCTTATCCCAAATGGATGTTGTAACTGTTATATTTTGTCACAGTTATTTACTGACATAACTTTTCTTATTTTCAGTTCGCCACTCTTCGCTACAATGTACTTTGTTTATCTGCTGTTCACTTTTGCGGTGTTCTGCCATGCAGTAAATAAACCGGGAAAATTTAACTATTACACAACTGTAAATACATGCGAAAAATTCATTAACAAAGCTGACAAAAATTTCCCCACAAATGAAGTAAGTTTCGTTTACTTTACTGAACTTAACTTAAAAAGATAATTTCAAATAAAGTTCTACTATGTTGTAAGCCTAGAAAAATGATATGACTCTTAACTAGACGGACTTCTCTGAGAAGTAAACCAAAAGTCCTGCAAGGCTGTTATGCCAAGATAGGTTATAATTACTTACGTTTTAATAAAAAAATCGCTGTTATTATTTCATGATTATGATTTCCAGTACAGTCACTAAAACAACCATTCCTTGATATTTTGTTCACTTCATTACAACATAGATAATCGGTGCACGCAACAGTCTCGCTGCCTAGATTAATATAATTTACACAAAATAACAGTCATTTTGAAAGTTAAATTTACGAATTATTTAATAATTATTGAATTTTTATTAAATTTATAAATTTTAATTTGTGCAGATATTACAACATATAAGATAGGATAATTAGGTAATCAATAATGTTTAAGGTGCACAATTTTGAAAAGCATTAATACTTTTGTTTAAAGGTAAATATAATGAAATTGTAAAATCAATTTTGAATTAATGAATAGACTATGAACACATACATGTACACTATAGTCAGTGTATTATAGTTATAAATATGAGGCCAAAATACTTTAAATAAACTTTTAATAACCCTGAATATAAAAGTTAAATAAACGACAAACAATGACTGCGATTAACATAAAATAGGAAAATGTAAAAAAGTAACAGAACGCTCTTTAAAAATAATTTTTTGTAAATTACGTTTGACAGTAAGAAAGTTTGTGCAAATTATGTGCCATAGGTTGTTGATAAAGGAGCCTTCTACTACTACCGCTCCAATGCTGTTCCTTCTGATACAACTTGCGCTATAACTCATATAGACAATGGTTTTACACAAGGAACATTATCTGTTTACACGTAAGTATCGTTTCCTAACTTCTAAACATTATACTGTTTAAAACCCCATATAACTGGTAAATCATGATAATTGTTAAAGTCAGTATTGTTTCGGTCTTATGGAGAGTTAAAGTGGTATATTGGGATAAGAATGGCACAGTGTCTGGAAGGATATCTACCTTTATATATATATATATATATATATATATATATATATATATATATATATATATATATACTTACATAATAATTAAACTTAAAAATTGTCAATAGTTTGATTTTGCATCTCCTATACTATTAAACCAATACAAAAATGCAGGTATTTGAAAGATTTCCTTAGCAGTTTCCCATGATGGGTCTGCATTAACCGTTTATTAATTTAAAAGATATTAACTATTGTTTTGTAAGTATAAAATTTCCCTTTCTAACGTCTCGGTAGGTATAACCTGTGTTGGCTCTATTCCCATACCGCTTCTCTACTTTCAGCACTCTTCCTCTAATTTTAATACAAAACTTAGATATTAAAATTATTTATTTATATTTGTGTTTGTTATTTTTAGTAAAAAAAATAAGATGGGCTTAATAACTACAAACAAATTGCACGGTTACAGCAACGGCGTTGTTTTCGAGGACTACCAACCAGACCCCAGTCAGTATATTCCTTTACTTAAGTATTAGTTAGTTATTAGTTTTTTTAAAATGCAAATTCATTAAATTCCATTTGATATGTAAACAAAAACGCTGAACATTCACGATAATTTTACAAATATACGTATATGAATGTATTTGTTGGGTAAATTGACACTAAATTAAATGGCGTAAAAGTATTATTTATATTGTTGTCTGACGACGAAATTGAACCTACAAACAGTTACTTTTGACTTATTAGTCTAACTGCCATAAAATATATACGTTAGAAAAACAACCATTATAAGAATGAATTTGATGACAACATAAATACGTTACGAGTAAGTTCTTTAGCCTGCCTGTTCGAAAGATGTTCTTAACTGAATGTTATATGACAACAAACGAACTTGTTATAAATATGGCTAAACAATAAAACTTTCTATGACTCATGGATCTTTCCATTTTCGATGGAGGAAAATGCAGGGTATTATTGCTGTTCACTGTACGTGTATATGCAGTGTTGACAACTTATTTCGTTCCACGTTCACTGTTGGTTAATTTTGAATTCGTTAAACGTTTTCTACGTTAGGGCATATCATTTTATAATAATTAAGGGATCTTGTTGTTTGGACCCTCTTACCGTATGAGAACGCCGCTTTTATATTTATTTAATGTTTTTTTAACCCCAACCACACAAATAACAAAACATTGACTTGTTACGCTTCTATTTGAATTATACTCCAAATAATTAATTGTTATTGCATTGCTTCTACTGGTGTACGCCAACACCATTCAAATACTGAGTCCAAATCTAATTCAATAACATCAGCGTACAATTATCAATATTGTTCAATTCATTCTCGTTCACTATTCCTCGTTCAGTTTCCTTCCTTTTACAAAGTGGAGACTCGGTGGTCGATGGGTGTAAAGCACCGGGCAGTCTGCTGCGTCACTGAATTGCGCACCTTAAAGTTCTTAGTTCTAGCCGCAGTTTCTGGGGGGACTCTTATCGTTAACTCTGAACCCTCGCCCACATTAGCCTAACTGGCATAAAGTATGGACGTCAGGCAAAATAGAAATTTTTATAAAGGTGCATCCAGTAATGTGGTATATCATTTTAATTATAACTGTGTACTTTTTACTTTTTTTGTTAATTGTAGTCGTAATAGATGCTTTAGATGTACATATACAATTAAATAATAATTATAATAATAATATTTCATTTTTTGACTATTATTGACTTTCAGTTCTTTAATCTTGTAGTACAATAATTTTTCTTTTGATAATTTTGTAGTTTTTGGGTAATTACACTTAAAAAACACATTACGTATAGTTTAACATTTTTCAATTATATCTTCTGATTTGAACCCTACAGTTTTCTCGTTTGTAAAACAGGAAGAAACGACTAACGATAAAAAAACCAGGGATCCTTACTATGTTTGTTTGAAAGAAATTATCCGTTCCATAAATAGAACGACTTTTCCCATCTCGACCGCCTACTGCTAAATCGGCTGTAGCTCACCATTCCGATCTAGACAGAAGTCCATCTTGCTTAGCAGTGGAAATGTTCTGTGATAGCAATGCAGGGCTTTTCCTTTACGGCCTGATACAACTGGTTCAACGTTCAATCAAGTGGTTTATTTTTAATAACAATCAGGGATGCGAAAAAAGTCAATGATAGTTTCTCTTAAAGGTACCTGATCATAGCGATCGACAAGCCATAATGAGTTTAATAAGTATATTGTTATCATCAAATGTATACAACCTGCAATAATATGTACATAAAATTGCTTTGTACAAATATTTTAACGTATAAATAATTCTAATGCATTATTTTTATATTTAGAAAATCATCCTAAGGATATCTACTACTTCAAGCTCATCTTCCTCCACTACGATGTAACTAACGGAGTGCTGGCCTATGTCCGTTGTTCTGATCATGGCAGTAAGTTTCTTACTTTAGTAAAACTACATTACTGAAATAACATTACAAATAATTTAACGTTTTTATTGGTTTGTATGTTTGCGTAGAAATACAATGAAAAAAAGGAGTAATCACACTTAATAAACGTTATAATTAATTATTCAAAATATTTGAAACTTAACACTGAACAAAAACATTTACTCCTTTTAAAATGGTGTATCAAACATTTTCTTGAAGATTCTCACATCTGATTGACCAGAATTTGAAAATTCTCAATATTGGCCGAGTGCATTAGCCTCGCAGTGATACCAAGTTTACGAGTATGTTTTGTGTAAATGTACTTAACAAAATATAAATTCTTTTACTGTACGTTTAATCTTTGTTTTCAGAAAAGAAAAACTACGACGCCTACTCAATTGTTATTAAAGCAGACAATTTGAAAAACGATACGAAGCGACCTGCAGCATTTAAGGCAGCCGATGATATTGCCACGTCCGACGGTATGGATAGAAAAATATATAATATCGGAATGTGCTAACTTTCCGAATGCTAAAATCTGAAACAGTCAGTGTTGTTTTGGCTGAAGACAATGATATCCCTGTCCTATTATTGTAACATTATTGTTTTCAAGTAATTGAAAATACCGAAAAAATTATCAAAAAATAAATAATTGTTGCAAACATTAAATGTTTATGTTTATTTTATTTTACGTTCCCCAGTCGTACCAACAAGTAACAAACTTTACCTGTGTACGGGTTTATAATACACTCTTTGCTGTGGACTTTATAATGTAAGTTTATTACAACATGGCTAGTAAGTAACTATATACTTTAGCTTTTAGAAATTTTAAAATCAGAAAGAATTTATCAGTTAAGAAGGGCACTAGAAGCCGCATACTACAACAAAAATAAATACAAGACACTTTTACTTTAAGAAAAGAAAAAGATAGGTTTCACAGTCAATTTTAAGTAGGAAATGACTATAAAAATGTGCGAAAAGTCACGTAGACAAGCGATTAAAAATTATTAGCTCTTCCTAAAGAAGTTAACATTCATTGCAATTTTTTTTTCTTAATGGCTTAGACACTGTCCAAGCTTCTTGTAAATTGAGTGGGCAAATAAGATGTAAGGACAAGGGCAGCAAAGAGAAGTTCTTACAGTTTTATATAACTTATGTTGCTTTACGACCAACTTTTCAAAACTTTTTTTTTTGTAACTTTTGGTCAATATACAATATTTTTTAAAAATTTAATTGACGAAATTGTTCAATGAATGCTATAATCAGGATCCTACATTGAATCTTATCAATGTAACACGGCGATGATATCCTTAACGGTTTTTCGCCAGAAAAAATTTTATCATGGTATTTTTCTCTAAAGTTTTGTGAATTTGGTGGTGGCAGCACGTTTTTGTTTGTAAATTGACAAGAAAATAATTTTCACAAGTAATTCAAATTAATATCAACGTTTTGTTATACCAATAAAAGTAACTATTTCCGGGAATTTAATAAATAAGTGTTTAATTGTAACGCGGTTTTAGAAAAATAACTTTTACACTTTTTGTAAATGTAGTGCTTGCGTCCTTGATCGCTACAACGGACTTAATACATAAATCCATAATCGTCGTCATAATTATTTATGTTTTTGTAGTCGAACGCTTGTTCATAACCTAAAAACATACAACCAACAGAAACGACAACATTTACACGGTCTTTGTATAACCAAAAACATTGCTAGTAATTTTTAAAGATTACGCATGCGCTACCTTACGTCTTCATAGATTCCATAGCAACAGATAAATACGACTAAAGTTGTAAAAAAATCTAAACAGTAAATCAATGAAAAATATAAAAAAACTTGTATTTAAAAAGAAAAAATACAATTCTGTGCTTGGAAAAATAATGAATTTTATACAACAATCTTATAAACATAAAAACTAATTAAACACTCATTATATATTCTCTCTGTTTGTTTGGAGAAAATCAATATATATATATATATATATATATATATATATATATATATATATTATCTTATCTTATCTTTCTTAACCATATTATATTTCTGAAAGATTGTGTTCGTTTGTTTGCCGGCGGATGAAGCTGAAGTGAGCAGCTGATGGGCTTAGCGACCCCACCATACCTCTAGCTCATTCTACTCTCACTCACTTACTCAACATACACACACGACACACACACACACACACACACACACACACACACACACACACACACACACACACACACACACACACACACACACACACACACACACACACACACACACACACACACACACACACACACACACACACACACACACACACACACACACACACACACGAAGGGGGGTGCAGACTACCTGCACCTATTGAGAGGACCTAGACGAACCTCGCGGCACCCGAGTCTTCTATCACACACTAATACTTATAGCACTACACCTACGATTTAAACACTTTACACTAACACTTATATTTAGGGATCTGCTGTACTTGTTCCGTTATGTTTGGGAGTGGTAATACTGCTTGGTTTCCTGGACCGAGCCGCCTATAGGCGCCTGGCAAGCACATGAATGTTGAGTTATGATGTCGGAGCCCATAATTGAGTCTATCGAAACAAGTGGTTGCATTCTGTGAGTTCATAGAGGGTGGCTGCCAGTAGTACTTGGGTTTTGTGAACCGTAACTTTCCATTCCTAAAGATTCTGGAGTGCTGACAGACATGTATTTCGGCTCCAGGATATTGGAGGTCCCAATTTATTAGGGATTCTCGCTTTAGTTCGAATATCCTGAGCCACTGGTGACGTCTGGGTGCACCCTGTGCTACTTGCTCGAATCATCTTCGTTCATGAATCGCTCGGTATTAAATTTATGGATCCTAATAAACAAAACGCCAAAACTTGTGTAAAGAGACATCGTTCGGTTTCACCCGACGTGTCTGAGGAATATAGAGAAGAAATTGAATGCCACGAGGGAAGTACCAAAGAAATTGTGTTACCAACTCCTAGATATCTCGTTTTTAGTAACGCAGCGGAAGGTGATAACCTTTCCAAGGTCTCTCCCTTCCTGATCAACAAGGCAATAGTTGGGAATGCAGGTCCTGTTGCTTCCATAAAGAAGCTACAGAACGGGACTTTGTTAGTTCAAGCAAAGAGCGACAAACAAAGTAAGTCGCTGTTGAAGATGGTGTCGTTTCTTGGGAAAGTTCAGGTATCTGTGGAATCCCACAGAACTCTGAACTTTGCAAAGGGTGTGGTTACCTGCAGGGATCTCCTCCATGTTGACCTGTAGGAGATAAGGTCTGAGCTTTCCGGTGAATGCGTTACTGATGTCACACGAATAATGCGCATGGAGAAGGGGCAGAAAATACCTACTGCTTCCCTAATTGTGACCTTCGGGAAACCTATCATCCCCGAATATATCTATGCTTGGTACGAACGTCTGTCTGTGCGACCGTATGTCCCGAGCCCAAAACGTTGTTTCAAATGCCAGGGTTTTGGACATATGAGCGCAGTTTGTAAGAAGCCTGAAATATGCGGACATTGTGGTGCTCAAGGTCATAATAGTACGGATTGTAAGGATGATCCAAAGTGCTCCAATTGTGGAGGCGGTCAGTTAACTGGTCCATCCTGCTCGGTCAGTTAACTGGCCGAAATACAAAGAAGCGAAAGCAGTTCTAACTATTATGACCAAAGAGAAAGTATCGTTTTCAGAGGCCAGGAAGATTTACAGATTTCAGAAATCTTTCACGGAAGGCAAGTCTTTTGCTGCTGTTGTGTCTTCCAATAAAAATACATCCTGCGCAAATTGTGACAAGCTTACCAAAACCGTCAAGGTTTTGACGGAGCAGGTGGCTCAGTTACTCTCAATATTTTCTAAAACTTCTACTTCTGTTTCTACTTCTGAACAAGGAGCTGCAAAATCAGGTACCACACCTATCCAGACCTCGTTACCATCTGTCACAAAACCATTACAACAAACTTCAGGAAAGACCAAACTTCTGTTCCTAGACCAAGTACAGCAAATAAGCCGCAGGTGACAAAGTCACAAGTTCTTAAAACTAATGATAAAAATATCACTCCAGGGCTAGAGTACTTTCTGAAAAAGAAGTCTAATACCTGCCCTGCTACAGATGGATCAAAAAATAAAAGTTCCATTACAGGAAACAAACTTGTGATCGAAGAAAACAAAGAAAGGAAAATTGTCAATGGAGGCTTACCTTCAACCAAAAAACCTCCTAAAAACATAAAATCTTCAGAGTCCGACATTAGTCACAGTCACAGTAGTGACTCGATGTCAGTGGACGACGACAAACCTAAAATAATCAATAAAGAAAGCAATACTAATCCTCTTATATTCTAGTTATATATTCAATATCTGCAACTTCAAAACACAACAAGGTGATACAATAGAATGTTAATGGGGTTCGAAGCCATATCGAGGATCTGAAAGTTCTTGTACATGATGAGTCTCCAATAGTAATATGCCTTCAGGAGACACATCTACATGAATCTCACACCTTCGGTTTGAGGGGTTATTCCGTTTTCAGATCCGATTTCATTACACAGGATAGCGCCAAAAGTGGCGTAGCCATTCTGATTCACAACTCTATTGATTCGGTTCCTGTTAATGTAGTGACACCCTTAGAGGCTATAGCTGTTCAGATTGCCGTCCCATTTAGACTGACCATTTGTTGCCTTTACTTACCGCCGAGTTATAACTTCCAAAATAATGACCAAAATAGATGACTTACTATATCAATTACTTGCCCCATTTTTGCTGGTGGGCGATTTTAATGCCCACCATACTTCCTGGGGTTCTTCAACTTGTAGTCCAAGGGGAACACGTATTAATACGTGTCCTTTTTTAGTCCAGTACTGGCAGCAAAGTTTAAGTGGCCGGTATTACCCGATCTTTACGGTAGCGATCATACTCCCATTAATATTTCATTTCGTCATTTCCCTCGTCTGAATCACCGTCTTCCACGTTGGATTCTGAAAAAAGCGAGATGGGACGAATTCACAAATAATATCGTATTGCCAGACATTGAATATAATGACTGTATAAACCCAATAGTGTCAAAATTTACCCAACACATTTTACAAGCAGCAGATAAAACTATTCCAAAAACTTCAGTACGCCCTTCACGTCCACCTGTCCCTTAGTGGAACGAGGAGTGTAAGAAGGCGTTACGTCTACGTAGAAAAGCTCTGAGGAGATTCAACAGAAACCCGACAAGTGAAAACCTAGAACAATATAAAGTCCTTCGTGCAAAAGCTCGTAGAATATTCAGGCAAAGCAGGAAGGATTCTTGGACCCAATATATCGGAACAATATGTAGAACAACACCTACATCTGTTGTGTGGAAGACATTACGTTCCATTTGTAGTCCGCCTCCATCTGTAGGATTGATGGGACTTGAACAGGAGAACGGATTATTGGTTTCTGACGGTTCCGACATTGTAAACCTTTTAGGGTCATCCTTTGCAAGTTTTTCCTCTTCTGCAGCCTATAACACTGCCTTCTGTAAATTCAAAAAAGCATTCGAAAAATTGCCTTTCACTGTCGGTACTTCTGATGATTCTCTTCTGAACAGTCTATTTACTCTACATGAGATAGAATCTGCACTGCTGTCCACCAAGGATTCAGCTCCAGGTCCTGACAACCTTGTTTACTCCATGATTAAAAATCTTCCTTAGTCGGGTAAGTTATTTCTTCTCGAAATAAACAATTGTATGTACGAGGAGTGTACATTCCCTGGCGATTGGTTTGAAGCTACAGTAATTCCCGTTCTTAAACCAGGAAAAGAGAAAACTGATCCAAGTAGCTATCGTCCTATTTCTCTCACCAACGTGCTATGCAAGCTGGTAGAAAAAAATGGTAAATCGTCGCCTTGTTTGGTATTTAGAAACTAATAAATTACTATCCAAAGAACAGTGCGGTTTCAGACAAGGACGATCTTCGATGGATCAGTTGGTTTTGTTAGAATCTGCAAACAAAATGTCTTGCTCTTGCGTCAAACACTTGTTGCAGTATTCTTTCACCTAGAGAAGGCATACGACATGGCATGGAGAAGAGGATTACTAAACATTTTAAAATCATGGGGTATACAAGGCAGAATTCTAGCTTTTATTACAAATTTCCTGTCTAATAGGTAATTTAGGATACGTCTTGGAGCTACAGTTTCAGATCGATTCCACTTAGAGAATGGTGTTCCACAGGGGAGTGTACTTAGTATTACCTTGTTTGCTATTGCAATCAATGGAATTACCGCTAATGTGCAGTCCCCTGCCTGATGGTTGCTCTTTGTGGACGATTTTGCTATTTATTTAAGCACCAGAAATATGGCAACAGCTGAAAGAACTCTTCAGCTGGTAATAAATAGGTTGCAGACAGGACGAGATCTATTGGCTTTAAATTCTCTGCTGCTAAAACGCAGTGACTTGCCTTCAGTCGCCGTCGACAGATCCAAGCTCCTTTGTTATTTCTAGATGGTATACAGCTCCGGACCTCTCCATCTGTTCGATTCTTGGGTCTAATATTCGACAAAAGGCTATCCTTGAATTCTCACGTGAGTGATTTAAAGTTACGATGCACCAAAATCCTCGATATGTTGAGGGTTCCTAGTAGTTCTCGATGGTGTGCTAACAGGACCAGTATGCTGATGTTTTACCGTGCTGTAATTCGTTCACGAATTGATTATGGCAGTATTGTATATTCATCTGCTCGACCATCCACTTCGATTTTAAAGAAACTAGATCTCGTCCATAACTCTGCAATCCGTTTTGTTTCTGGTGCTTTCCGCTCAAGTCCCGTCGTGAGTATTCTCGCCGATGCTTTCGAACCATCATTCTCTCGTCGTAGACAACAGTTACAACTGAATTATGTATGTAATTTATCATGTAAACCGTGGCACCCTGCTTATAAAACAATTTTCCATAATCAGTTGCACCAACATTATAAATCCCCACCGCATGCTACTGCGTCTGTTGGCATTAGAACATCGGGGATTTTTGAAGACTTACGTATTGAACTACCCTCAATGTTTGAAAGGTACTTTTGTCTTGTCCCTCCATGGAAAATTAATATACCACCTTTGATTTCTCCTTGTGTGCATACCTGAAAGGAAACACTCCTAACATTGTGTATCAACATGAGTTTTCTCGACGGACTAGTTCATATCCATCTGCTAAATTTATTTTCACAGATGGTTCTAAGATAATAATGTTGGGTGTACATTTTACTCACTGGACGAAACATATAAGTATGGATTACCCTCAACTTGTAGTGTCTTTACAGCCGAACTCTTTGCCATCTTAAAGGCTCTCAATACTATTGAATTCGATAGTTTGCATTTCGTAGTTTGTTCCGATTCAAAAAGTGCATTCCAGGCAATCCGGGATATGTATTCGGTTGAATCCTCTGGTTCAAGATATTATGTTCTCTGTCCATAGACTTGAACTACGAGATGCAAGAGTATCATTTATTTGGATTCCTGGTAATTAGAATATTTGGAAACACTGTAGTCGATAATGCGGCTAAGGAAGCCACTTTTCTGCCACCATGCACTCAACGTGTAATCTTGTCTGACTTTCTTTTTCACGTAAAACATTTAATTCTTCTACAGTAGGAAAATGAATGGGCAACTACAAGCACTAACAAATTGAGGGTAATTAAAAATACTGTTCGTCCTTGGGGGTCGTCAATACGTGCAAGTCGTAGAGATGAGGTTGTTTTTACCCGCCTTCGCATTGGTCACTCCATGTTAACACATGGATTTCTGATGGAACGTGGGGACCCGCCTCGGTGCGGTTTTTGTAGAGAAACCATCACAGTAAGACATATATTGCTAGACTGTGCTGGTTTCCAAAATATACGGCGTGTATGTGGTCTGGGAAATAGTATGCAGTGGACGTTGCGAGTTAGTGTCTAGCCATTGACCGGACACTGAAATTCTTTCATCGTCTGAATTTGTTAAATAAAATTTAACTTAAAATAATATTGCAGGGCCTCTTTACAGCCCTGCAACAAGTTGTATATTTGTGGCTATTTATTTATCTGAATTTGTTATTGTTTGCTTTGTTTTCCTTGTTGTTTAGTTTTTTATTTATTTATTGTTACCCGTTGCGGTTTTGCCTGCAACTTATGCAGTATTCTTTAAAAAAATATAAAGATTTTTCACGCATCACCATGGCCTAACAAACGTGTCAGTTAAGGTTTGGAGTACTCTTTAAAAAAAAAAAAAACGGTTTTTCACGCATCACCATGTTACACTTAACAACCGTGTCAGTTAAGTTTGAAGTACTCTTTAAAAAAATAACGGTTTTTTCACACATCGTCATAATAGGTCCAACAACCATGTCAGTTAGGATATGTGGTATTCTTTAAAAAATATAAAGGTTTTTACGCACCACCGTGTCAGTTAGGATATGTAGCCTAGTATTCTTTCAAAAATATAAAGGTTTTTCACGCATCACCGTGTTAGGCCTAACAACCGTGTCAGTTAGGATATGTAGAATTCTTAAAAAAAATATAAAGGTTTTTTCACACATCATCGTGTAGGCCCAACAACCGTGTCAGGATATGTCGTATTCTTTAAAAAAATATAAAGGTTTTTTCACGCATCACTGTGTTAGACCTAACAACCGTGTTAGTTAAGTTACTCTTTAAAAAAATATAATGGTTTTTTTCGCATCACCTTATTAGGCCCAACAACCGTGTCAGTTAGGTTATAAGTACTATTTAAAAAAAATTAATAAAGGTTTTTTTAATGGATCACCGTGTTAGGCATAACAACCATGTTAGTTAGCTTATGGAGTATTCTTTTAAAAAACTATATAAAGTATTTTTCACGCATTACCATGGTAGACCTAACAACCGTGTCAGTTAAGGTTTTCAGTACTATTTAAAAAAAATAAAGGTTTTTTTCACACATTACCGTGATAGGCCCATCAACCGTGTCAGTTATGTTATGTAGTATTCTTTAAAATATTATACAGGTTTTTTCACGCATCACCGTGTTAGGCCTAACAACCATGTCAGTTAGGATATGTAGTATTCTTTAAAAAAATATAAAGGTTTTCCACACATCACAGTGTTAGGCCTAACAACCGTGTCAATTAGGTTATGTAGTATTCTAAAAAAAATAAAGGTTTTTTTCACCATCACCATGATAGGCCCAACAACCGTGTCAGTTGGGATATGTAGTAGTCTTTAAAAAAATATAAAGGTTTTTTCACGCATCACCGTGTTAGGCCTAACAACCATGTCAGTTAGGATATGTAGTATTCTTAAAAAAAATGTAAAGGTTTTTCACGCATCACCGTTTTAGGCCTAACAACCGTGTCAGGATATATAGTAGGCTATTTAAAAAAAAATATAAAGGTTTTTTCATGAATCACCTTGTTAGGCCTAACAACCGTGTCAGTTTGGTTATGCAGAATTCTTTTAAAAAATTGGTTTTTTATCACTCAAAACCCGTGTTAGTCGTATTTTTATTGTTTTACCGATTTACAACACGTTACTGATTTTCGCCTGGTGCCAATTTTGAGGTTATGTTGGTCACTTTTATTTTAGATTTTATCATACTTCTCGTGCTTTCATATTTTGGATTCTTGCTCTTGGGCACATAATAAAGCATTAGAGTCATATTTTATTGTTAACTAGTTTTAGGAATAGTATTTATAGCTCTTATTGTATATAGTTTTAAATTACTTTTATTTTTTATTTTGTGATATTCCTAAATTTTATTTTATTAATATCGTGCCTCGGAGATGATAACCTTAACGGTTTTTCTCTGGAAAAAAATGTTTGTTTGTTTGTTATTCAATCACGCTTTAACCACTGGACCAATTGAAATGAAATTTGGTACGAAAATTGTTTAGGTATCTGAGATAAACATAGGCCCATTCTTGTTTTAAAAAACGTCATTATACTGCTTAACCAGCTCAACATAATTATTAGTATTTGTTTTTGTAGCATGTGTTAACTGAAGTTATGTTTAATTACTGTTTACTGGACCTGAGATTTAGGTATCTGAGATGGACATAGATCTAATCCCATTTTAAGAATCGTAATCTGTGTTTTATTTATTGCAAAATTATTGCTTGTAATGTTACCTTTTCAATTATTTTAGTTGAATTTTTTTTTAAACTGACTTTAATTTGTTACTTTGTGTTGAATTTTCAATATTAAAGGTAAAACAAATCCCTACGCAGAGTGCAGAAGCCGTGACGGGTAACAGGTAATCATATTATATTTCTGAAAGTTTGTTTTTGTTTATTTGTTTGTTATACAATCACACTTTAACTACTGGACCAATTGAGATTAAATTTGTTATGAACACGGTTTAGATACCTGAGATAAACACAATACTATTCCAGTTTAATTGTATTATAGTGACTTTTTAATAATACTGTATTTTATTAAAATATGACAGGACCCTGTTTTAGAGTATCGAGTAGCAAAAATGTATATTTCTTGGCCGAAAACCATAAATCGTATAATATTGTAAATAGAAATATACTAGGAATGCCTGAGGCATAAAAAGGGCGAAACCCTCGATGTTGGGAATGTGGAAATACGAAAAATTTAGTACAAAGTTTACATTAAATATATAGTATTTATTTTTGCTTTCAAATATTACATTTTGATATTAATTATTGTATTTCTTTACTACTAAAATTGTGTTGCTATTTGTTCAAGCCGTGATAATTCTGTAAGTCTTCCTGCCATTGCTTTGCTTTTATTAATTTTCTCTAGTCTGTTAAAATTAAATGTTGGTTTTAATAATAATCCAGCTAGAGTTTTTACACGAGACAGTGCAACGTAAGATAAACCAACTGAAAATCCTTTGTCTCCTAAATTTACTACAGCCGTATTCAATGTAATTCCTTGAGATCGATGAATGCTGACCGCGTACCCAAGCATTAATGGAAATTGTTTCCTGGAACAGTGAACTCCTGATTTTTGAAAAGATGCTGTTACTGGTAAAATTGGAATTGATCGATTGTAAAGAGTCGGTCCTGTGTATTTTTTGAAATTTACTAATATACATAAAGGCATATTGTATACATAAAGGCATCATTGTAATTATTAATACGATTGTAAGGCATATAGACGATATCAGTTATTGTCACAACTGAGCCATTAGCCAAGCCATTTGCTACCCAAAGATTGCGTCTCAAAAACACTTGAGCACCTTTGCACACATGCAATTTTGCAAATAATCCTTGAGCTTCGTCAGTTGATGCTGCAGAGGCTTCATTGCAATTATGAATAGCATTTATTAAAGCAATCGGCTGTTTTAGCTTTCTAATTTATTATAATTAAATTTATCAATATCAAAATTTCTGGACATAATGCATACAGCATCTTTGAATAAATCATTTCTAACGTGGTTAGTATGGAATCGGGTAGATAATAGCTTATAATCTTCTTGTGTGATTGTGCCATTTGAAATTCTTTCTAGGGTTGCTCTAAAAAATCTCTGCTCTTCTCCTTGCTGTCGCATAATTTGTTTAATAAAAAAACTTTTTTAAATTGTTTATATGAAAGACTTGCTTGAATAGTTGATGCATTTTTTCCAACAGTGTAAAGACTTTGGTCACAAACCGGAGGAAGTTGTGACCAATCACCAACTAAATATACACAGAGTCCTCCAAATGGTAAATGTGAAGATTGTGGCTCAGCTTCTCTCAGTCTTTGATCGACTTTAAAAAATAACGTCAATCCGAGCATACTTGCTTCGTCTCTAATCACGAATTTAATATTTTCGTATTCAGTTTCAAACGAAATTTTAATGTCTTCAGTGAGTGGAGTAAGAGAATTTTTATTATTTGCAGGAATTTTCAATGCATAGTGCAGAGTTTTTCCATTAATGTTATTAGCAGCTACGCCTGTTGTTGCCATCAAAAGAGCTGAATTAAGTCCATGCTTTATGTTAACACGTGTAACCATTTCATTAACAACACAGCTCTTACCTGATCCAGCTTTTCCCTGGATAATTGATAATTTTTCAGTGCAATCGCCGTTTGAAGATAATTGATAATCTAAAAATGAAAGTATTCTAAGTTGCTCCTCATTAAAAGTAATATCTGCACTTGGAATATGTTGACAATGGTCTCCCATTCGTTCTCGACTTTTTTCTATAAATATTCTATTAAATATTGAAAATATTCTTTTTTAACTGTAAGTTTTTTATTACGCCTGTTATCGTTCAATTCAGCCGATCCATAGGGAAATAGCGTTGGAAAAGCCATACTTATATAACCTTCGCAGGTGAATTCATTTATAACATTAGTTCCTTTAGGCCATTTAATGACGTTATTGACAGCATTTTGAATATGCTGAGCTTCTTGCAATCTAATGTTGTTGGTTATGTGGCTTTCATAAATTCCTTGCAATTGATCATCTTCAGTGATATTAATGATGTTACTTTTGTACGCGTATTGACCCGGAAGACCTCGTGATTTTACTCTATAAACACGCATAACAGGATGCACTTTTGCAATTAAAAGCTGTTCTACATATGTAAAATCTTTGAGTTCATTTGGAATGGTACCTGGAACTATGCAATTTACTGCAGTAAATTTGTTCGGAATGGACTTACATTGTTTACATATCTCAGTAGAATTTGTTTACATAATAACCCGAGAACAATTCTGACACTCATAAAATTTTAGTTTTTTTAATTCCTCTTCCAGCGTAACTTGAAGATTAATATCCACGTTATTATCCGAGGAACTATCGGAAGCCACAACAGGAACATTTGCAACAACTTCAGGAACATTTTCAACTACTTCGCCACTGTTTATTCTGCGCCTATTATTTATTTGTTACGTCCGATAAAAGAACATCTTTTTCTTTTAGGCATTTGAATTATTGTAAAATATACAGTACTCAAATATATTATAATTGAGTATTATATATTATGTATTATATATTATATTGAGTATTATATATTATATTGAGTATTATATATTATAATACAGTACTCAATTATAATCGGACTCCTCACTTTGTAATTTCACTGAATACCCTAAACAATAAAAATTCGAAATTAATCGGGCTCTTCACTTTGTAACTACATGTACTGAATTGAAAATTGGAAAATTTTTGAGCGTTACATTATAGAACTTGAACGTAAAGTCAATGGGTATTACGGCAAGTACCGGCTGATATGTAAACAATCCAAGTAGCGACTGATATGTAAACAATGTAAGTCCATTCCGAACAAATATACTGCAGTAAATTACATGCTGTATTTACCGGCTGAAATCCAGATAAGCACCCAGCTATACTAATATTGCAGTTAAAAAGTCATTAAGAGAGAGTAGGTGGAGCAGCTAAAGCCTAGAGAATAGACACTGCAGCAAGCAATCGTGGCGTTTTCGAAAAACTTCAGTAACTTTTGATTAAAAATTAATATTAAGATAAGGTTTGCTCCACGACATCCGCAGAACTATGCTGGAGATGCATATCAAATTTCATCAAAATCAGTTCAGTAGTTTCGGAGGAGTAGTGTTTTTTGTATTGTCAAAATTGCTGGGAAGAAGGGCTTTGCCCAATTAAAATGAAATGACCTATTCTGATTTTGAAAATCGACTATAAATTTTATTGCTTACATTATAATTGCAGGCAAAGCCGCAACGGGTAACAGATAGTTCATATTATATTTCTGATTTTGTGTGTTTGTTTGTTTGTTTGTTTGTTATTCAATCACGCTTTAAACACTGGACCAATTGAGATTAAATTTGGTATGAACACGGTTTAGGTACCTGAGATAAACACAATACTATTCCAGTTTTACAAAATGACATTATACTACTTACTCAGCCCAAAATAATTATCAGTTTTTAGTTTTGTGGCATGTGTTAACTGTAGTTATTTACTGGACATGTGATTTAGGTACCTGAGATGAACATAGGTTCAATCCTATTTTAAGAATCTTAATCTGTGTTTTATTTATTGCAAAATTATTGCTTTTAATGTAACATTTTCAATATTTTAGTTGAAATTTTTTTCAAAACTGACTTTAATTTGTTACTTTGTGTTGAATTTTCAATATTAAATGTAAAAAAATCCCTACGCAGAGTGTCAATTGTAAGGTAGTATATATATTTGTAATTACATCATATGAAAAAATGGTAAATATGTAGTGTAGCATATCCTTTATTTTTCGATATTTTTGTTACTAAAATGCTTTTTTAGGTGCCCACAAGCAAGAATCCAAAATATGAAAGCACGAGAAGTACGACAAAAATCGAAAATAAAAGTGACCAACATAACCTCAAAATTGCTACCCGGCTAAAATCAGTAACGTGTTGTAAATCGGTAAAACAATAAAAATACGTCTAACACGGGTTTTGGTTGATAAGAAACCCATTTTCTAAAAGAATACTGCATAACCAAACTGACACGGTTGTTAGGCCTAACAAGTTGATGCGTGAAAAAACCTTTATATTTTTTTAAAAAATAGCCTACTATATATCTTGACACGGTTGTTGGGCCTATCACGGTGATACGTGAAAAAAACCTTTATATTTTTATATAGAATACTACATATCCTAACTGACACGGTTGTTAGACCTGTGTTAGGTCTAACCGTGTTGGTGATGCATGAAAAAACCTTTATATTTTTTTAAAGACTACTACATATCCCAACTGACACGGTTGTTGGGCCTATCATGATGATGTGTGAAAAAAACCTTTATTTTTTTTTAGAATACTACATAACCTAATTGACACGGTTGTTAGGCCTAACACGGTGATGCGTGAAACACCTTCATATTTTTTTAAAGAATACTACATATCCTAACTGACACGGTTGTTAGGCCTAACACGGTGATGCGTGAAAAAACCTGTATATTGTTGTGTATTTGTTTGTATATTGTTATGTTATTGCTACATAACATAACTGACAGGGATGTTGGGCCTATCACGTGATGTGTGAAGAAAACCTTTATTTTTTTAAAGAATACTACATAACCTAATTGACACGGTTGTTTGGCCTAACAACCGTGCGTGAAAAACCTTTATATTTTTTTAAAGAATACCACATATCCTAACTGACACGATTGTTAGGGCTATCACGGTGATGTGTGAAAAAACCTTTATATTTTTTTTATAAATTAAATTTTTTGTTTATAAACTGTAAATTTCATCTTTCTAGCTATGTATGTTTCATTTCATCTTTCTCGGCTGTATGTTGATTATTAAAATTGGACTGGTTAAGTAGTTTTAAAATTTGTTATGGTTAAGTGGCCTTATAATCATATTTTTGCAAAATCCTTCCTTAGTTCAAGCCAATATGGTATCGTTAAAGTACCCTGAAAATTTCTAGTCGCTAGTTAAAACAGTTTTGGCTCTGCACTGATTATGAATCAGTGAGTGAGTCAGTCAGTCAGGACTTCTTCTTTTATATATTAAAATTATTTCATTTTCCTTTATAAAAATTTTGCAAATTGCTATTCAAATGGTAACTAGGTAAATGCAAAAAACAATACTGCATTTACTTTAGACATTTGGAATCGAAGTGTTCTAATAAAGGGTTTTTTGTATCCCAAGAAGCCACCTCGGTGGTCTAGTGGATAGCGTACTAGGCATTCTCCCCGAGGACCCGGGTTCGATTCCCGGTGAGGGCTGGGCATTTTCATACGCTATACATCATCCCATCTTCTGCATTAGTCCAAGTGTGCACAATAGTCGCACGTTAAACACCAAAAAAAAAAAAAAGAATGTATCCCAAGAGAAACAAAACAAGTCAAATATATACGTAGCTGCTTTTATGTCTTTCAAGGCTAACATTTCCCTATATAACGATCGGGCTGGAGTTCACATTATACTGAGCTTACTTTCACGCTAAGGTAAGTGAACTTAGTTCCACTGAACTTAGTTACACTGGTTTTATTATTGTACTTAAAATTTGTAATTGTTGAGGAAGTTACTGTGAGTGAAATGTTATTTTGTAAAAAAAGCTTTCCATTCACCTGCTTCTGTAGGAGAGAATATTATAAAATAAGTTAAATTAACTTTTAAGTTAGAATAAGGTATATTTTTAAAATAAAAATAATTGTCTACTGACAAGTAACTGTTTAGCTGACGTGATGGAAGCGAATTTCGCAACATAATTTTTTTAAATCTGACATTTTGGAAATAGAATTTCAAAATCACAATTATGATTCAAATCTGCTTGTATTAGAAATTTAGAATTTGTAATGTTAACTCGTAAATACTGTTACGGTAGTGATATTATATAACCAAAAAAAATTAAAATGTAACAAAGTTATAAATTGTGTAAGACTTGAAATGGTTGATATGATTTTGCTAAAAATGGAACTTATCCAAGTTGTTAATAAAATAAATTATTACACCAATTTTGAATCCAATCGGCATTAGTTAGTAATTTAAACTTTCAAATAACGTTAGGAGTACAAAGATGAACAATGAAGTAAATAATATTTATGTTAAATTTTTAAATGTTTGGGAAAAATTTCATGGAAAATAATATTCAAAACAGATATAAAAATTTATTGTAACTTACTTTCGTTATTGATCTTTATTTATGGCCTACTTCATTTTGTTTACAATTAAACTTTCTAGAAGTTTTCTTTAAAACATTTACACGTTAAAAAGTTATTGCGCTTTAAAGGTAGAAAAATATATATCTAATGTAGTATATGCACATATATCTACAGTACAGTATTGTCCTAATAGTTCTTCTTAGTAAATTGATGTTGTAACTGTTATATTTACTGATCTAATAGTTATTTTCAGTTCGTCATTCCTCGCACAATATAGGCTAGTGTTTTTATTTCTTGTTTTTTTTTACGTTTTTATGACATAATTTTATTAAGATTAAAAAATATTCGCAACAATGATATACAGTGTTTACTTAATACGCCTTATCCTAAATTGATGTTGTAACTGTTACATTTTGTCACAGTTATTTACTGACATAACTTTTCACATTTTCAGTTCGCCACTCTTTGCTACAATGGTACTTTGTTTATTTGCTGTTCACTTTCGTGGTGTTCTGCCATGCAGGAAAGAAATCGGAAAACCTGACTATTAAGGGGTTGTAAAAACATGCGAAATTTTATTCACAAAGCTGACAAAAAATTCCCAACAAAAGAAGTAAGTTTCGTTTGTTTTACTGGAACTTAAATTAAAGAGTTAAGTTTAAGTAAAGTTCTATTAAGTTCTATTAAGTCTACAGTGTCGCTGCCTAGATTAATATAATTTACACAAAATAATAGTACTTTAAAAAATTAAATTTAAAAACCATTTAATAATATTTGAATTGTTATTAAATTTATAAATTTTAATTTGTGCAGATATTAACAACACCTAAGATAGGATAATTAGGTAATCAATAATGTTTAAGGTACACAATTTTGAAAAGCATTAATAATTTTTTTAAAAGGTAAATATTATAATGAATTTTTAAACCAATTTTGCATTGATGAATAGACTACGAAGACATACACGTACACAGAAGTCAGTGTATTATATTCATAAATATGAGGCAAAAATATTTGAAATAAACCATAATTAACCATTTAATTAAAATATTAAATAAATTACAAAAAGTTATTGTGATTAGCATATAGCCTATACAGAAAACGTAACAAAACGCTCTTTAAAAATACTTTTTTTGGAAATTACCGTTTGACAGTAAGATAGTTTGTGCATATTGTTATTTTTATTTTGCAAAGGATATACAGTGTTGACTTTATACGAAATATCCTAAATTGATGTTTTAACCGTTACACTTTGTTACAGTTATTTACTGACATAACTTTTCATATTTTCAGTTCACCACTCTTCGCTACAATGTACTTTGTTTATTTCTTGTTCACTTTCGTGGTGTTCTGCCATGCAGTAAAGAAACCGGGGAAACCTGACTATTACGCAGCTGTAAATACATGCGAAAATTTTATTCATAAAGCTGACAAAACATTCCCAACAAAAGAAGTAAGTGTCGTTTACTTTACTTGAGCTTAAATTAAACGGTTAAGTTCTACCAAGTTCTAAGGCTAGAAAAATAATATGAAACTTAACTAGATGGTTTTCTTTTGGACGTAAACAAAAAGTATAGTAAGAATATTGCGCCAAGGTAGGTTATATTTACTTATGTTTTGATAAAAAAATCACAGTTATTATTTGATGATTATGATATCCAGTACAGTCAATAAGAAAACCATTCTTTATATTTCGTTCACTTCATTTTAACATAGATACTCGTTGCACGCAACAGTGTCGCTGCCTAGATTAACGTAGTTTATACAAAATATCAATACTTTAAAAATTAAATTTAAAAACCATTCAATAATATTTGAATATTGATTAAATTTATAAATTTTAATTTGTACAGATATAAACAAAACCTAAGATTGAATAATTAGGTAATCAATAATGTTTAAGGTGCACAATTTTGAAAAGCATTAATAATTTTTTTAAAGGTAAATATTATAATGAATTTCGAAACCAATTTTGCATTGATGAATAGACTACGAACACATACACGTACACTGAAGTCAGTGTATAATAGTCATAAATATGAGGCCAAAATATTTGAAATAAACTTTGTTTAAACCTTTACCTAAAATATTAAATAAACTACAAAAAAAGTCATTGTGATTAGCATATATCTTACACAGAAAACGTAACAAACAGAACTCTCTTTAAAAATACTTTTTTTGGAAACTACCGTTTGACAGTAAGATAGTTTGTGCATATTATTTGCCGTAGGTTATTGGGAAAGGGGACTTCTACTACTACCGCTCCAATGCACTTCCTTCTGATACAACTTGCGCTACAGCTGAAATAGATGGTAATTTTAAAGAAGGATCAGCAACTATTTACACGTAAGTATTGTTTCATAACTTCTAAACATATACTGTTTAAAACCCCATATAACAGAAAAATCAAAAAAATTATTAAGTCCGAACTGTTTCTGTGTTATGGAGAGTTAAACTGGTATAATGGGATAAAAGAAAACAGTGTCTGGAAGGAAATATACCCATATATATATATGTATATATATATATATATATATATATATATATATATATATATATATACTACACTTACAGATGATTAATTAAAATTAAGTATTATGAATAGTTTGTTTTTTCATCTCCTATATTATTAAACCTATACAAAAATACAGAGTATTTGTGGGATGATGAAGGAAATCTTTCGTCAGCAGTTTCCCGTGATGGTTCTGCATTAACCGTTTTTAATTTAAAAGATATTAATTATTGTTTTGTAGGTATAGAAATTTTCCATTTTTAACGTTTTGGTAGGTACAACCTCTGTTGGCTCTATTCCCATACCGGAAAAAAATTTATATACATATTTACACCGTTATGCTGTTCAACAATACCATAGTTAGAGTAACTCAAAAACATTTATACGACGTAAAAAATTTAGAACTCGGTCAATGACCGTTGAATCATCTTTTAAAATTGCTTCCATAGAGGAATCCAATCCACAAATTCGACGCATGCTTTTCAAACCATCACAATCCAGAAGTAAATGTTTGATTGTGATGATATCACCATAAAACTGACATGTAGGTGGGTCCCCACGCGCCATAAGAAATCCATGCGTCAACTTTGAATGTCCAATGCGAAGACGGGTAACAACCACCTCTTCTCTACGACTATCACGTATTGATGACCCCCAAGGACGAACAGTGCTCTTAATTACCCTCAATTTGTTATTGCCCAAGCCTACCCATTCATTTCCCCAAAGCGAATGAGGAAGATGTTTCACTTGGCAAATAAAATCTGAACAAATAACACGTTGCGTGCTTGGCGGCAGCAGAGTAGCTTCCTTTGCCGCAATATCCGCTCTAGTGTTCCCAATTATCCCACTGTGACCAGGTACCCAGCAAAATGTTGTTTTTATACCTCGTAGTTCAAGCCTATAGATGGAGCACAAGATATCTTGAACCAATGGGTTTATTGAATACATGTCTTGTATAGCCTGCAGTGCACTTTTAGAATCGGAACACACTAGATAATGCTCAAAATCGGATTCAACGGTGGAGTTCAGAGCTTTAAGGGTGGCGAATAATTCGGCAGTAAAGACACTACAGACTGAGGATAATCCATATTTCTTGGTTTGGCCTGTTCTGTAAAATGCACAACCGACGTTGTTCTCCAGTTTTGAACCATCAGTAAAAATAATTTCATTGAATGGGTAGGATTGAAGAACATGATGAAACTCCTGGCGATACACAATATCGGGGGTGTTATGTTTTGGAAAGGATAGCAATGATGACTCAAAGGTTGGCATTGGGATACACCATGGAGGGATAAAACATTGAGTCCTCTCAAACACTGAGGGCAGCTCAATACCCAAGTTGTCAAAAACACAGGAAGACCTAATGCCAAGCGGAGCAGTAGCATGCGGACGAGATTCATATTGTCGGAGCAACTGATTATTGAAAAAATATTGTAAGCAGGGTGTCATGGCTTACATGATAAATTGCTTACGTAACTTACTTGCAACTGCTGTCTCCGTTGCGAGAGAGAAGGTTCACCAACTTCCGCCAGCATATTCACAACGGGACTAGAACGAAAAGCACCAGACGCAAGACGGATTGCAGAATGATGGACAGGATCTAGTATCTTTAATGCGGAAGGTCGCGCTGATGAATAAACAATGCTGCCATAATCAATTCGAGAACGAATGACCGCACGATAAAACATAAGCATACACGTCCTATCAGCGCCCCATCGAGAGCCACTAAGAACCTTCAACATATCAAGAATTTTGTTACACCGGGCTTTTAAATCGCGTAGGTGAAGGTTCCACGATAATCTTTCGTCGAATATTAGGCCCAGAAATCGAACAGATGGAGTAGTCCGAAGCTTTATGCCATCAAAATATATCGAAGGTGACTGAATATGTCGACGGCGACTGAAGGCAATGCATTGAGTTTTGGCAGCAGAAAATTTAAAGCCTGTAGACCTCGTCCACGATTGCAATCTATTTATTACCAATTGAAGGGATCTTTCAGCTGTTACTATGTTTCTAGTGCTCACGTATATAGCAAAATCGTCTACAAATAGCGAACATCGGACAGGGGACTGTACATTAGAGGTTATGCTATTTATTGCAACTGCGAACAGGGTTACACTAAGTACACTCCCCTGTGGAACACCACTCTCTAAGTGAAAACGATCCGACATCGTAGCTCCAAGTCGCACCCTGAAATGCCTATCAGAAAGAAAATTATTAATGAAGGCATGAATTCTGCCTTGTATCCCCCATGATTTTAAGGTATTGAGAATTCCTCTTCTCCACGCCATGTCATATGCTTTCTTTAGGTCGAAGAAAACAGCCACAATCGTACGACGCAAGAGAAAAGCATTTCTTTTATTGTTCGTTTATTTTTTCTCTTCAGAAAAGAAAGGCTACGACGCCTACTCACTCGTCATAAAAGCAAGCAATATGAAAGACAAAAAGAAGCAAGCTGCAGCATTTAAGGCAGCCGATGCTATTGCCAATTCCCACGGTATGAACAAAAAAATTACGGCTGTTTCAAAATCAGGATGTGCTGGCATTCCGAAAGCTAAAAACTGAGGATTACTTACTGTAGAAGCAGTCGGTGTTGTTGTAGACTTAATGCTATAAGCAGGATCACACAATGAATCTTATTAAGATATTTTTGTCTAAAATTTTGTGAATTTGGTGATTGCAGCGCATTATTGTTTGTAAATTAATATGGAAATAATTTTCACAAGCAATTAAATTTGTAACAACTTTTTGTTATACTAATGAAAGTAACTCTTTCCGGGAATTTAATAAATAAGCTTTCAATTGTAACGTGGTTCTAGAAAAATTACTTTTACATTTTTTGTAAATGGTATGCTTGCATCTTTGATCGCTACACCGAACGCAATATATTAATCCATAATCGTCGTCATACTTATTTATAGTATTGTAGTCGAACGCTATACATAACTTAAAACGTACAACCGACAACAACAACGACAACATTTACACTGTCTTTGTATTACCAAAAGTATTGATAGTAATTTAAAAAGAGTACGCACGCGCTAGCTAATGTCGTCATAGTTTGCACAGCAACAGATAAATACGACCAAATGTGTAAAAAAAATCTAAACCGTAAATCTAAGAATAATATAACGAAATAATAACTTAAAAGCCTGCATTTTGAAAATAAAATCAAATTTGTGCTTTGAAAATAAAAAGTGTATTTTATACAATAAATTCATATACTTAAAAATTAATTAAACGCTCATTATATTCTTCTCAGTTTTTTTGAAGGAAATCAATATTTTTTTTTATAAATTTCCGAAGTCGTAAGAAAGTATCGTTAAAAGATGGCCAATTTTTTTTACATATTTTTTACTTATTTAGATGTACCGTTGCGGTATTTTAATGTATATATGGGTCCTTTTGTGTGATTTGTTGAAACAAACTGATTCAATTTGCCGAAAATCATTCTGTATTCTTCCAATAACAATAATTTGTTTTTATTAAGAAAAGATTGTCTCAGAAATATTTACGCTTACTGTAGTTTGGGCTGAAATAAAAGTTTGTACGTTAAAAAAAATCTATTTGTAATTTTTATTCCCTGAAATTTACCGTACGAAGCACCCGTACGAGCGTGTTTCTGAATAAAGTTGGTCACACCAATCATCAGTGAAGCACAAAATGTAAGAAAAGTATTTACCTATTTGAAAGCAAGCTTCATTTTATTGTAAAATGAAAATCAAACGTTTTATTTTAATAAAATTTATTTCATTTAATTAGTAAATTTGCATTTTATATACTATAAAGGACTTAAATATAATCTTCTACCAGTAGATTTGGGTAGCTTGCTGCCAACAACATATAATCCTTGTTAGATGCAACCCTTCTAGACACAGTGCTGATACCGTGCCCTACAATTTTGTCCTTTTTAATAAATCTCTAGGCTACATGATGAACATTATTTCGAAGTTTTTCAACGTCCAAAGTGTCGTGTTTAATAAAGACGGAATAGACTGCGAAATCGTTATCCATTTCTGAAAACACAAAAACAAATTGTGTAAACTTTGTAATATAACAAAATTAGTAACGCATTTCCTTTCATAATCAGGCTAATAGAGCGTTTAATGTAGTAAAAATCAGAAAATCATTTTGAAATTATGCATGCAACAAAAAAGAGATCATACCATAATAAAACTTACCGTACTAATGGTAGACCATTAGTGAATGTTGGGCTACCGTTAGCTTGCTAAATTTATGTGAAAGTCCTTTCATTTCACAAGGAGTTCAAAGTGGTAAAATAGCTCGTTATCGGCTAATGGAAAAACTGCCTTTTTAAAGTAAATTAAACGATAAGTTTTCAGTAGTCTTGTTGTTCTAAGGCAATAACTGTTATCTATTGTGTAATGGAAATACTCACTTCCTTTATCGCTGCAGCGTATGAATGACATGACTCCATACTCGTCGTCGTAATTAGTTATTATTAGTTTGTAGTTGAAGGCGTATTTGTAACCTAAGAACATAACAAACTTAATGCTGTCCTTATTATTTAGGAACACACACACACACACACACACACACACACACACACACACACACACACACACACACACACACACACACACACACACACACACACACACACACACACACACACACACACACACACACACACACACACACACACACACACACACACACACACACACACACACACACACACACACACACATTGTGTCTCACCAAGAGGCTTACGCATTTGAAAATCCTGTGTGTGTGTGTGTGTGTGTGTGTGTGTGTGTGTGTAAGTAATCTATACATCAGGATCATTTAATTTTCAATTGAATAATATCTTCATGATGTATACAATAAAATAGATTTTTGAATAAAAATTCGCAAATATAAAATAATATTTCTACTTTACAATTTCTTTCACAGCTATATTGTAAAAAGGTAATAGTTATTAGTTATGTTGTGGTCTTATATAAAAGTTCTTCTGAAATCATGTAATAACGCGCGGAGGAAATTGTGAAAATTAAAGTGTGAGGTATTAGTAAGAATTGGTGAATTGAAAACATTCGAAGAACTAACATGTTTCTCTGAGGTGACTGAAAGGTTATTATTTTGTTTTAACATATGGAATTTTATTCTAAAATAAAATACATACTCGTATATTGTGACGGCTTCGTATAGGCGATCCTTTGTGAATTCCACTTTGACTCAAGTTATATTTTGAGGTACAAAATTTGAAAAGTAGTAATAGAATGATCCTACTCTAAAAATCTAAAACAAAAAAATAATGGCTCAAACTTTATTTAACGGAAAACTAAACAATCTTTTTTCATTTTCGCCAGAGTCTTGTTTTGTAAGCTATCGACAAGAGTATCGGAAAAATCGTCCTATTTTTTAAAAATAAATTGTTATATTTCTAAATAAAATAAATTTACTTTTCCAAAATATATCGAAAAAAAAGGATTAAATTAAGAGTTTAATTTATAAAAAAACATTTAACGTATCGTGATTAACAAAAACTAAAAGTGACTAACTTGGACTAATAGTAAATAGTAGTGAAAAAAGTCAGCGTGACTATTAAATAACTTGAAAAGTACCATTTTTGGGTCTAAGTCCTTTTAAGCTCTCCAATAAATTAGCCGCCTCGGTGGCCTAGTTGATAGCGTACTGGGTTTCACCCCGAGGACCCGGGTTCGATTCCCGACCAGGTCTTGGCATTTTCATACGCTATAAATCATCCCATCGTCTGCATTAGCCCAAGTGTGCACACTAGTCAAACGCCAAGAAAAAATCTCTCCAATAAAAATTATCACATTTTCCAACGTGTGAATAATAATCGTATTGCTTATCACGATGACAAATATAACAGTTCAATTATAATTCAATAGCTTAATTTTATATGATAAAAGTTAAAATGTAACTATTAATTAAAAAATAACATCGACAAATACTGTACTCGGGGAAAATTATAACTGTTAACCATAATGACGTAAGTTAACTCATAACTTGTAAAATGGTAACCAATAAACACGATGAAAAGTAATAATTGCTTATAGGCCTATTATAACTAAATTAAATTCAGTAGCAATTTTAATTATAAAGATTAAAATTTAACTATAATAATCAACTGTTATTGTAAAAATTATAACTGTTAATATGTTGGCATATATAATCTTATCATTGTGGTTAATGAAATTGTTTTGTTTAAATTATATATTTATAGTAATTAAAGCGACACACTTAAATTATAACAGTGAAATTTATAAACTTAAAATTTTTAATACAACTATGACAAACAGTAGTGTATATAAATAGTTACTGTTAAAAATTGCGAAAATATAATAACTTTTGCATAGTTTTAATAGTTTAATCATTATTATTGATAGAATATTACAAACTTAACTGTGTAAATAACAAGAACCTTGAATTAAATCACTGTCAGTCTTTCAATAATTAAATCATATATATATATATATATATATATATATATATATATATATATATATATATATCGTAACGGATAAATACCTGTGATTTTAACCTCATAAATTAGGTACATGATAAAAATAACAAAAATGTTTAGGTTTAACATACTTGAACTTTTTATTTCTATATGCAGACTTACGTCTGTACTTTTGTGTACGAAATTTGTCAAATTTCGTAATTTTTTCACCAAAACGCTTTATTTCATGCCCGAAAGTAATAATACAAAATATAAAAATGCGAAAATTACAGGAAGTAAAAATTGAACATTTCTTAATCAAACCAGAATTTGTATCATTTGAATGTCTTCTTACCTACAATACTTTCAGAAAGTCAAATTCAGCATCTGACTTTCCAAAAATAATAGATATTTACTACCTTCTAAAAAGTGTTTGAATTTTTTAAATTAAATTTGTTAACTGTTACTAACGAACCAATATACGTAACTAAATTTCATAGTACAAGTACTGTAAAATTTATTGGTTCAGTTCTGTCGGTCTGCTTTTCTAAAATATATGTCATACTAGCTGAAGGGAGGAAATCCGCCTGGATTAGGGTAAAAAATCGATTATTTTGTTTCTTAGTTATACGCTACAATTAATTAGCTTTAATAACTTACTTTAATTATCCGTTAATTAATTTTTATTGTATGAGCGATTGTCCAATCCCTCTCACAGTCAATTTAACTCAATTTTAGGTTCAATTTACTGTCGTTTCATCAGTCAGAATTCACCATACAACTTTGATATAAATATTAACTGGGAGATGGGGACAAAGCCAAGAGGAAAATCTTGAATGTGTTGGATGTGTGAGAAGGAGGATGGAACTCGGTTTAGGATACTGAAGGACTCAACTGGAAAAAATAAGCTTTCCGACGGAAAAACTCTTGGTGGTCGAGAACGGCTAACTAAGTTAATAAGAGATGAAATGCAAACTTATTATAGTTTTGTCGTAATTATAAACACTCACAGCTTGGCGAAAATGAAAGAGGCGCCTTTAGGCCACATATTTCCATTTGTTTTCGTCTAATAGGACGGTTTGTGCCCGATAGTAGTTGACAGCTGGTGTAAGTAGTAAAACACTAGTGCAAAGAAATAACTTATGACCACAAAACCAACACACAACAGCTGTAACATTAATGGAGACAATACAAGCTATCTTCAGTAACCTGTCCAATGAACAAATTTTAAGGAAATTCCTCCATGGAGGGACTCAAAATACAAGCAAGTGCCTAAATAGTGTAATCTGGTCTCGTATACCCGAAACAACCTTCTTAATGAAAACCACATTAGAACTTGGTTTATAGCAAGCTGTTGCAACACACAATATGAGCAATATTTTGGAAAAGTGTGGAATTGTGCCGGAGGCTAAATATATGCGAGATATGAAAAGTCAAGACGAAATGCAGATTCAAAAAGTGGAAAATGCCAGCATGAAATAGAGAAAATGTGTCGGAAAAATGTTACTGTAGCAAAGAAGAAATTGAAGGATGAATCTGAAGCCACGGAAGACCCAGACAACCCTTCATACGGGGCTGAAATGTATTAAAGTCTTTTATATTGGCTTATGTTTAATTGCGGGTTTCCCGAAAACTCATTATATATATATATATATATATATATATATACATTTACCTCAAGAACTAAAATAGATATCATTGTTCTGTTTTATTTTATTTTGTTCCTTACACCACGGAGAATAAAATAAGGTTTTTCCAAAATACTAATTTACAATTTAAATAAAATGGTTAAAGTACCATCAACATATAAAAATTTGAAGATTATAATTTCTTTTAAATTGACCTGATGAGTTATAAACATTTGTCAACTTAAAATGTTAATAATAAGTATATTCCAAAATAATAACAACATCAACCTTTATCCCTAAATCAATACCTGAGATAAATGTACCTAAAGTTAGGCTAATTAACGTGTGGGGATTCCTTTAAAATAAGTACTTGAATTAAAATATGTCTTTTGAAATTCTAATATTATTTGTTTAAAACTAACTGTTTACTGTTTTATTGTAATTAAACTAAAAGTATATAAAATAAAATCTTCAAATTAATAGGGATAAGGCTAATATCCTAAAACCTGTGCTGAACCTTACTATATCCGAGTTACTATACAGTTACGTTCTTATAGTTTGCATCCAGCCATGACTTGTAATAAACCCAGCTGCTCAAATAACAGACGCAGCTGTTGACAAACTTTTGTTAATCCCAGATGAAAAAACATCAATTGAATTACAAAAATATGTTGGTTTTTAAACAAACGAGCTGTTCAAATATATTTATTCAAGAATTCTGAATTTTTTCAAACTGTATAAAAAAGCATTGTGCCAGAAAATACTAAGTAAATTTCGTTACAAAGCGAAAGGAAAATAAAAACCTATTACATTTAAAATAATAGGCAACATTATGAAAAATGACGTCAGTGATATTACATCTGTTTAAAATAAAAGAATGAAAACGTAAAGGATTTACAAAACAAGTGTATCAGCTTTTGTTTTACGTGAACAGGAAAACACTTTTGATAAATTTTGAAAAAAATGTAAAATAGATAACAGACATAAAATATTAAAACATTTTACGTAGGTAATATTGAACATTTCCTTTAATATTAAACGCTAATAATTGTGTGTGTGTGTGTGTGTGTGTGTGTGTGTGTGTGTGTGTGTGTGTGTGTGTGTGTGTGTGTGTGTGTGTGTGTGTGTGTGTGTGAGAGAGAGAGAGAGAGAGAGAGAGAGAGAGTTCTCTGAATCTGTTAAAATGATGTCTCTTTAAACTTTGGTATTGTAGATTTTCCGAAGCGAAAAGTTCATTGAACAATAAAAATTAATTTTTCCCCTTTTCAAGAAATAATTGCATATTTGCCAGCGGTATGTCTTAAAGTATTGTTATTTTAAGCTATTGTAACTAATTTTAAGTCAGATTATCATTTTCGTTTAAACAAAACGAAAATTTGACAGCAATAACTGTTTATTGTATACCAGGGGTTTTCAACGAGGGTGGAACTCTCGGATGTCGATAACTTATTTGGTCTCTCGGTGTGACTCGAGGTCAATGCTTTTTACCTACCCAAAAAGTGCTAAACGCCCCTAAAAATGTCTTTACTTCAAAAATTTTAAAATAGCAGGTAAAATACTTCTTTTGTTATTACAAACCGATATTTTTAAGGGCAATAATATCCTGATGTGTTTGTGCTGTCAACACATAAACACGGATTAGTCACTTTAATTTTTATTTCATGAATTTGATTTCTTTAATTTAAAAATACCGCACTAACGCATCACTTGATTTTCAAACAACATAATTAAGACATAGTATTATAGAAAGTCTCAAAAATACCCACGATCTAAGATTTGTAGTGGAAGCCTCTAATCAGTCTCATATATACAGCAACTTGTAAAAACAATACATATGTTTCAAATTTGTTTCTTTAAAACACAGCACTTCATTTCCAAAGGACGAAATAAAGATGTAGTATTACAGACAGTCACAAAAATATCCACGATCTTAGGGTTTGTAGTCGAAGCCTACAACTAGTAAAGCCAGTCTCAAATATACACCAGTTTGCAAAAACAATATAAATATTTTTAAATTGTTTTATTAAAATGCAGCACTTTATTTTCATAAAAAATAATTAATTAAGACGTAGTATTATAGAAAGCCTCAAAAAAATATCCACGATCTTAGTGTATGTGGTTGAAGCCTCCAACTAGTAAAGCCAGTCTCAAATATACAGCAATTTGCAAAACAATATAAATGTTTCAAAATTTTTTCTTTAAAATTATGCTTCTTACTTTCAGTTTAATTAGATAATTGTTTGATAACATTATCAAAAATTATAGCAGCTCGGTAAAAGTAATACAATTTTTTTTGAAATTAAAGTTAAATATTTATTATTTACATTAATTGTCATTAAAAAATATGTAATTTACAACTAAATCAAGACAAACTGATATTCCCAGTAGGAATTGCGAATGAAATAACAAGAAATATATATATATATATTCCCTTTAGAAATATTCTGCGTTCATAATGTCGATTTGGGTTCATGAGAAGAGTCTATAATAACGAACGACTTTTAAACCTAGTGGGTCCAAATCTGCTGTGGGTTCAAATGGGTTTGATTATCTATGAAATTGCAGAGTTTTAGGGTTCTAACCTAATGAACCCAGCAGTGGGTCTACACTGTTGCGAAAAATCGTACACTGGGTCCAAACTACTTTGTATACATCCTTAGAGCCTGTATATTTACATTTTCCCCATTATAAAAGTATTTAAATTCAAGCTCACGTAAGCAGTATTGTCATGTGAAGAAGGATATATTTCTTTTAACATATTCCTTTTAACTCGATTATACATTTTTTTACAGATCTGTGATTACAACTTATTTTAACATAAAGGAAGGTTGGTCGTGAAATGACGTAAGTTATCTGTTAGAAAACTGTAAGGACTCTTCTTTGTGACCCTTGTCCTTAGTTCTTATACAAACTCCATTTCACAGTATCTAAATTTGCTTCCACAATTTACAGGAAGCTTGGACAGTGTTTAAGCGAATGAGAAAGAAAATTGCAACAAATTTAAACTTCTTTTGCAACAGACGATAATTTTTAATCCCTTGCCTAAGTGACTTTTCGCATATTTCTATAGTTCTTTCCTACTTACAATTGATCTATATTTTTCTTTTCTTAAAGTAACGACGTCCCGCATTTATTTTTGGTTGCAATGTGCATCTTCTTAGTTCCCTTCTTAACTGATAAATTCTTTCTGATTTTAAATTTCTAAAAGCTAAACTATATAGTTACATACTTGCCATGTTGTAATAAACTTACATTGTAAAGTCCACAGCAAAGAGTGTATTATAAACCCGTACAGAGGAAAAGTTGGTTAATTGTTGGTACGACTGGGGAACGTAAAATAAAATAAACATAAACATTTAATGTTTGCAACAATTATTTATTTTATTGATAATTTTTTCGGTATTTTCAATTTCTTGAAAACAATAACCTACACGAATACATGAGGGACATCATTGTCTTCAGCCCCACCAAAACCTTACTGCTTCTACAGCAAGTCATCTTCAGTTTTTAGCTTCCGGAACGCAATAAAATTCTGAAACGCCGAAAATGTTTCTGTTCACACCGTCGAACTTGGCAAACACATCGGCTGCCCGATATGCTGCAAGTCGTTTTTTATCTTCTTTCAAATTGCTTACTTTAATGACAATTGAGTAGGCGTCGTAGTTTTTCCTTTCTGAAAAAAAAAAATTAAACGTACAGTAAAAGAATTTATATTTGTAAGTAATTGAATGTGACGGTGAGCAAGGTTCATTTTTGTTCATTTATTATAATTTACACTTTTAAAATGATATTACTTGCTGGTTTTAATGGTGATTATGTTTGTGAAAAAAGGTTTTTAAGAAAGTTTTTAAAAAAAGTAAAACATACTTGTAAACTTGGTATCACTGCGAGGCTAATGCACTCGGCCAATATTGAAAATTTCCAAATGCTGGTCAATCAGATGTGAGAATCTTCAAGAAAATTTTTCCTACCACATTTTAAATTGGATTAAATGTTTTTGTTGAGTTATAAGTTTCAAATATTTAGAATAATTAATTATAACATTTCCTAAGTGTGATTACTACTTTTTTATCATTCTATTTCTACGCAAACATACAAACCAATAAAAACGTTAAATTATTTGTAATGTTATTTCAGTAATGTAGTTTTACTGAAATAAAAAACTTACTGCCATGATCAGAACAACGAACATAGGCCAGCACTCCGTTAGTTACATCGTAGTGGAGGAAGATGAGCTTGAAGTAGTAGATTTCTTTTGGATGTTTTTCTAAATATAAAACTAAATGCATTAGAATTATTTATATTTTAAAATACTTGTACGTATCCAGCTTTATATACATGTAATTACATTTTATATAAGTATAAGAATATCAATAAATTTATTAGACTCGTTAAGACAACTATAGTTATGATCAGAGATCTTTAAGAGAAACTATCATTGACTTCTTTCGCATCCCTGATTGTTATTGAAAAAACACCATTTAATTAAACGTTGAACCAGTTGTATCAAGCTGTAACGGAATGCTCTGCATTGCGATCACAGAACATTACCTTGCTAAGCAATATGGACTCCTGTCTAGACCAAAATGGTGAGCTACAGCCGATCAAGCAGTAGGAGGAAGACATGGGAAAAGTCGTTCTATTTACGAAACAGATCCTTTCGTTCTAACGAACCTAGTAAGGATCCCTTGTTTTTTCAACGTTAGTCGTTTCTTCCTGTTTTACAAACGAGTAAACTGTAGGGTTCAAAACAAAAGATATAATTGAAAAATGTTAAACTATACGTAATGTGTTTTTTAAGTGTAATTACATAAAAACTACAAAAATATCAAAAGAAAAATTATTATATTACGGGATTAAAGAACTGAAAGTCAGTAATACTATAATAACAAAATGAGAAAAAATTAAATATGATTACTATAATTATTATTTAATTGTATTTTTAATACCTCCGAGGCGTCTTTTACGACTACAATTAACAAAAAAAAAGTAGAAAGTACACAGTTGTAATTCTAATGATATACCGCATTACTGGATACACCTTTACAAAAAGGTATTATTTTGCCTGACGTCCATACTTTATGGCAGTTAGACTAATGTGGATGATGGGTCAGCGTTAACGGAAGTAAGAGTTTCTCTCCAGAAACTGCGGCTAGAACTAAGATTTTTTAAGGAGCGCCAAACAGAGACACTAGCAGACTTACCGGTGCTTTACACCCATCGATCACCGACTCTCCACTGTGTAAAAGGAATGAAATTAAACGAGGAATAGAGAATTAGAATGAATACGTTGATGTTGCTGAATTAGAATTGGACGTATTATAATTAAAATTAATTATTAGGAGTATAATTCAAACAAAAGCTTAACAAACCATTGTTTTGTTATTTGTCTTGTTTGGTTTCAAAAAGACAATAATATAAATATAAAAGCGGCATTCTGATACAGTAAAGTGGTCCAAACAACAGGATCCCTTAATTATTATAAAATGATATGCCCTAACGAAAAAAACTTTTGACGCATTGCAAATTAACCAACAGTGAACGTGGAACGAAATAAGTTGTCAACACTACATATACACGTACAGTGAACAGCAATAATACTCTGCACTTTCCTCCGTCGAAAATGGAAAGATTCATGAGTAATAGGAATTTTTATTGAGTAACCTTATTTATAACATGATCGTTTATGTTGTCATATAAAATTCTGTTAAGAACATCTATCGAACAGGCAGGCTAAAGAACTTATACGAAACATATTTATGTTATCATCAAATTCATCATCTAGTGGTTGAAATATTTGCGTCAAAAATAAGTATTAGCCAATAATATAAATAACCCTTCTTAACCATTTAATTTAGTTTCTACCAATTTACCCAAGAAATACTTTCATATCCGTAAATTTGTAAAATTATTATGAATGTTCAGATTTTTAACTGATTGGTTATAGCTTCTCGTTTACATATCAAATCGAATTAAATGAATCTTCATTTAAAAAAAACTAATAACTACCTAATACTTAAGTTAAGGAATATACTGACTGGGGTTTGGTTGGTAGTCCTCGTAAACAACGCCATTGCTGTAATCGTGCAATTTGTATGAAGTTCTTGAACCATTTGGTTTTGGAACACTAAAAATAATAAACATAAATATTAATAAATAATTTTAATATATACGTTGTTCATTAAAATTAGAGGAAAAGAGCTGGAAGTAGAGAGGCCGTATGGGAATAGAGCCATCACAGGATATACCTACAGAAACGTAAAAAAAGGACAATTTCTAAACCTACAAAACAACAGGTAATATTTTTTAAATTAATAAACGGTTAATGCAGACCCATCACGGGAAACCGCTAAAGAAATCTTTTTCCATCATCATTCCACAAATACTCTGCATTTTTGTATAGATTTAATAGTATATAGGAGATAGAAAAAAATTATTCACAGTACTTAAGCTTAATTAATCTGTACTTTACACACACACACACACACACACACACACACACACACACACACACACACACACACACACACACACACACACACACACACACACACATATATATATATATATATATATATATATAAAAGGATAGATTTCCTTCAGACATTGTGCCATTTTTATCCCAAACAGTACGGACTTAACAATTTCTTCATTTTTCTGTTATATGGGATCTTAAACAGAATAATGTTTAAAAGTTATGAAACGATACATACGTGTAAATAGTTGCAGATCCGTCTTTAAAATTGTCTTCTATTCGAGCTGTAGCACAAATTGTAGCAGGAGGAAGTGCATTGGAGCGGTAGTAGTAGAAGTCTCCTTGGCCAACAACCTATGACACATAATATGCACAAATTTTCTCACTGTCTTTCGGTAATTTCCAAAAAAATATTTTTAAAGAGCGTTCCGTTACTTTTTTACTTTTTCCTATTTTATGATAATCTCTGCCATTGTTTGTCGTTTATTTAACTTTTAGGTACAGGGTTAATTAAGGTTTATTTCAATTTTTGCGGCGAAAAACCGTTAAGGTTATCATCGCCGTCACGCAAAATGAAAGTATATAAAAAAAATTAACAAAATTTTACTTAAATAAGAAGTAAAAGTAAATTAAACTAAAATTTAAATAACAAGTAAAACTATATTACAATAACGAATACTTAAAAACTAAATAACAATGAATAAAATTTAATTCGTTTAAAATTTAAATTCGTAAATAAAATTTAAAAATTCGTAAAAGTATGTATAAACATAACAGAAATATAGTTATTTAGAGAAAATAAATAAATAAAATATAATATAAAAGGGATGTAAATTGTCTCTGAAAAAAAATAGATAAATAAATAAAATGTAAGTACAATGTACAAACAAAATTAAGAATAAAAATAATAACAATAACAACAATAATTTAAATTTTATTTAAAAGATTCAAGCGACGCAAGAATGTTAGTACTCGGTCAAGAGCTGTAGAATCATATTTTAATATTTCCTCTAAATTGACACCTAGTCCACATAATCGGCGCATGTTCCTTAGACCGTTACAATCTCGCAGAATATGTTCGATGGTAATCACTAAGGGGCGGGTCCTCGCTTCTCATTAAACTCAGAGAATGTCTCATTCATGTGAAAAGAGAATGCCCAATGCGGAGACGGGTAACCACTACCTCTTCCCTACGACTTGCATGTACAGACGACCTCCAAGGACGAACAGTATTTTTAATTACCCTTAGTTTATTATTACCCATAGCTGCCCATTCGTTTTCCCAATGCATATGATTTAAGTGCTTTACATAACATAGAAAATCTGATGAAATGACAAACTGTGTGCTTGGCAGCAGCAAGGTAGCTTCCTTCGCCGCATTATCTGCTCTAGTGTTTCCAGCTATCCCACAGTGACCAGGTATCCAGCAAAATGACACACCAACACTAGGCAGCTCAAGCCAGTGGATTGAGCACCAAATACGTTGAACAAGAGGATTTGTGGAGTACATGTCCTGGATAGCCTGCAGTGCACTTTTAGAATCGGAACAGATTAGATAATAGGCAGTCAGATACAACTGTTGTGAAAGCCTTAAAGATAGCAAATAATTCGGCGGTGAAGACACTACAAACTTAGGGTATTCCATACTTTTCTGTTTGACCAATTGTGTATAATGTGCAACCAAAATTATTCTCCAATTTTGAGCCATCTGTGAAAATAATTTCACTAGATGGGTAGGAATGAAGAAGATGGCAAAACTCTTGACAATATACAAGCTCAAAGGTTTTGCGTTTGACATACGAGGATAGAGAGAAATCGAACGTTGGCATGTTAATAGTCCATGGAGGGCCAAAACAAAACGACCTTTCAAACATTGGAGGCAGTTCCACGCGAAATTCGTCCAAAACACGGATAGTTCTAATGCCAAGCGGAGCAGTGACATGTGAACGAGCTTCATACTGTCGGATAAATTGATTATGAAAAACTATAAGCAGGGTGCCATGGTAAGGAGGCTCACAACAGGGCTAGAGCGAAAGGCACCAGAAACAAGGCGGATAGCTGAGTGATTGACGGGATCTAGTTTCTTTAATACGGAAGGTCGTGCAGACGAATATATAATGCTGTCGTAATCAATTCGCGAACGCATTACAGCACGATAAAACTTCAGAATACTGGTCCTAACAGCGCCCCATCGAGAACTACTAAGAACCCTCCACATATCGAGAATTTTGTTACATCGTAACTTTAAATCACGCAGAATCTTTAGGAAAGGGTTCCGGTACAAAGTTACCGTTTCCCAAACCCAAGTACCACTGGCAGCCGCCCTTCATGAACTCACAGAATGAACCATTGTTTAGATAGATCCAGCTATGGGCTCCGACACCCATAACTCAACATTCATGTGCTTGCCAGGCGCCTATAGGCTGCTCGATTCCAGAACCTATCCCAGCAGAGGTCCTCGGCAGTGCTAGGCACACATCAGGTTCCACATACTTGGCCCCGCCAAACGTAACCAAGCAATATCGCCACTCCCAGACATAAGGGAACAAGAACAGCAAATCCCTAAGTGTACGTGGGAGTATGATCTGTAGTTCGTAAGTGTAGTTCTGTAAGTGTAAGTGTGTGTTAGACTCGGGTGCCGTGAGTTTCGACTAGGTCCTCTCACTAGGTGCAGCTAGTCCGCACCCCCTTGCGGGTGTGTATGTGTTCGTGTGTGTGAGAGAGTGTGTGTGTGTGTGTATGTGTGTGTTGCGTGTATATGGAGTAAATGAGTAAGAGTAGAATGAGCTAGAGGTATGGTGGGATCAGCTGCTCACTTCAGCTGCCTCTGCCGGAGATTATTTCAAATATGTTGGCCTCATATTTATGACTATAAAATATTGACTACTGGGTATAATATTTACCTTTAAACAAAATTATCAATGCTTTTCAAAATTGTGTACCTTAAACATTATTTATTACCTAATTATTCTATCTTAGATGTTGTTAATATCTGCAGAAATTAAAATTTATAAATTTAATAAAAATTCAAATATAATTAAATGGTTTTAAAATTTAATTTTTAAAGTACTGTTATTTTGTGTAAATTACTGTTGCGTGCAACGAGTATCTATGTTAACATGAAGTGAACGAAATATAAGGAATGGTTTTCTTATTGACTGTACTGGATATCATAATCATCAAATAATAACTGTGATTTTTTTTATCAAAACATAAGTAAATATAACCTACCTTGGCGCAACATTCTTACTGGACTTTATGTTTACGTCTAAGAGAAAACCATCTAGTTAAGTTTCATATTATTTTTCTAGCCTTAGAACTTGGTAGAACTTAACCGTTTAATTTAATCTCAAGTAAAGTAAACGACACTTACTTCTTTTGTTGGGAATTTTTTGTCAGCTTTATGAATAAAATTTTCGCATGTATTTACAGCTGCGTAATAGTCAGGTTTCGCCGGTTTCTTTATTGCATGGCTGAACTCCACGAAAGTGAACAGCAAATAAACAAAGTACATTTTAGGGAAGAGTGGCGAACTGAAAATATGAAAAGTTATGTCAGTAAATAACTGGGACAAAGTGTAACAGTTACAACATCAATTTGGGATAAGTCGTATTAAGTACACACTGTATATCTTTCGCAAACTAAAAATAACAACCAGATCAGTAAATATAACAATTACAACATCTATTTACTAATAACACATGTTAGGACAATACTGTATTGTAGATATCTGTGCCTAGTGAAATATTTCATTCATAATTATACCCGTTAGATCAGAAAAAGTCTAAATTATCAATATAATTATAGCAATAAGCTTTGAAATCCTATTTCCAAAATGTCTGATTTAAAAAAAATACTGTTACAAATTCGCTTCCATCACGTCAGCTAAAGAGTTGCTTGAAATTTTAAGTACAATAATAAAACCAATGAAACTAAGTTCAGTGGAATATCACACTTACCTTAGCGTGAGAGTAAGCTCTGTATAATGTGAACTCCAGCGCGATCGTTATATAGGGAAATGTTAGCCTTGAAAGACATAAAAGCAGCTACGTATATATTTGACTTGTTTTGTTTCTCTTGAGATACAAAAAACCCTTTATTAGAACAATACGATTCCAAATGTCTAAAGCAAATACAGCATTATTTTTTGCTTTGACGTAATTACCTTTTGAATAGCAATTTGCAATTTTTTTATAACGGAAAAAGAAAAATAGTTTGAATGTAATCTAGTTTTAACACAACATCCAGCTTGTCGGAGGTAAGCATCAGTACAATTTCTTAATAATGTCAGTTTTGTGGTGATGTCACAGAAAAACTCTTTCTTCCGGATTGATGGTTTGAAAAGCATGCGTCAAATGTGCGGGTACCTCATTCCCTTAGTCAGCAAATTTTAAAAGACGAACTGTCAGTCATGGATCGAGTTTTAAATATGATAGTAATAATATTTATTTTTTTCTCATTTTGTTATGAGACTATTACTGACTTTCAGTTCTTTAATCCTGTAATATAACAGTTTTTCTTTTGATATGTTTGTAGTTTTTGTGTAATTGCACTTAAACTAATTATTTATTGTTTGAACACATTACTACAGTTTAACACTTTTCAATTAATTCTTTTCTTTTGATCGCTATAGTTTACTCGTTTGTAAAACAGGAAGGAACAACTAAAGATGAAAAAACAAGGGATCCGTTAGAACGAAAAAGGATCCGTTCCATAAACAGAACGACTTTTCTCATCTATTCCTCTTACTGCTTGTTCGGCTGTAGCTCACCATTTTGGTCTAGACAGGAGTCCATCTTGCTTAGCAGTGGAAAATGTTTTGTGATCGCAATGCAGAGCTTTTCCTTTACAGTTTGATACAACTGGTTCAACATGCCATTAAATGTTTTTTTTTAATAACAATCAGGGATGCGTAAAAAGTCAATGATAATTTCTCTTAAAGGTATCTGATCTTAGCGATGGCAAATCATAATGAGTTTAATAAGTTTATTGTTATCATCACATTTATATGACCTGCAATAATATGTATATAGAATTGCATAAGTACAAATAGTTGAACGTATATTTCACAGTCAATTGTAAGTAGGAAAGGACTATAAAAATGTGCGAAGGCAATTGATTAAAAATTATCAACTGTTGCAAAAGAAGTTTAAATTCATTGCAATTTTTCTTTCTCATTCGCTTAGGCACTGTCCAAGCTTCTTGTAAATTGAGTGGGCAAATTTAGGTACTGTGTAATGGAGTTTGTATAACAACTAAGGACAAGGGTCGGAAAGAGAAGTCCTTACAGTTTTCTAACAGATAACTTACGTCTCTTCACGACCAAAGTTCCTTTATGTTATAGTAAGTTGTAGTCACAGATAAGTAAAAACGTTTAAAACCGTTGTACGCATGGATTTCTGGTGGGAGGCGGGGACCCACCTGAATTCGATTTTTGTAGGAAAACCCTCACAATAAAAACAATTGCTCGATTGTGATGGTTTCCAAAATGTGCGTGTTATTTGTGGTCTGAGCAATTGTTTGAAGACGATGTTGGGAGACAGTCAACGGATCGTTGACCGGATCCTAGACTTCCTTCATCATCTGAATTTGTTAAATAAAATTTAATTTATATATTTGTTATTATTGTAGGGCCCCTTTACAGCTCTGAAAAGTTTGTTTATATTTGGTATTTATTAATTTATTTGTTTTTTATTTGTTAGTTTTTATTTCTTATTTTATTTGTTTTTGTTTTATTTATCTTGTTATTGTTGCAGGGCCAATTTACAGTCTGCATGCCAATTTGTGTGTATGTTGTTGTTTTAAAGATTTTTATTACTGTTAACTAGTCTTAGTAACTGTTATTATATTTTGTTTTGTGTTATTTATTTTTACTATTATAGTTTTTTTTATTACCTTTTTATTTATTTCCATTTGGAGTGACAGCGATAATAACTTTGTAGGTTTTTCGCCGGAAAAAAATTGTGGATTTGGTGGTGGCAGCACGTTATTGTTTGTAAATTAATAAGGAAATAATTATCACAAGTAATTCAAATTAATAACAACTTTTTGCTATATCAATAAAAGTAACTCTTTCCGGGAATTTAATAAATAAGGTTTCAACTGTCACGTGGTTCTAGAAAAATAACTTTTACACTTTTTGTAAATGGAGTGCTTGCATTCTTGTTCGCTGTAATGGACGTAATACATAAATCCATAATCGTCGTCATATTTTTTTATCTTTTTGTAGTCGAACGCGTATTCATAACTTAATAACATACAACCAACAACTTCGACAACATTTACACGTACTTTGTATTACCAAAAACATTGGTAGTAACTTTTATAGAGTACGCATGCGCTAGCTTACGTCATCATAGTTTCCATATCAACAGATGGGAATGACAAACGTTTCCTATAATAATAATTGTGCGTGTAATATTTCTCTGAAACTGCTGAAAGGATTTTTCTTGAAACTTTGGCAATGTGGATTTTCCATTGTTCATTGGACAAGAAAAATTAATGTTTCCGCTTTTCAAGAAATAAGTGCATATTTGTCAGCAGGATGTCTTAAATTATTGTTACTTTAAGCTATTGTAACTAATTTTAAGGCCATTAGGCTAACATTTTCGGTTAAACAAAACATTCAAATTTCAACAGCTGCTAACCGTTTATACCAGGAGTTCTCAACGGAGTCCAGGTGGACCTTGAGGGTCTATTTAACTTTGAAGGGAGTCGATTGAATTACAAAGATTTAGAAAATTTAAATGTTCCATCTTGGATTACAAAACCATTTGAAAGCGACATGGCCTATATATATTCCTCATACAACAAGAATTTATTGAACTTAAGTGAATTTGGAACGCAAAATCAACTTTCAAACAAGTGGTCATGCCGAATTTTGGAGTTGCAAAGACATTCGCACAAAATACGTCAGATTAACAAGTATCAACGAACCACTATTGTTAGTATTTTTTAGTTCTTACTTATAAAAAGTTTGAGAATCCCTGGTTTATACAATAAAAAAAAGTTCTTACCTGATTGAGGCAGGATTTAGCTACGTAAATAATTTATTGCGAAAGACAAGAAGTCGATTCAAGATATCGGAACGTGATGATTTACGATTAATATTAACAAATATTTCATCTGATATAAGTAAGATAATCGAAGGATATCAACCGCAACCATTTTATTAAAATTTTTTGTATTCATGTGATTTATATTTCATTTAAATATCTGCTTCTATAAACATACTTATATCTTTAATGTATATTTAATGATGCAAAATACAAATTATTCAAATGAATTAATGAGTAAGACATTAACTTACAAATTCGTACACTCTAATTAGCCAAATTATAATAATAATGTTCTTGTAATACTTGGTCTAGATTTGGTTTTGAAATTTTTCTCCAAGTATTGTTGTTGTTCTCTTCGCTAATTGGAAAATCCTTTTATCGTAATGCCTTTATAATTATATTTTTAATGACAAATTGTTTCCTTATTTTATGTCTTCCTATATTTGGTGAATTTTCTGTATAGACACTGCTAAGTTTCCTTCGGATATCACAATTTCACAAATATTAAATGAATTAATGAATAGAAATGAATTTTCCAATGATTAAAAGTCAAAATGAAAAATGTTTTCTTTGATAAAAGATTAACAAATATTTGAACAAAGTATGAAATAAGCGCCTATACGCAGGAGATCTATAAAGAACTTCTTAATACATAGTTTTCTGAACCATTTACTTAGAAAAAGGAAAACAGAAAGTTAAAAATACTTTATATTTACTAAAATAATTCGGTAAAAACTACATTTGTTTGTTTAAATCTACGTAAATTACTTGTATTGACGTCAATAGTTTTAGAATTGTTTAATCAGTTGTTAATCAGCACTGAGTGATTTACCGTGTTTCATTGTTTTCCTGTATACATTATTGTATGTATATAATACTCAATGAAAATTTCAATAAAATGGTCTTTCAATTTTAGTTATTTAGCTAAAAATTAATAATAAACGACAGCAATAACAAGTCTGGATGTAAGGTCTACAAGGAATAAGGAACGATGACAAGACATACGAAGATGTTTCGTAGTTTTTGCTCTTACCTTTCCTTCCAAATAAACAGATGTTGGGTAAGCAGCAAAGTGTTAAGTTCAGGTGCACAAATTTTTGCCTGCATTTACATTTGAAATTATAGCAGAAACTATGAAAATTCCAGAAATCTGTTGTAAAACTAACTGCATCAGTCGGGGTGTAGCTAAAGTCCATTCCATATAACTTGATAGTGTCTCATAAAAGTCGACTGTTTTATGTTGAATATGAAATTCCTCCCGCTTGTGTTGAGCAGGAAAATTCTCTCGCTTGGGTTGAGCAGACAATTATCTTGCTTATGTTGAGTAGGCAATTCATCCCGCTTGTATTGAGCAGGACAATCCTCGAATTTCTTGTGTAGAGCAGGACAATCCTCCAGCTTATGTTTTGTAAGACAATCGTCCCGCTTGTGTTAAGAAAGTAAAATCTTCCCGTTTGTGTTGGGAAGGAAAGTCTTGTGTTGCAGGAACGCTTGTATTGCGAATCAATAAAAAGAGATTATTTGTTAGTTTATTTAGCTGAAAAATTAATAATAAACGACATTTTTGGGCTTGGTTTGCAGGCATAATCGTGGAAATCGTGGAGACAAGTGCTGAGGACAGCGTAAATGTTTAATGTAAACAAATCATTTTGAAAATTTTAGAATAGATTTTTGCAAAGTAACAAGTTGCATCACTTATTACCAAATCTATTTTTGTGCAAGTATAAATAAAGTCGGACATATACACACACACACACACACACACACACACACACACACACACACACACACACACACACACACACACACACACACACACACACACACACACACGTGCTCGCAATTTATTTTATTCTTAAAGACCTACTAAGGAAGTAAAGATACATGATCCAGGTCCATGGTTTTTAGTTTTACCATAATGACAGCTGTAATAACGCAGTGGAATATGTGCTTTATCTTGGCGCATGCCCTCGGGTGATCAAAAATGTTTTCCGTTTACTGTTTGAGGAAGGATAGCTCATCTTTTTAGATTACCCTGCTGTTAACGTAATGTGTTATACAAGTGCTGCATCAGTAGACATTCCCCTACAACAACTAATCACAAGCCTACACACTGTTCCTGCAAGCGTCATTGTAAAACAAACTACCTATAATACCTTCTCAGTGAATTTCATTGTTATCAATATTTTTAGCCTGAAACTATACACAGACATACAGTTCCTAAAATCTGAAGATTGATTTGTTTCACAATCACCAAATTTTACACTTTTTTTAAATAAAGTGAAACGGCTCAAATTTAAATCGCATTCACAAAGCAACATCTCATAGTTACGGGCCTCTATTGTGTGTTTGTCGATTCAATTATATTCGCGGCTACAACGGATTCGTTCCTCGCAACATCTCATAGTTACGGACCTCTATTTTGTGTTTGTCGATTCAATTATATTCGCGGCTACAACGGATTCGTTCCCCGAAAAGTTTCCCTATCCGCTACACTTCCACGTAAAACTTTACCCGCAAATTTATTTCCATTCGTGTTTAATTAAAGCATGATGAAGGCTCGAACGTTTATAAAACTGAACAATGAAACCTTAGTTGCAGTAATACGTGTGTAAATTACCGCAGAAAGTTTGTGCACTGGTAAAGTTACACGGCGAAGCGAGTTTGTCAAAGTTGGTGACAGGAAAATATAGTTTAACTGAATTGTATTCCTTTATACTCTCTATAGTTCTTCTGAATTCTAAGATGTTTCCCAATACGTTTTGACAAACTTCCATTTGTTATTGACGCCAGGACTTCGCAGTTTCCGTAAGTTTTGTTTTTTTTTTTAACGTCAATAAGTACAAGGAATTGGTGTCAAAGGCTAAAGCTTTAAGGCAAGAAATGCATTCGTTAATTGATTGATTTCGTTGTTGTCTCCGGGAAAAATATTTAAAGTCCTGGCGTTTACCAGGTCGGCCGCGGACTGTGATGCACTTTTCCGGTTTGGAATAGTGAAATATATTCGCTTCTATTTTAAAGTTGGCCGGATTCGTCTTATTTCCTCCCGAGCAACTTGTGGTGTCTTATACAGTTGTTCCGGGTGTTGGTAGGCTGTCTTATACGTAGTTCTGCAGTGGGTGATCCTCCTTGATGTTCTGCTGAACAATTTTCGACCTGTGTTTATATTTGAAATTATGGCAGGAACCCTAACTCCACACAATTCTATTGAAAGAACTGACGAGAAGCGAGGTGATGTGCCAGTAGATATTTATTAATCTAGCTTATTATATACCCGAGATACACGTGCACTGCGAACCAATCTGAAGAGCAATTTGGATGATGGAAATGAACTACGTTTTGCAGGCGTAGGCAGTTTCAAAGCCAGAAGAGAAGTTCGGGAAGAGAACTAGGTTGTTCCTATGTTTTTAGGCGATGACAAGTGACAGGTCAATCATTCCTGATGATGTTTCACACAAATGATATAATGTAGGAATAGTTATGAAGTTAATAAAATTTGTAAATTTTAAGTAAACAGTTGTACAGGTGTAGTGAAGTTTGGTCAGAAGAAATGTATGAAACAAGGTACGGTATCCCACGTTGGACAGCCTATGTAACTATTAAAATTTTAATATTTATAAATTCGTCGTTTACAAACAGCCAGACACGTATAAAACGTACAGTCTACCTAAAAACGCTAAACACTTTTAAACAGTACTGTACTAAAAGCACTATTTTTATAAATTATTACAAGCGTTTGTAAGTTTGTTAGCTGCAAAAATAAATGCTGAAAACACTTTGCTAGGTTTTACAACAATGCCGCCTGCAATGTTTAAAATTGGAGACGAACCGCTGCGTACATAATTTAGTAAGCATTGAAATTCCAAGGTGAAGTATAAATTTGGGTAGAACAGCGCACGAGACTTCGGCATGGTCGGTATGAAAGTTTAAAACAGCTGAGTAGAAAGTAAACATTTATATTTCTTTATTCTGTCTAAAGAAAAAATATATTAAATTTAGTTTACCAACTAGCTTTACACTGTGTAAAGACATTGTCCGCAGAGTGTACGGTTTCCTTAAAGTAGTTAATCCAATGAAGAATATAACGGAGTGTAAAGACACAATTAAACTTATCTGTATGAAATTAATAATCACTCACAAACAATCAAACGAACACACAGGTAACACTATATATTTTTATTTAGTAAGCAATATTATAGTAAACTCTTTTGTCCGGTACTTTATTACATTAAATAAAGTATATTATGAGAAGTGTATATTTGTGTATTGCTTAAGGCTGCTATACACGCTCAATTTGGACCAGACCGTTTGACTAATGTTTCTTTCACTTCATTCTTAGAGCGGATGTTGTGTTTCATTTGTAGCTTTTTGTTTTGCGGTGAGATAACTGTTATTCTGTTTTACATTGTTATTCGTGTTGTTCTTAAAAGTAGATAGGGAAATTAAGTCTGCCCGTACAGAGTCCTGGATGCATCAGTACAGCTAAGATACACTGGGAAGTCGTAAGGTGTATCAGGGCACCGTTTGATACACCATTAGAACGGTGTCATTCACTGTATTAACACGGGTCGCTTTACACTTTAGAGTTAGTCATGCTATGTATAGGAGTAAGTGTGTGTGTTTGCGATGACAAAAAAAGGTGAGAAAATCTTTTATAGACGACCTGGGGTGGGAATCGCCGTCTACTTCGTGGGGAGGTAGACTGGCTCTCCGCCTACTCGTCTACAGCGTTAGCGCTCCTTTCTCGATCCTCAACCTCTTCATAACCACTGCAGCGAATCCCGCAATGACCCTCCAGTTGGCCTGTGAAGCCATCATTGTCGCAACCAGACTTTCCGGTGTAATGCTGCCTCGCAGATATGTTTGCAGCTTCATCCTGTCCTCGTCGAATCTCCGACACCGGATAAACACATCTTCCTCCACTGCTAGAAAACGGAGGGGACAAGCCGAATCTTTTTCCAGCCAGAAACGAAACAGTAAGCCGTGCTCAGTTATAACCTGTGTGAGGTAGAAGTCCACTTCCCCAAGCTCCCTGTTGCCCAATCCTGGATGTTACCTATGAGTTGGTGTGTGCATAATCCATTTGCTGATTCGTCCCACCGTCGCTGCCAGGTACCCAGGGTCCGATTTCGCTCCTCTTTAATTGCATTGTATAACTATATCGCTGCTCAGCACTTCGCTTGAGCCTCGCTCTTCCACCAGCCATTTGCTGTTTGTGTGTGTGTGTGTCTTGAGTAGATGAGTAAGAGTAGTATGAGCTAGAGGTACGATAGGTTCGCTAATTCCTTATGCAGGATGTTGGAAATGTTGCAAATCCTCTTTGTAAAATATGAAGGAAGTGTATGCATTACTATGAACATTTCTCAATCGTTAAATAGTTGTTATTGATTATGAATTCCTAATCATTAATAATCTCTAAAAAGTATTAATTACGAATTCCGAATCGTTTTTAACGTTACGAAAAGTATTGAATATGAATTCCAAATCATATTTAATTTTGAAAATTACTGATTATAAATTCAGAATCGTATTAATAGAAAAGTATTAATTATTAATTCTCAATTGTTATTAATCTCTAAAAAGTATTGTTATTAATTCCCAATCATTTTTAATCTTGAGAAAAGTATTGATCATTAACTCCCCATTCCCCATAGTTGTCATTTTAAGAAAAAACTACTTTAGCGGTTGATATTATTCTCCTGAATTTAGGAGGAAAAAAATTAAAGCATTGTAGTTTAATGTTTACCTTTAATTATATTTTAACTGTAGTTTATTTATTTTTGCTGCTTAGCTAATAAGGCATAGTGTATCACTTGTAATACTTTACCTGTCAGTAAGTTGGAAGAATTAGTGAAGAGTTTTGTGAGAGTAAGGGGCAGTCGCATTTATACGTATAAAGGTATTAGGGGAGAGTTTCGTGTAATAATTTCAGAAATAACGTTTTAATATTTTTTCGAGAGAGTTGCCAAAACGCAGAGGGCAAAGGGGCATCGCCCCCGCAGTATCTCACGCGGAAGCGACATGATGTATGTTTGTTGTTTTTGGCGTGGGGAACTCTTTAATAAAAAAAACTGTCTTAACCGTGGTCAGTAACTTATTTAGAAAATCGCGCTGATGTTATTTTATAAAATATTTTAATGTGACACGAATTTGTAGCTCTTTATAGGTAATGACACTGCGTAAAATTAGAGAAGTAAAATATATTATTTAACGAAGTTCTATTGGGTAATGCACTTTGTTAAAGGCAATCGTTGTAAGACCCGGACTCGGGGTGATGAAATGAGGCTAATCATGATCACACTTTGAAGGATCGATAAACAATTTGTTTATATTAAGTGTGTGTGTGTGTGTGTGTGTGTGTGTGTGTGCTCGCGCGAGCGAGCACGCGTATTCGTGCATGTGCGTGTGTTTGCGTGCGTGCGCGCGCGCGTTTGTGTGTGTTTTGCCCTTTTACGTTAGTAATTTCGGTAGAATTTTATTGAAACTTGGTAAAAAAGTAATTTAGTTAAGAGCTTGGACAATTCTGTTACCCACTTAAATCTTTTCACTTTCAATCTGTTTAACATTTTCAAAATAACGGCCTTTTCAAATCTTAAATTTTATCTTTTGTAACCTTATCTAACAATTTTTAGGAAGTATGATTTTACCGTCGTAATCAGCGTTAAAGTCTACGTAAATAAGGATTTTAAATTTCCAAATTACACTGAAAATACGACAGTTATGGGTCAGCCGCTTAGAAAACGGTCTGCTAAGAATACCATTGGGACAGTGAGATAACATGTGCGAGTGAGAGGTCGTGTCGCCACTCCCTCACCATAGCTCTTTCTTTTTCCTTTACTATCGTTGAGTAGTAACAGTTCGTAGACTCAGATTACCATACTCTGTGTCACTGGACTGCTGAAGAGAGCAGGAGGGGGATTCTCCTACATGCGCGAGAAATTCTTATTTACTAAGTGGCTGGGCTATAATTGGAGTCAGAATAAATTTTTATATTTTAGATATAATTTGTATGTTTTATATGCTAATGCAATGCGATTTTAGTAACAGCGGACCAAATAAGTTTATTTGACAAAATGCGTTTAACCGTTTAAAAATGGCGACCATTTAAAATTATTTTGTCTTCACTTTTTTTTTTAAATCTGATCACCATCGTAATCATCGTTAAGATTGTAAATATATTTAATATAATTACAAAATTTAATTTATACAGATATTAACGCTGAGTTTGGTGGTGAAATCAGATTTTCAAAAAAAAATCCGCTTCCATCATGTCAGCGATATATTTTTTTTACAGTTTTTATTGTTCTCGTATATATTTTCACCTGCGTTCGTAGCGAGTATTGTTGGTCAAGAATGTCTCCTAGGAAATACAAGAAAACATTTTGAGCGTTTTAAAATATCTTAAATTGATTTGAAGAAGTTTTGTGAAGTAAAAACATTTATTTACGCAAAATATTTGGTCAATATTGTGGAAACGTCACTAGTTTATAAACAATAATAGGAAACGTAACGATCCGCAATTATCAGAAGGATTCACCGTCTAAGTGTTTCAGAATTTAGAAATTTAAAAGCCTCCGTTGGTTGGTAAACACACCTTAACGTTTGTTAAATATTGAACCACCTTTCTGGGTGGATACGGGTAGGCACGCATTTCCATAAAATATTTCCATTTCTTTAGAACCGTGGACGTGTTTCCATTAGACTCCCTTTATTTGTCAGTTTAATTATGTATACAGAGGCTGCGAGATTTCGCAAACTTTGTTTTCTTTTCAGAAAGTTTGTGCTGAATTTATTTCGCGCAAAGTTTAATTATGCGCTGATGTCTCGCCTTGTTACACAATACGTCGTGCCGAGGTCCTTGAAACCGAACAAAAGAGCCGTCCACGTACGTAATGACGGAAGCTCAAGTTTTTCCGGCTTTAAGTTAAATGGGAGCATCTTTTAAGTTTATTACTTAATATTGTGCAACATGTGATCCGTTGAAACAGACAAAGTAATAAGTTTGTAAGTGATTGTGATTGTGAAAACTTATCACAAAAAATCACAGAAAATCTTATCACAGAAAAAAAAATTTATCACAGAAAATCTTATGATTTTGCTGTAAAACAGTGTCATAGGCACAAAAAAAGTATTACCAACGAAATGAATTTCGTGTAAAGTCTGAATAAAATCGGACAATAATTGCTTACGCTAGAATGCAAAATATATAAAGTTTAACTTCTAGACTCTAAAGTATTCGAGCAATATTCGTAGTCTTACCGTTAGGACAGATCCAATAGCTCATTGTGTAATAGAACGCTAGTTTTCCTTTGATGTCTATCCATCTATATGTGGGGGGGGTTGTCACTGGCATCTGGTGCATATTAACTGACCTGTTTTTACAAAATTAATGGTAAACAAATTTTTTTGTGACACTTTTTAATAAAACAAATTGAATTTTCTCATAATCTAAAAGCTCCATTCAATTTTCTTCGATGCCAGTCAATTAGTATCGAACAAAACTTATCGGTTAATATACCTACGAAAAATCAAGTTCGCGATATGTACAAAGAAACTGAGCAATCTTTAACATTTATCAAAATCGGTTAAACAGATATGCCTGAATTTTAGAGTTTCATAATCCTAAAGAAGGGTAAAATAATTTTAAAATTATTATTTCGGAATAAATATAAATAAATAATCCCAAACTCAAATTTGGTTTTTCGCAAATTTGTTTTAACTGCTCCTCAAGAAATTTTCTTGATGTCAGGATCATCGCTCGTTTCAAGGTCACATCATCTAAGTTCAATAAACTTAGATCAACATGATGGCCGATCCTATTGCTTTTTCTATGGAAGTTCAGGTTAATAGATACTTATTCAGGATTTTCCAATGGAAAGTAATTTTAAAATCATTAGAACATTTGGCTCAAAATTTGTACAGTATAAAACATATTCACTGCAAACATTCTAGATATTTTGTAATAAAAAAAAGTAAATAAATTCCCAATGGTTTGTAGTCTTCAAAATTATTGACTACGAATTCCCAATCATTTTTAATTTTGAAAAATTATTGCTTATCAATTCACAAACATTTTTTATATTGGAAAATTACTGATTACGAATTCCTAATCGATTTTAATTTTGAAAAATTATTGATTATATTTTCCCAATCAAATTTCATCTTAAGAAATTATTGTTTATGAATTTACAATCGTTTTTAATTTTGAAAAATTATTTATTATAAATTCCCAATCGTTTTAGTATTTAAAACGTATTGATTATGCATTCCTAATCGTTTTTAATAATGAGAAAAGTGATCTTGAATTCCCAATAGTTCGTATTCTTAAATGATATTGCAAATGTTTGTAATCAAAAAGTATTGACTATAAATTCCAAACGTTCTTCACCAAGTCTTGAAGTATTTGTTGGGGAATGTGCAAAATATGTCTGAGGAAGTTTGTACAACAGCTGTTTGTGAGAAATATCGATGACGTAAGCAGTATATCAGACTAAAAAAGCAAAAGTTAAATGAGATGGAAATTTGAGACTTAATCGTGTCTCAATGGAGATTCGGAATCGTGGATAAAAACAAAAATTAAGGGAATATGACGGAAAGCTAGAGCGATCTCTGTCTGTAGAATTGCGGAAGTAAATAATTAAATGCGACAAAGTTTGAGCGCTTTTCTGACGAAATGATGTGAGAAATGTAAATCGCGTGCATTGGAGCAGGTTATTGTTGAATGCAAGCGAAGCATTATAGAAGTACGGCAATGTAATGCAGTTGTACAAATAGAGCAAGGCAAAACCATACAGGCGGAACAACAGTAAACTTGAAGGAAGCTTTTGAATAATGTTAAAAGTCCGCAAATCTTAATAATGCGGTAAAAAGTTATTCAGCAAACTTGCGCCATCATTAGACTGATATTATTAAATTCAAAACCAGCAATAAAAGAAAACAGATTGTATTTCGAATTCTGCACAAGAGATTTTGTTTAAATTTTAGTCGTATTATTCGTCGTATTCGTAATTACTAAGGGTGCCAAATCTGATATGTAGAAAATTACACTTATTAAGAGAGACATTTTTTTTTGAAAATCTGGTTTCACATCACAACGCTGCATGTATTTGCATTTTATGTTTTCAAATTTCTTTACAAAAGCAGGGTTACAAATGAACCCAAACTACCGTCGGATTGATTCAAATCTCGTATATTCAACGAAATTTGAAAATTTTAAATGTTAATTTGTGTATATTTTAAACGCTGGTTATATTGATGTAATGAGATTATCAAAAAGTTTTTAAAATTAAAAATCTGTTATTTTGAAACTGTTGAACGCCATTTTCTGTCCTTAACCGAGATACTACCAACATTAAATAAGTAGAACCGCGGCGTTTATAGCGTTTCATATGGCGATTGTTAAATAGCAACAATTACCTCCACTCTGTATCAGTATTAAAGAGATAAATTTGAGACCGGCAGACATATAGACTAGCAAAGCGCCAAAGTATACTGTTATATATCAATAGGCTATAAATATGTTACTCGTATCACGCGACGCGCAAAATTCATCATTAAAACCAGCCCTAACACATGATACGTGTTAAGACCGTCTAACAGTTTCAAAATGTCGGTAATATAAAATTTACACAAAAAAATAAATTTTTACTTGTCACAATTATTTGGAAGTCAGATTTCACCGTCTTAATCAGCGTTAAAATCTGAATAAATTGAAATTATTACGAAGACTTTAACGCTCACTTTAATGATAAAATTAGTGTCAAGATATTATTTTTTTATTATTATTATTATTATTATTATTATTATTATTATATTTTTTGTCATCACATTAACGCAAGATTTGCCTGCCTCGATTATTTGTAATTCCGCTAGCGTTTAAACAGGAAGTAATAAAACAGTTCACGGACCAGTTGTTTGTACGTAGAACTGAAGAAAGAGCGTGAAAGAGTGAGGGTGTTTGCAAAGAAGAATCACAAATAGACGTATATATCGCCTCACTTTGTCTTACAAAGCAATACAAAACGGTCTTTGTGGAGCAGACAATTCATTCCTTACGGCTTACAACGCTTATCGCTTTATGTCCTGACCTATTTCCACAATCTGTAACGGTCAAGTACGTCTCAACCAGTGGTTCCCAAATGTCAATCAGTCGCTCAAGTAAGTAAATTAAACCACCAGGTACACCGGAACCTGTGTTTAAATTAAAATCACATCATTGGCATTCCGTTAACTACCACCCGTGTTACTATACCTAATTAAAGGTAAAATGCATTGGAGAAAAGTGACTTTAAAAGTTTTATAAACTGTAAACATTATGCAGTTTTATTTTACAAAGCAAATTTAAAGTTATGCGTATTTTGTTTCAAAGCAGTTGTAATAACTAAGTACTGCTAACAGTGTGAGGAATGAAATCAGTTTTTCCTTTAATACTGGGCCGTAGTTTGAAAGCATTCAGACCGGGTGGAGCGGAGTTTCTGTGACCGTAACTCTGAAAATGTTTCCATGCAAAAATAGTCGGTCTCTCCATCGGCTCAATCAGAAATTCTTCATCCATTCTCACTTAAAAAAAAAATAACTTAGTTGACAAAATAATTTGACAAAGAATGAATTAAACACGTGGTGGCTGTCGGAATCGATGCAGAGTGAGAGAAGCTGTTCGCTGTAGCTAATGACGAATAAACACGAACAATGACGTAACTACACGAAGGCTGTCTTTTGACCGTTTTCGCTTTTAGGGCTAGACTGGTGCTGTATCGAATGGAATCGCTCTGTTGTTAAATTTAAATACCACTAAACCTACATGACACTAAACAGCACTACAAGTGAAAGCCAGCCTTTAGTCAAAGTTTTTCTAAAAAATAATTCTCAGTAAATATTCAGTTATCAGTCATTAAAAAAAAAAATGTTAACCTTCACTATTAGACCGGGCGGCCAACAAATGCAGAACGTACTACGCTTTCAAAACCTAACCTGTTGCTTTTAACGTAAGTGCGGCCACTGAAACCGTAACTGAGCTGAGCGGAGTCAAGCGGCGTAGCTTCGACTCTGTCCTCGTTTGGTTTTGAAGCTGACTACGTTTCCAAACCTTAACCTAGTTTTTTGTCTAGGTTCGGGTTTTAAACATAGTAGTTTCCTAAAATTAGTTACAATCGGCGTAAATATTTAGATTTAAAAGATACACACGCCAGACAGCTGCCTGCCACGAGAGTTGATATTAACACATCAGATATTAAGTACATCTGATCAATTTCGATCATTAAGTTTTTAACAAGTATCATGTTTTTGAACTGGTTGTGATGTTGGATTTTGCCGGACGCGTGATGCGAGAAACATGTTTATGTTGATATAGAACAGTATATATTGCGCGTCACAAAGTGTCACATTAAATTAATTATAATTTAAAATTGCTGTGTTTCTCCCCGCGAACGAACCGGGGACCTTGCGCGCGTGATAACCACTACACTACGGAAACTAAGAAGACGTTTTGACCGATAAGTATATGAAATGAATCGTTAGTTTAATTTCGGTAGTTATATTAAAAGATCGTGAACATCTGATTAGTAATAAGTTTTAGGTTATGTTGTGTTTTCGAACAAATTATAGTGATTAAAATAAAAAGAGAGAGAAAACATGATATATGATTTTTATTTTTGGTTCAATAACATCAATTTTCTTACAAAAAAGTTTGCATTGTATATACGAAATTTCTTATATCGAATTTTATAAAAATTTGCAAATACGTATAGTAAACAGAAATATTACAGATTCAGAGTTTAGATATATCGAAATATACAGTACGATAATTGCACGATCTCGAATCTTCCTTTGTAATTGTAAAACAAGCATTTTCGTGATGGAAAAATCTTACGTAAACATACTCTTGAAAATCGGCACGAGATATTTTTTAAGATTTTCGTTTTAAAGATGACTTACAAGTCAAATCGTTCGCAATACGAAATATGAAGTACGTAAATGCTATAGGTCTATAGGGCAAAAATATACTCCTGTTAGCAGGACGGTTTTATAAGCCTACTAAATAAATATTTGTTTACTTTATAAGAAGAATTAAATATTAATAAATTCTCTCAACTACTGAATTGAATCAGCACAGTATCATGTATACGTATTAAGTTATACAAACTTTTACAGCACTATTCTTATTGAAAATACGTTTAACAATAAGCACAATTCAAGTTTGACAAGTTAAAAATCATCCCTTGCCTCAAAAAAGCTATTTCACATCGGTTATTTAAAAAAATAGCTTCTTGTGTGTCCGCGAAAAAATGTTTTGGCTACATTCACTTATCACTTAGTCCTAACAGATTTTCAGTAAAAGTAACTTTTTGTACTGACTGTACTTTAATTCGTATCCGGCCAATCAGCAATATTCAGCATCGCCCCGAAATTACGTTATGGCATGTTTATCGTGCCCCCTTAGGACCTACGGGGAGTGGGTACTGAATTGTGTTGAGCTATAACAACCGTGAGGAAGCGTTCAGTCGGCAACTAAAGCGTACAAACGGTGAGCAGAAAGGCAATTTGTTGATGAGGACAGATTTAGGTTGGAAATAGTCTGTGGTTTAAAATCAAAATGAAGAGGTAAAAAGCGGTTGTTACTAAAGAGGGGGTTTCAGAGAAAGTATGTAAATTCTTTAAGTTAAAACACGCACGCAATCGCGCTCGCACGCGCACGCGCACACACACACCAATACGTTAATAACGAAATACTGACAATCAATTTTTTAATTTCCGGTATATAAAAAACATTTTTTTAAACGTCCCTTAAAGTGATGTATTAGATCAGGATCAGGATTAGCGTCATTGAATATAAACGGACTAGAAATACAGCCGCCATTATAAAAAAACATGCTCAATATTAGCAGCTGAAGTCCAAGTAGTTGGACTATTTGCCGCTACGAACGCTGCAAGCTGCAATGATAAGGGAGACATTTAAGAAAGTAGACAGTACTGTTATCTATTTAACTATAGCTGAACAATCTGCCGCTGGATGCCACCAGCAGCGAGCGCTCACAAATCTCTCATAAGGGTTATTCTAGTATGTTTATACTTGTTGTTAATTACAAGGCATGAATCGGGGGGCATGATGCTCAATATCTCATTTTTCAAACGGAAATTCGTTAAAATTATTACTAAATATACAGGTTGCATTTTACATTAACTTAACGTTTGCACGCTATTGTTGTATGTTTGCCAAAGTATAGACTCGATTAGAACAAAATGAAACAAACATTGTGCGTTGTGCTCGTTGGTATTGTATTTAATTTTGTAAATTTGCATGATTTGATAACAGTTTGTTTTGTCCGTTTTTAAAACACGACCCCTTTATTGATCATTGGTCGATTTTATAACGTCGGACATGCAGGGATTGGTGAAGGGGTAAACCACCCTCATCCCTTATTTATACCCCAAACTTTCAGAGGGTGGAACTGTACAGTTTTTCATTGTCATACTCTTATGCACATACACGATTTGTTGCGATTTTGTACAGTGTTAATTCGTTTACAGAATAAAAATGAATCTATTTTGTGTACTTGGTGTGTTTTTTTTTCACTTAAAAAGTATAAAGAAAGTTTGATAATTTTTTTGAAAAAACTACCTTCATTTTTTGATGAATTTATCAGTGTGCAGTTCATCTTAAGTTTCACTTTGTGTGTGTGTGTGTGTGTGTGTGTGTGTGTGTATATATATATATATATATATATATATATATATATATGTGTGTGTGTGTGTGTGTGTGTGTGTGTGTGTGTGTGTGTGTGTGTGTGTGTGCATTCGCTGGAGACTAAAGCACTACACTGATTCCGATAAAATTTAACGGAGCAGTTTTGATGGAAATAATGAAATGTGAGAAAGTTTGTGTAACGTTTTACCATAACATTATGGTATTCTCGACGAGTCATGAGAAGAACTCTAGCTGCAAGGTTTTGATAAGAAAATGTAACTGACACTTTTTAAAGTTAATTATGTTTTTTCCGTTTTATGTATGTATCTTAACTTACCTTAACCCCGGTTGTCCGAAATAAAGGGGAGGGAGAAACCGTTTTGGATAATTATTTTTTTCTACACACGTAATAGTTTTTTCTGTCTAATTAGTTCCAGAAGATTTTGAAGGTTAAATCATTCTAACTTTTTTTTAGGCCATGAAATGACTTGTGTTCTTTATTGAATAATTAATTATTCATTAACGAATTCAGTAATTTGCCTAGTCCTGCCACATTTTCAATAGAAGACGTCAGCCGGTGTTGACTACCTGCATAGTTCGACAAATTGTAGCGCAATATAAAATGCAAACGCTATCAGCACGTTTGTATTGACAGCTGGTGACTAATTATTGTGGGGATGCGATTGGCAGCGTAACAATATTTAGATTCGAGAGTCCGTGATTGGGGAAGTCACCGTATTCCTGGGTATTTTATTATTTCTCTGACGATTTTTTTAAAGGAACTTGTGATTCCGGATAACCCGTCTTCCGGTTGATTTTTTACTGTACTCATAGCAAATCATTTATTTTAACGCGCCAAAATTGTGTTCAAAATTGATATCGGTGCTCATTTGAAGATCTTTATTCTTGGTCAAATGAGAATTGAGATTAAAAGTTGAAGTTTATCAAAGTGTTACAGTTGTACAAAGTACAGCCAGCCTATTAAATAACTAC